>CM060873.1:3687806-4152518 GCA_030737845.1 Acorus calamus | reverse complement strand
ATATGGGTGAATTTGTCATTCTGCCTAATTACTTTTGGCAACTTTTTTTTGATGTGGCTGTATGGTGCCTTTCTATTCTCTCTGTCTTATTCTGTTGGTGTTGCTACACATTCAATTACTATTTCTATCTATTCATCTTTTTGCTTATTTGAAAAAATTATAGCTAGTTTTCGTTTTGTCGTGAGTGAATCATATATTATTTATCCTTTTTTTCTGTATTGTGTATACAATACTTCTCATGCTACTGGTTTCATTATTTGATTATTCACAATTTTACTTCTTGCTTGAAATTCATGCAGATATGATTATTCTGGATATGGGCAATCCACCGGGAAGGTATGCCACTATTTTGTTGAACCAAGATCAATAATCATATGCTTAGTGATTATTTCACTGGAAAATGACATTGAAATCGAACATTTTTCTCAAGGTCATTGTTTTATTGTTGCCAGCCAAGTGAGCAGAATACATATGCAGATATAGAGGCTGTTTATAGGTTCTTTGTAGGGAACTATGGAGTGAAGGAAGAAGATGTTATCCTTTATGGCCAGTCTGTTGGAAGTGGACCCACTTTGGATCTGGCGACTCGCTTGCCTCGTTTAAGAGCTGTTGTCCTGCATAGTCCTATACTTTCCGGCCTGAGAGTCATGTATCCCGTGAAGCGAACATACTGGTTTGACATCTATAAGGTCAAGACTTCCCATTCTATTGTACATGTTTGGTTCTCAGATATTGGTCATTAAGATATGGGATATCCGCTTTATGATCGGATGCGTAACTGGCATAAGTTTTTCGTGCAGAATATTGACAAAATGCCAGCAGTCAATTGTCCGGTGCTGATAATTCATGTGAGTGATTTCATTTTTATCTACTGCATCATTCCAAATGAGTTTAATGACTAAAAATCTAGATGGATGCTGGATATGAAACACATTTTATTTGCTGATTTTGTCAGTGAATTACTGATTGACTTCCATATCAATAACTAAATATGATGTCTTATGTTGAATTTGATTTGCTGCATAGGGTTAACTAGGCACATTAAAGTTGATTTTCTACATGCAGGTTTGAACATCCAATATTCTTTTACTTAAATTTCTTGGACATGGTTCTAACAAGGTTTAAAATATCAATATTTTCAATACATCAGAAAAGGTTGAAATCCGACATATCAATTTAAGGTATTTATAAACTAAGGGTATTTTTGGTATGTTATACATGAAAATAAAATTTATAATGTTTTAAAAATTAAAACAAGGATAACTTTAGTACTTGTAAATATATTGAGAGAAAATTACCAAAATATCCTTGAGAAAACAGAGTTTTTTGGAAAATGGTTTCCGCTTCAAAAAAATAAAGTTTTTTTTTTATTTTTCCTAAGTTTTAGATGTTCTATGTAAGTAGGTTTTATGTTTACCACTTATTTACCAAATATCACAATACAACTACTTTTCAGGACAAGTTGCTCATCAAACTACTTTTATGTTTAAACAAATGAACTGCATGTTAATGAACTTATGTTGTCTCGCTGTGCATTAGAGTTGCTACCAAACAATTAGAGTGTGGCTAAAGTGATCATAGCTATGTCCTTTCTCTGAAAGTTGAAAGAAACATGGAGCATAAGATCTAGGTCCATCTCACCCTAACTACATGGTTGACTGGCATGATATATTGCAAGACCAATTCTGTTGAATTTTGGGATGTCTGGTTTCATTTGGAAATAACTGTGGTATAAAAGAATGTGTTTCATTATGCAGACAACACAATTTGACCAAGTCTTTTTTTTTTTTGTTGAGAACAATTCTGAACTTCAGAACTGCCTCGCTATGTTGAAGCTCAGTGATGAAGAGATATTTTTTCGCTAATGAGTGTGAATAGCTATTGACTGTCTTAAAAGTTCTGACAGAAGTATAAAAACTTTAAAATGACTTTGAGATCTATCATCAAGATCAAAATTTTTGCTGATGTTGAATGAAAATACATGTAAGGATATGCATGACCAGAAGTTGACTGGTATGTTGAAATAAACGGTAGCCCACACCCTTCAATTAATAAAGGGACCAAGCTCAAAGTACAAAGTAAAGCAGCATAAAAGAAAAGAGGAACAAAATAATCTTCGTAGAAGAGATATCTACTGAAGATTACACAAAAAGAAAACAGAGCGCAATACTCTGTAATCAACAAACGCCTTTTCACCAAGAGCACTGAGCTAGCCCCGCACAAATCTTCCCCCAATCCTGGATATATCATACTTTAGTAACCCATATTTCTCCGTATAAGCCCTCTGAGAACGGAATTATTGTGCTCCATCTAAATCGTCCAAGTCACCGCTAGAATGAAACATTGAATGACCATTGTGCGAATGCTTCTATCACCTTGTCCATGAAGCTGTTTACCTGCGCTCCCATATCCTCAACGGACCTGAAATCGACCCCATGCCTGTGGTTGCACCCACCAACTCCACACACATCGCTCCAACGTACAAGAACAAGGAGATGCTCGACCGACTCCTCCCTGCACACTCCACATCTGGAATCCTGGCCACTCACCCATCTAGCTCACCGATCTTTTGCAAACAGCTTTTTTCTGGTATAAGATGCACAAAAAGGCTTTGACATTCAAAGGAAATTTGAATCCCCAAATCTCTCTACATTTTTGCGCCGAATAGTCCCTCCTTAACCAGCCCATAGTAACTTTTCACCAAAAAACCCTCCCTTGGATGTGGCTTTTGCACGATCTCGTCTTGATCATCCACTCTAATAGAAACTCTTTGCAGCTCCTCGGGGATGGACAAGTAGTTGTTGGTCTCCACTCCTCTAGGATTTCTGTTCACCGATATCTCCCAATAACCTGTATCTCCCCTGTGAGACCAGAATTGACAGACGGCGCATTCCTTATTAGAAGAGATTTTGAAAGGAAATCTGTCCTTAGAGGAATCTCCCCAAGCCAAACATCATGCCAAAAGCGAACGGAAGCCCCCGACCCCACCACCCACTATGTAGCCGCCAAAATGTTCTCAAGGCCTGAAAGAATTCCCCATCCAAATGCCCGACATACCCGCAGAGATGCATGTGAATCTATCAAGGACACCACTGCAGCTAAATCTCTCCCTGGCCAACTTGCACCACAACAGGTGCAGATGCACGAGCCATCTCCCAAGCCACTTGCACAACAACACCCTATTTATATCTGCAAGACTCAAAATGCCCCACACCCTTCTTTTTTTGGAGCACACTACCTCCCACCTCACCAAGTTGACACCATTCCTTGGTTCCTTAGTCCTGATCCACAAAAAAACGCCTTCTAATCCCATCCAGCCTATCCAAAAAACACTAGCTTGTATTTCCGAAGTTGATCGGTTGGCAAGTCTGGCATGTTATATTGCAAAACCAATTCTGTTTGAATTTGGGTATTGTCTGGTTTCATTGGAAATAACTGTGGTATAAAAGAACGTGTTTCATTATGCAGACAACACAATTTGACAAATTCTTCTTTAAAAAGGAAAAAAAAGAGAGAGTTGTATTCAATTTGTGAATATAATTCCTTGAAAACAATTCTCAACTTCAGAACTGCCTAGCTATGGCGAAGCTCAGTGATGAAGAGATATTGACCATCCTAAAAGTTCTGGCAGAAGTATAAAAACTTTAAAATGACTTTGAGATCTATATAACGTTTGATGCATTTGAGGAAGTATAAGCTTATGATAAGCCTTGGTTAGATTGGTTAGAAGCTATTGTGAATCTGCAAACGATAACTCGGTTATGCGTTGAGTGAAAAAATGTAAAGCATGTTTTTTTTTTTTTTTTCTTTTTGTTTGTTTGGTTTTTTTTTGGTTGGGGGGGGGGGGGGGGGGGGGGGGGGGGGGGGGGGGGGGGGGGTTGGGTTTGACATCATCCTGATCAAGAATTTTGTCGATGTTGAATGAAAATACTGGTATGGAGGTATGGGTCGGGATAAACACATGGAAGGTTATGCATGACCAGAAGTGACAATCTTTGTGGGACATTGGATGTTTGGTAAAGTGCATTACTAATGATTTTAAAGATAATGGTTATGTTTGGCAGAGGGTTCCACAATGGTAGGTGGATGGGTGGTGATTGGGTGGGTGGTGGTTGTTTATTTATTTATTTATTTTTTTGGGGGGGGGGGGGGGGGTGGGTGGGTGGGCAGATTTGTATTGGTTCTGGATGTATTAACCTAATCAATTCATTCAATGATTCTTGCGGTCAATTCTGCTTGAGTGTTGTTACCTGATTGTTGATCTTTGAGAGCTGGGATGGAGATCCTGACCTGACACATGCAACGGATCCAGAAAGGTTAATTGTGAAGAGATCTTATTTGGAAGACATGCAATACAAGGCATCTCAATCAGCTTTAAATCGTGTCTTGGCCAGACCAGGCTGACTCTTGTCAAGTCCGTTAAACCTCTTTGCTTGTGAATTTCTTTGGAACTTTGGCTTTCTTGTAAGAGTGGTTTGTAACATATGTTTTAGCTTTAGCCTACTTTTAACTTTATCATTAAAAGGTATAGTTGGCTGTTTAGCAGTCTGAAAGTTGTTTAACTATCTTGACATATTAGAGTAAAGCGGATATGTCTATATTATGGGTGCTGTTAGTTATACACAATCCCTATATGTATTCCAGTTTGCCGTTCAATTTTTCCATTGATGTATTTAGTTTGGTATCGATACAAAGAGCTTGCATATACTTCGTTAGATGAAGTATATGATATTTTTTTTTTGTGAAAATGAGTGCATTCAATTAATTGGACCATGTACTTTTTTTTAAAGGTACATGATGAATTATATATACTTCGTAAAAAATCCAAACATGCAGGGATTGCCAATTGGACTGCAAATAAGACTATGTCTAACTTTATCCATGTTTTATATACATATATAAACATGCTGGTTTTCATATGCATAGCTCTTGATTCTCCAAAACCATTAGTGATCTTAAATATGACCGGTTGTTATTGTATTGGGTGTATGCTTACAAGTTTTAGGCTATAGTTTGGCATTATAGTATCTGGGGTTTTTTCCCTTCTTTTTTTGTTGTTTTTTGGGGGTATATAAACAAGCATGGTATTCATGGACACACATTGAGTTATCAGTATACTGATTTCAAGCAACTCTACCAACCAACCTGATAAGCATTCTGATCCCATTAGAATGATGTGAATTGAATATCGTTCAGAATTTTCAGATAAAACTATACTTATAAACATATTAGGTTTTAGGTCTATTTGGGGTTATTGGTGCCCCTGTTTGTATTTAGAGGACCCAATTATCTCTTTTTCTTTTGAGCTGGCAACACTTTATCACACTATTGGTGTATTCCTAACCCAAATATAGCTCACTAAATTCGAGAAGTGGTAGGGTAGTCGGTATGAGGCAATGCATGTGGAGTACAGTGGCAAATCATGTGCCAGATGAAACTATCTGAGCCAGGAGAAGAGCCAACTATTTAATATATCAGTTATTAATTATTGGTTTTTACTTTATTTCGGGTTACAAATTTTTCTTTCCCCATCATTCAAGCAGCCTTGCATGGCGTCTTTAGATAGTTTTGTCTATTTTCCGGTTGTCAAATTTAAAAAACAAGTGTCATCTGTTTAAGAAGAAACATCATCATCTTGATGCTCTTCTGAATGACTTTTGATGTGCATGTATGATTTGACTTTTCATGATCATGTGGCTGGATAAGTAGTTGGTGGAGTATAGTTGACTTTTTGAACTTCAGTGGATGAATTAGGTGGAAAAATAGGTCCAGTATTTCTTGTTGCATAAAATCAGTGAAATAATATCAAAACCCCTGTATCCTGATATTTTTTTCCTAAATCAATTCTAATCAGTAGTCACACACTTATCTTTCATCTTTACCTGATTTCGGCATATTCTCAATTCCATGCTGGGACTCATCATGATACTTCGTCATCGAAAGCATATTTCATTTTAGTTTCATCCTTATTCAATAACACTAATGATATCCAGTAGCTAATGATTTAGCCAACCTCCATGTCTCATCTTTTATCCATAGCATTCTTCTGTGATTTGTCAAAACGGTAGGCTTACCTGTCCCAACAACTTTTAGGGCAGAAAGCAGGAATCTTTATATTGACTGGGAACATTGAGTGATCAAAGATAGTGCTCCCTTAAATCAAGCAAGTGCAGAGAGGAGATTTGGGAGAGCTGATTGAATGGAAAGTCTGACATTCTTTTGCTTGGAAAGGCATTTCACTTTGGCTATTGCATATCCACATTTACCCCCGTTTGGGGTGCGAAATAAGAGCTCGATAGGACGGGAATAGCAAAAAAAGTTGTTTAGTTTTAGTGTGGAAAAAGCCCTATGTTATGCTTGGATAAGTTAGCATAAGCCTGGGGGGAGTTGTTTGGGCAGGCGAGCTCTGGAATAGCATGTTCATACCTTGTACGCCAAAAAACACTTACCCCTCGTTTGGGTTTTGTTTTTGGGTGTATAAGGTATGAATAGGCTATTCTAGCCCCTCCATTGGAATAGCTGTGGTGCTTAAGCTAACTATCTAGGCATAGTTATCGGTTTTATCCATGCTAAACAAATATGTTTTTTTTTCCTCACCCTATATGGTACTTATTCTGCATCCCAACAAAATAATGATGACGGAATATGAAAAATATAGCCAAAGGGAGACTGCCCTGGTAGCTGTCTATCCCAAAATACCAATTTATCCCAGATAAGGCTACGTTGCACCCCAAATAAGGTTTTAAAATTTGCTGGTCTGGAAGTGCTGTAACTTCCTTTCCATTTGGTTTGAACCAAAAATGTTGATGTATTTTGAGTGTATACTTTTTTTTAATTATTTTTCTGTCAGATCTGAAAAAGATGATCTACTTCTGCACAAACATCAACATTAAAGCAGATGTTTTTTTGCTGATTCTTTCATGAATATCCATAATCTGGCATAGTCACAGCTGCTTCACATTACAATGCCAAGACTTGCACCAATGAGTCAATGACATTCCAAGCTTTAATGATTCACCATCTTATTTTGGAATTTATGATTTTAACTCATTTTAAAAATGTACAGGGAACTGCTGATGATGTTGTGGACTGGTCCCATGGGAGGCAACTCTGGGAACTATGCAAAGAAAAATATGAGCCATTATGGCTCAAAGGAGGGAACCACTGTGACTTGGAGCTCTTCCCTCAATACATCAAACATCTGAAGAAGTTCATATCGACAGTCGAGAAACTGCCCTCTCAAAGAAGCACATGGAGGAGGAGCACCACTGACCGGCACGAGCCATCGAGGAAGAGTACAGACCGGAGGGAGAAGCTGAAAAACGACGACTACCGAGCAAGCAACGTTGACATGATAGACAACAAGTTTAGGTTGAGTTTCGACCACATCGAGAAGTCACGACGGAGCGTGGATTGCTGTATTGAGAGGTCGAAGAGGGGCAGCAATCACATAGACAGGGGGAGGAAGAGCGTCGATCGGTTGGACCGCATTTGGGCTGGGTAAGGTAAAACTAAAAACAAAGTAGAAGTTCTGCTGTGTATGTAGAATTCATGAATGCTTGTGGTTGTATGGGGAAAAAAATTTCATTGGGGTGGGGTCATTTCATTTATGTTGTCATGCAAATGAAGTCATGTAACTTATTTGTTGAAAGGGGATGATAATAACAGGATGATAGTTTTTCTGTGGTTGGTTTGACTTATTAATCACTCTGAAAACAAATATAATGACATAATCAGTGTTTGGGTAAAGAATGGTGTTATTATCTATACAGGGGCAATTTTTTCGTGAAATTTCCTTTTGTTTTTGTTTTGTTTGGTTTATTGGGTGGAAGGTGTTTTATTTTTATTTTTTAAGGGCACTGGTACACTCAAGACATTTCTACAAGGAAATTGATGTCCAGTCTAGTCCTATATGCGGCCCTTGTCGTAGTCTTGACCAGTTTTCTTTCTCTTAAGAAAATATATACTTGCTTTTACTGTGATAAAAAAGGTAGTATATATTTAAAAAATTAGTATATTTTTTTTATCTTTGAAAAATAAAAAAATTTAGTACTTTTAAATGCCGTGTTAGTAAAATGTATACTGCACTATTAAATTATACACTTCACTTAAATGACCGTTTTGAGCTGCAGATGGGGCTACAAAATAAATGGAGTGCATCAACACTTATTCTATAATCATTCCTATAGATGTTAGGTCGATTAACATATGTATACGAAATTTTTAATAAAAAATATATGATTTATTATTAAAGTATACATTCTATTATAAAAAACATAAAAAATGTATGCATTCAATTTACTTAAATAAATATATATATTTTTTTGTAAAATTATGTAATTTATTAGAAAAGATTATACTAAAGAATGACCAAGTGTGACATTTTCTGCTTTTATTGTTTGCATCCTCATGAAATTTTCCAGTGCCAACCATAAACATGATTCAATAAAAGCTGCTTATGACTTTTGAGTGGGTCCGTTTGTATTTTAATATTGTATTAATATGTCATGTTGTTTACTTGCTTGTGAGTGGCATGAAGCTTCAGATCTGGTGCATGAAATGTGTTTGGTCACGTGCTATATACTGGTAGGCCTTTTTTGACCATGAGGATGAATATTTTGTCCCCTGTATTGGAGTTATGGGTTTTATGTCGTTGACTGTGTTGAAGGGGTAAAAAATTGAAGGATTAATTGAGAAAAACGAAATTGAATATTAATATATGAACACCAGATGAATACTAGAAAAACTTATTTATTGCACATACATAAGATACATGACACTACAAGACATTATATGGATTTAAAAAGAAATTTACAATACTGGGGCTGAGAAGGATATCTCCCTCTTCTGCTCTATCTCTTTCATCTTACAAAGCACTCTTGATTATTACAAAACACCCTTGATTTTTTTTTGTGGATTTTTGGTAGAGGGGTTTTGTAGACTTGGTTTACGCTGATGCCCTCCTTCATCTCTCTTGCTTCATTTTTATAGGCAGAGTTTGCGGACTTCAAAGGGTTTGGAGTCCGTGATCATTCAGTTTTGAGTGACTTCTTGTCTTCTTCTGGTGTCACAAAAATAACTATCCAACATGATAAGTGCAAGCAAAAATAGTGACAGTAACTGTGGATGAACTGATGAAGTTACTATCACAAAAAAAAAAAAATGTGGATGAAGTTACAAACTTTCAAAAATGAATACTGTCATGCCATCACCCTCAGACATTTTTTATAGTCAACCTGATGCAATTTATATGCTCTAGTATATACTCTATTTAAGTTATATTTAAGTATGTAATTCAATTTCTCATGAGTATATATTTTATTAGTAAATGTTATACTTCAAATGATTTTTAAAAAAACCATGTACAATTACAATAAGAATGATTAAGTATAACATTTTTAATGGTACATCCAACTGATCAGTTGTTTGCAGAAAAATTATGAAGTTAACTAAGGTCATGCTGCTAGTGTTTAAATAAACATTATATTATTTGAATATAATTTTTAAGGCGGCTGACATATTAAACTGTAAATCGTAGTCAACTGTTGCAAGTTGACTAGGATTTCTTACTGTTGCTAGCAGCCATGGCCACCCATACTACTGTTCTCTATGTCTAGGTTCACATTCAGACAAGAGGAACAATATTTTAGTAGAATATAAGAATACTTATTTTGATTTTTTGATTTTTTATTTGGGTTACCACGTTGTTCAATTTGGGAAAAAAAAAAGTCTCCAACCAAGTTGGGTATCTTCTGAAAAATAAATGTAACAAGTTGTTTAATATAGGGTATTAAAATTCACACCAAGTCTATCACATGTCAATGTTATGTACATTTCCATAGTTAGTGTTCACACTCCTTTCAATAATATATATATGAATGTAGGGGTTGGCAACGGGCGGGCCCGGCCCGTTGAAACAGGGCTCAAGCCCGGCCCTGGGCCCAGGCCCGCGGGCCTGCTTGGCTAACGGGCCCGGGCCGGGCCGGCCCGTGGCAAAAAAGGGCCCAGGCCCTGCCCACGGGCCGGGCCTGGGTTCGGGCCCACGGGTGGGCCTACAGGTCCAAATTCAAAACATTTTATTTTTTTATTTTACGTTGTTTATTTGTATATAATGTTAAAATAACACAAAATTTAAAGTATAATGTTGAAAAAAATATTTATATCTATTGAATTTTCAAAATAAAAATATTAAATGAATTAATTACTTAAAAAATAAATAATTACATGTACCTAACTAGGTTAACACCTATATAAATGTTAATAATTTGTATAACTCAACCACAATTCAAATAAAAATTACATGTTACTAGTTCATTGGATCACCCTCCATGGGCCTACGGGTCGGGCCCGCGGGCGGGCCTACGGGCCAGCTCGAACGGGCCGGGCTCGGGCGGGCCTACGGGCCGGGCCCGGGCCCCAGAACCAGGCCCAAGCCCGTCCCTCCCTGAAAACGGGCCGGGAAGGCCCGGCCAGCGAACGGGCCCGGGCCCCAGAACCAGGCCCAAGCCTGGCCCTCCCTGAAAACGGGCCGGGCAGGCCCGGCCCGCGAACGGGCCCGGGCCGGGCTTTCGGGCCACGGGCTTTTTGGTGACCCTTATATGAATGCATATATGAATGTTAAACAATTAGATTTCTCCATGTTCAAGTTGAACATGGAAAAGTTGAACCATTGTCCCCTTCGTGTTTAGAATCCCGTTCTATATTCGCTCCCGAAACATCGGACATATGTTTGTTTTAAAATAATTAAAATAAATCCAAATTTTAAATTAAAAATGAGATTTTATTTTGTTATGTACTAAAATACATTTAATTTGTATTTTTATCTCAATTTTGATGAAACTTGAATATATACAATTGATGGGTTTTTTTGTCTTTTGACATTAAATTAAGATAATTTGTTTTGAAATTTTATCTATACGTTAATACTAAAAATCGAATGATTCAAAGGTCGAACATTTTATTGACTTAGGCTCCGTTTGGAAACACATATTGAAAAGTAGATTTTGGAATAAAGCTGTTTTTTAAGATGATTTTAGACCTTGAGTTTTTTAGGATGCTTTTTTTTTAATTTAGGAATCAATATTTGAAAGAGGTTTAATGTTTGGTAGAGAAAGTTGATTTTTAATTCAAAAAATCAATTCCGACCGAAAATCATAGTTTCTGAGCTTTTTAAAACACGGATTTCGAGAGAGAAATTAAAAAGAATCCAGCTTTTAATTCCGTCGGAATCCAACCCGTTTGGCTGCACGATTTTGAGATTTTAGCTTTTCAAAAAGCAAAATCTTCCCAAATCGTGCATCCAAACAGACCCTTAGTGAAAAATTGAAGCTCTATAACATGATATGGACCAATATTTCACATTCTGGTGATCGGCTGGGACAGAGAATTGGTGGCACATACAGTGAACATTAATAATAATAAAAAAAGATACATTGTTCTAAAACTGGGCTCGGATCCGGTCAGTGCTCGACTACGGTCAGTTCGGTTAGTACCGAACTGCACCACGTTCAAATCGAACTGCACAACAAATTGTTGGGTATATTTTTTTACTCTTTTATTGGATTCAATCAACTATTGGAGAAAATATGAATTCTTAAGTATCATCAGTACCCAATAAGAGAGTAAAAAATATACTCAACAATTTGTTGTGCAGTTTGATTTGAACGTGGTGCAGTTCGATTTGAACGTAGTGCAGTTCGGTACTGACCGAACTGACCGAACTCGGCCCTGACCGGATCCGGACTCTCTAAAACTATGAATATAATTTGCAGTATATACTAGCACAACATGCGCTATCCTTTTGTATATATTTTTCCAACCAAGTTAAATAAAAGTGAATAATTTTGCCTTCTCAAAAATATAATTGGATGAAGGATGAAAAATATGATAAATACTCTAAACCACTGTTTGGATTGCATAATAGATGTAAAATAAGATATAATAAAAATAAAAAACTTAAAAAATATATTTATTTACAATAAATATGTAGGTATAACTATAATTTAATAGATAGAAATAATGTGATAATGATATTCACATAATCTATTTAACTGAATTAGGAATCATTTTTACACTTCTATAATTCTTTTTAGATGAGTTATTATATATTTATAAGCCATTAAAATTTTATTTTGTTCGTTACCGTATCTTTATTTTTTTTTAAAAAAGGGTTCAAGACATATACATCATTGTAAACATGGATAATCTCATATAAATCCATGCCAAAGTTGCGGTAGACATACAAATCCTTAAAAACTTACAAAATTCTATATACATCCCTACTGTCAACATAATTTAACAATGATTCAACATACTTTAGTTGACTCTAACCCATACCATGAAAAAATTAATTATCCCTAATTTTCTAACGCTTCCAAACAATATCAATGTAGAAGATAAAAAAAATATAATAAAAGTTCTATAAAAGTAATTCGATCTTTTGTGTAGATTAATATGTATTTATGATTGTTTATAGAAACTATAATGCATACACAAGGACATGGTGATTGACTATTATGATAATATTCCATTAAATTTTGATGAAAATTTCACGCAGGGATGATAATTGGCTTTTTATGAGTTTTTAGGAACTTGTACGTATGCCTCAACTTTGAGAGAGATTTATATAGGATTACTCATGTTTATAGGGACTAGTTGTTGTGCCTGTGCAAATGCACATGAATAAAGTCTGATACAAATTTTTAGTAACATTCATGTTAATAATTTAATTACAATAACATACTCGTAATATCTGTTATGTAGTTATAAAACTAATTAAATATTGCTCAATATATTATTTTAATTTTGATTGTCTAATGAAATTTATACTTGAACAGAAACTCAAATGAGTAGATTTTGTGATAATATGCATATATATAAAATGTATATCATTGACTGCGTACCCTTGATTATAATAAATAGTGTTTCTAGTCATATTTAAGATGAAATTATATATCATTGAACCTTAGGTCAAAGCCCTTACAAAATTTAAAATATGGTGCCAAACATGCAAAAAAAAATAAATTACAGTAGACAATATCCCATATGCATTTTTTTTTAAAAAAAAATTGATACACAGAATGAAAAAATATTTAAAAATTAAGGGAAAAAATAATGAGAAAGTAAACTATCATATTTAAGTATATTAGGCCTAAAATATGATCGAAGCAAAATGAAGTTAATATCCATACATAATTGATCATTTCAAAAGAACCAGATAATACAATCTTTAAATTCAAATTAAATGGATTGTAAAATAATTCTTTTATATTTATTACGGTGACCATCATGGGCAATTGTTCCTACTGTATAAGATGTTAATTTTTTTTACTGGATGATTCTCATGAACTATTATATGATGATATCATATCTGATTTGTATGAGATTTTTTTTCCCTATGTATCTGACAGTACATGATATGTTATTTTTTGTCTTAAGATAAAGATATGTGAATGTTTATTTGCGGTCTTCATTTTCTTACATGATTATTTGAGTTTTTTCTAAAGACATTCATTTTTTACATGACTAGTTATAAACATATTAAATAGCTTAATATTTGGATAAAAAATGATGACATTTAAATATGATTTGTGAAGCTCAAATAACATTAGGAAATAATATATAATAATAACATTCAGCTTTTAGATATATACTCAAATGAAAATGCACGCCTTCACATTTTTTTTCTTTTATAAAGTGACAACTTTAATCAAATCCAAATAATATTTTTTAAAAAATAATTAAGATATTAATTTAAAATATATTTTGAAACAAATATAAATTTATTTTTACACAAGTAAAAGAATAATGACAGATGATCGAGAACATACTAGAAAAATAGAAAAATATGGTAATGAGAATTTGACCAACACAAGTAAAATCTTTTTCTTTTTAAAGTAATTTTTTGTTGAAGATAATCTAGAATAGATTAGATACTGATGGAACATAGTGCAATACACTGCTCATATTATCCTCTATATTTTTTTAAATCTTATATAACAACATATATAAAGAATCCACTATTTGATAAATACATTAAAATAACACACCCAAAATTTTATATATTAATATTGCATAACTATAATCCTATTCAAAATTTAACCCTTGTATATTGGATTTTAATTTTTTTGTGAAACTACTAAAAGAGTTTTTTAATTATTATTATTTGATATATATATATATATATATATATATAGTGAAGCGATTAGGTGCGGCGAACGGCGGGTGCGGCCGTGACACGGGCCGTCCGATCACGGGTCCATCGCATCCGACCATCGGATGCGATGGACCCGTGATCGCTGCCGCACCCGCCGTTCACCGCATGTAATCGCGCGCGCACACACACACACACACACACACATATATATATATATATAATCTATAGAATTTAATTTTTAGCCATTTCTATATATGATGAACACTAAAGCTTCTATGCAAATGGAAAATTAAAAATGAGAAGACGCATAAATTCGTATTAAAAATTAAAAAAACTTTAAATAGATATCATCATATCCTTTATATATATCCTATAATCTATTTTAAATAAATAGCTCACAATAATAACAAAACACTAACATTGACATAATACAATAAAAAAGTGATCCATTTTAATTATGAAAATATTTTGTACTCTATTTTGATATTGAAAATATCGGAATCAAAATATGTTTTAAAATATCTTCGAATAAATCCCTATTCAAAATTAAAATAGATTTCATATATATGATTATATATAAAAAAATCCATGAAATGAAATAATATTCAAATCTTAAACTTTATATATTAGAATGACATCATTTCTTTTTACTATAAATTTCTAATGATTCCCTCATGGAAAATATCTCAAATTGAAAGTTTATTTTGTGATTAGGATAATATACATAACAATAAATAGATTCAACATTCAAATTTAAAGATATAATTTAAATAGATTTCATAATTTTATTGACATTTTAAAAATCCTCGATCAGATTAGAAAACTATCATAGTTTAAATTTTTGGCTATTTTTAAATATGATTAGCATCAAAGTTTCTAAATACTATGCAAATGAAAAAAGAAAAAAAGAGAAGACGGATGAATTCATATTAAAAATTAAATAAACTTTATATAGATATCATCGTATTCTTAATATATAATATAAAATCTACAGAATTTAAATTTTGGCCATTTGTAGATACAATTAACATGAAAACTTCTTAGTACTATGCAAATGAAAATTTAAAGATGAGAAGATGCATAAATTCATATTAAAATTAAATAAAATTTAATTGATATCATCATATCCATTATATGTATCCTAAAATCTATGAAATTCAATTTTTGGCCATTTCTAGATATAATCAACTCGTTAAAGTTTTTAAGTTATATGCAAATGAAAAATTAAAAATTAGAAGACGGATAAAATCAAATTTTTTGTCAAAGTTTATATGTTACATGCAAACGAAAAATAAAAAATTAGGAAACGGATAAAATCAATTTTTTGTCAAAATTTTTAAGTTATTTGCAAATGAAAAATTAAAAATTAGAAGACAGAAAAATTCAAATTAAAAATTAAATAAAATTTAAATAGATTTCAGCATATCCTTTATATATGTCCTAAAATATATGGAATAAAACCACAGTCAATTCATATTAAAATTTTAAAACCTAATTTAAAATCACTGGATTTTAAAAAATGAGAAGATGGCAAAAAATATTTTGTAATGAAAAACTAATAAGAGGAAAAATATCGGATATGAAATTTCATTTAAATTGGGTAAACAGTCTATATATTTGTTAGTGTATAATTAAATTCAGATATCATAATATTATCACTTTTAGGGGGTGCTTATAAAATGAAAGGACATTCAAGATATATTTCACCAGTAGAAAAGGAAATAATACTCTATATTGATCATGAAAATTATATAATAAAAAAATTATATTGCAAAAGATCTATGAATAAATACCAAATCCACTCCCGTGCCACTTCCAACCAGAGTATAGAAATGAAGTAGAATCTGTTAAGAGAAAAAACAATTTATTTATATGAGATTTCTTATTTTGACTTTTGAAATAACAAAGAAAGAAACACATGTAATAGTAAGCAGATAAATTGCTATCTAAAAAAAATACAGAGCCCATGTGACGAACAAATTTTAATACATTTTTTTTATTTCCTGATATACAAATCAAAATGTCACAAAGACAAATGAACTACGAACAACATCCAAAAAAAGGGGAATTAATGAAAAAAAATATTTTTAATGTAACTGCAAGATATAATTTATGAGATGAATCAAAGTATTAATCATATATACCAAATATTAACGTAACTTCCTAAGCCTAGATAAAAATTTTAAAGAGTGAGGAAAAAAGAGACAAATGATATATCAATTTATCCATAGAAATGGAGATGGAGATGAAGATGGGGATGAAGAACGGATATTCAATGACACGTAAATGAATATACTGGTTTTTGAAAATGCATCGGTCAACATCTTTTGAAAATGAGGGGATTGAATGGTGAGAGGATTAATATGAGGGTTGCTATTTAAGAGGGGGAAGGGGAAAGGCAAGTGGGTTTCATTTTATTTTGATTTTAATCTACATAAATGCAATAAATGGTATTGAGATTCTATGCAAATGAATGCCATTGAACACTAAATGCTTAATAATTTTTAATAAATTATAGTAACAAAAATGTAAGCGTAAATTAAATTGAATACTAACGCTATGCATTTAATATTTATTATTGCATTGTTTATAAGGTTTTAAAATGTGAATAGGAGCCCCATGCTTTATCGTGTTAAAAATACATGAATATGATATATAAGGTTAAAATATAAATAGGATATGTAAGGTTTATTTATAAAATTTAAATAGTCCATCTGTCCATTTGTTACAATGAATGTTAATAAATATATGAATAAGAATTATATTTACATATCCTTTAATTTTATAAACATCCTCTTATCATAATAATATTATGATATATAATTTTAATTATAAGTTAATTATATTTTGAATATCCTTTCATTTTATAATAGTGAATTATATTTTAAATATCATTTCATTTTATAAGCATCCATTTATCCTAATGATATTATGATATTTGATTTTAACAGTAAGTTAATAAATATATTATATGATGAAATATATGTATTGAAATATATGATATTCCATTTATCCTAATGAATTTGATTAAAATGATGTATTGAATAGAATTGTAAGGGTAAAATGGTAAAATGATTGTGATTAAAATGATGTAAATAGATTGTAATGGGATTGAATGTATTATTAGAGGTAAAATGGTCAAATGACAGATTTTTGGGTTAAGAGACTTTTATACAGTAATATAAATAATAATATAATATAGATGTAAATAACTTTAATCCAAAAAAATATTAATACTAATCTAAAAACAAACCTAAACCGTCCATCCGCGCATCATCCTCGCCAAAGTTCAGCCGTTCATCTTCGAACGGTCAAAATCAATTCAAATCCATAAAATATACGGCTCCTCCACACGCCGGCGCAGTCGATTAAGAAAACCCACCCCAGAACACAAACCAGTACCGACAAGTTCATAATCAATGGCAATTTCCGTAAATAAATCCAAACAGCGAGTCCATCTTCGTAAAACAAAAGTCCTTTTGTTCACTCTATAAATTCCACGACAAACCCACCCCAACTGACTCACCCACTACAATCGGGATAGATCGAGAGGTTCCGAAACCCTAACCCTACAAATCCTTCCCCACCCCCTCAAAACAAGGTCGATCGAACGAACCATCAACGGATCGAACAACGTCGATCCTTCTCCGTCCCTCTCCGTTTCGGATTTCTTGCTCTACTCGATCTCTCCGTCGATCGTTGTGAATGGTGGGAGATTCACTGCTCTTCGCCGTTGTCTCGGTTCCCTCGCCGAGCTCCTCCTCCTCCTTCTTTGGTTCTTGCATGCAGGGCTGGCACTACCGCTGCCTCGGCGTCGACCCTTGAACGACGACGGAGCGATCTTCACCGGCTTCGGTTTCTGATTTGGATATAATTTGGTGAATTTTTTTGAGATTTTTTGTTTTTTTTTTCTGTTGAGAGAGAGAGAGGGAGGGAGAGATGGCGATCTCATTGTCGCAGAAGGCTAAGAAGGGCGGAAACGGTGACCGGAGGAACCGGATCTTGGTCACGGTGAATGTTCTGGGGAGCGCTGGCCCACTTAGGTTTGTTGTGGATGAGGGGGTTCTTGTGGCGGAGGTGATCGCGATTACGCTTAGGATGTATGCCAAGGAGGGGAGGCTGCCTGTTCTTGGGTCCAATATTGGTGACTTCTTCCTCTACTGCGCTCACGCCCAATGCGATGGTACGTTGAAGGCAACTTGTTTTTTTTTTCTTTCAATTGGGTTTTTGAATTCTTGCCCTACATGGTGATTTGGTGATATAGTTTTGATTGGATGTCTGATTTTGCTGATGGGGGTAAATTTTGTTTTAAATGCACCTGTTTGTAAAGATAGATTGTGGTTTGGTATGATTACTTTGTAGGATATGGTGTGATTGGATGAGGTGGGTATTGATTACTATTTTATCTCAATGGATGTTTCTTGGATGTGATATATGTAAAAGTAATAATCCTTTTGTCTAAATGACTATACTTTCAGATGTGTGATTTTTTTTGTCTTAGGAAACGTAGACAAATTGCTCTGATTTTATAAAATTAAAACCGAAGTTCCAGAGTTTTAAAAGGCGCAGGGTGATTTTCATCAACCATAATCTTCGTCGACCAATTTTTAATGTGTGGTTTATGGAGGAGATTTTTGTTAGTTGTTTAGCTACAATTTTAGAATATTCTGTATGGAAAGATTGAGGGTTGCATATCTAAAGTTTATGTTCAAGAATGGGGTTTTGTTTTATGCTTTGAGCGATTCAACATCAACCATTCATATCAGATGATTTGAATTAATTCATATTAAGGGTGTTGTAAATGAGTAAGGTAGTTGTTTGTTTGAATAAATAGGTAAATTAATTCTGAACTTGGACATGGAGGAGAGCCAGAGATGTTAAACATTCATCCAATTTTTATTTGGACGGTATTCATCCATTATTGTGATGATTGGCTGAAAATTTACAGTGTTCTACAGATGTTTTTAGTTTTGGAAAAATGATTTTCTTTATCACTTGTGATAATTTTATCTGTGCTATCATTTCTGAAGACAAATGGAATATTTTGAAATGAGGATTTGATTGTTTTCCCCTTTTCTTTCTCTTTGGTTGTAGCACTGAGCCCATTGGATACAATTGGGTCGAATGGGAGCAGAAACTTTGTGCTTTGCAGGAAGTCTATTCAAGAGAAGTTGAAGGATCAGGAAGCAGAAGTGCTGACCAGGAAGGGAAGTGGGAGTTGGAAGTCCTGGCTTAACAAGTCCCTTAAGATCTCATCTCACTGATCTTGATCCATCTATCTCCCTGTGTTGGGAGGTTAGTTAATGATGCGGTCTCTCTCTCAAAGAAAGAAATTGATGAGGAAGATAGGAAGAAGTGATTCTTCTTTCATTCATTGAATTGTTTGTTTCTTCTTTTTATATCATTTTCCACTAGGAGTCTTGAAATAAATAATGTGGGAGATGATATATCAAATAAATGAGGGAGTTGTTTCTGTATTTCGATATGCAGACTTGGTGATGTATTTGTTTTATTGTTTGAGAATTTAGTTATTTCTTCATTTTTTTTCATTCTTAATAATAGTTGTTGATGCTTGGTCTATGGAATATTCTCTTTTGTCATATCTTACTTTTTTCTCTGAATAGACATACTTGCTGGTGCTTATTTATGATTTTATAACCATGTTTATGGGCCTTCAGTCAAGACCAGAAAGTGTTTGTCATGTGATAATTCTCCATTTTCAATCAAGTGGCAAAAGTATTCAGCACCAAGTGAATGGCTTGTTTATATCTGCTGTAAAAATTTCTGGTTCTGAAGTGTCTGGCATGAATTTTATACTGTGATATTCTGTGCCCTGTGCTTTCATGTGTTTGAGCAGTTGCCCCTGACTACCTGTGAGTGTGGAATTGAACTTGTGGTATGAGATGTAAAGAGGCTTAACTGTTCAAAATGTTCATCACATGATGGTAACTGTAGTTGCCGTGAAATACTATTTATCTGTGTATCATTCACTATTCTGTATCTTTTTGTAAGATTAATTTTTCGTTAGGACTATGAAGTTAGCATTTGTAATTATTTGTTGTAGTATCATGATTTATTGGGATTATATTAGACAGTCCAAATGTCTATCATTGTCACTTGTCCTTGTCGGTTTGAGTGAGTGTCGGTGATTTTTCCTTGGACACTGTTCTATTCTACAAAAGCCATTTGGGACCCTTTGTTCTATTGAAGAGCTGTTTCTAGCTTTTGATACTAATATATGTGACGGTCTTGCTTAAACCGAGTACTTTAGTTGTAATTCCATAATATGCCTTGGTGATATGATATTCAAAATGGGTTGTTAGATAGGAAGCTGCTTTAGATTATGTTATGAAGAATTAAAGGCAGGGTTTGGTAGTAGGATTGTAAATTTGATTTTCTGCCAATGTTGGGTAGAAGGCTGCCTCTCCTCCCCTCCTCTCTTTCAGTTTTTGGAAATCGTAGTTTTTTTAGATTATTTGCCTGAAATTTGTTTGCAGGAAATTACTACAATAAAATTGTTTGATTGCATATTGTAGAAACAACTTTCTACAAATGCAAAAGTTGCCAAACCAAACGCTGCCTAGTTGGACAAAGAAGTAATAGTGCTAAATGGATAGCCTAGACAAAGAAGAATGAATCATCTTGTACTACTATACATGTGTTTGTGGTGATGGTGGTGGTGGGGTCGTGTTCTTGTAGTTCATGCAAGTGATTTGAGTTTAAAAGGTTCATCGTGTGAGAAAAATCAACTAATTTGGTAACTCTGAATCACAAGATGACATTTCTTATCACTTTTTAATAGGACTGTTGTTAATTTGAAAAATGTTAGATTCAATTTTTTGTTATATAGTTTAAAACGCAAGCAATATATATTTTTATTGTTATATGATTTGATGAATGTATATCGCTTTTATTTCGAGTTGAATGAATATATTTTAGGTACATTAAAAAAGAAAAAGAAGAAGTATATATCTCGTTTAACGATGCATATGTTTAATTTCTAACGATGCATATAGAATTACATTTTGGATTATAAAAAAGACTGATTGTAATAATGACTTGTTAATTTTGTATTGGTCCACATCAATTTAGGTCACAAAATCAATTAATATTTTTTTGTTGCTTATTATTTCTCCAAATTTTTATATTTTACAACATATGGGAGAGGGCTGTTACTTTCATTCAAGATTGGGGTCGCTCTTGTTTAATTTCTAACGATGCATATAGAATTGAAACTTGGGTTTTATACATTCCATTACAAAAGCTAAAAAACAGCAAAAAAAAATAGAAAAAGGAGTTTGCACTATTGCACATATCAGATTGGAAAAAAATTGCACATGGATATATGATCGTGTAACAATATCCCATAAAAAATTAGTGTTGATTCTATTGCAGTGGCGCTGAACGCTGGAATCTTTTTGAGTTCTTGTAGTCTTGTGATACAGATGTGTTTCTCTGTTGTTCTAAAGTATGTTAGAAAATGGATTTATGAATCTATTGTTTTTCAGAACCTATTGTTTTATGAATCATATTTTTAATCTAAACTGATTTTATTTTAAAAAATAAACTTTATTAGCTTGTTTGGATAAGTTATGATAAAATCTGATAACTATTTTAGGGGAAGCTTATAATTTTTTTTTATCAAGATTTAGTTATGCCAATGAATAAAAATACTTTTCCATATCATTTGAAAATGTTTCTTTCGCATCATTTATATAACCCAACCATCCAGTTCGAAAAACATATCTAATATATATTTGTAAACCCATTTGAAAAGTACGATTTTGTATTTAGTTTAATAAAATTTGATTTTCAGACATCTCACCATTTTTGCTTTCTAAAAGCATACTTGTATTATAAGCTGAAACAAAATTTTTAATTATTTTTATAATCAATCGGAAACACCTATTAAATTTTTATTTTGTTAAAACAACCATGTTAAAATCAACAGTGAAAAACACCCTTAAAAAACTTTAAGTCAGTGGAACCGTACCTTTACGGTCAAGTTCCGTTTGCTATTGTTAATCTTCTTCATTTTCACTCTGTTGGAGGCGCTCTAATAACCCATATATCCTCAATTTACTTGATTTCAACCTTCCAACCGCACCTCTCTCTCCAAACCATTACATCTTCTTCTTCCTCTACCAATACCATGGCATTTCATCTCTTTGAAACCCACATTTTACATGATTGTCATCTCATCTTATCTCTCCAAAGCCACTGTTTACAATAGGTATCAAACAACTCCTACAATGAACAACTCTTCCCAAACCTCTTCAATGGTGGATAGCTGATCGAACCTGCTTGCTATTGCAGGTTACCTTGCAAGATGTGGACTTATATCAAAGAATGACTAAGGGGAAGAAGGGGGGTCGGGGGGAGGGTTAGGGTTCGAATGAAGAAGGGGCGCTAGGGTTTCAAACTAGGGCTGCAACTTGGGTCGGGTTGAACCCGAACCTGACGGGTCGAACCCGATTTTTACATAAGTTGGGTTGACCAAATCGGGTTCGGGTTGGTCAATTCGGGTTGACTCATAAATCAGGTTGGGTTCAGGTTGGCTTCACTCACAAACCGACCCAACCTGAACCCGTAAACTAATAGTTAAAAAAAAAAATCATGACCGTTCATTTTGTAGCTTCTAATATGGGTAGTCCAAATTTTAGGTAAACCTAGCTAATCTTACGGATTGGGTTGGATTGATTTATTTAATTTGCACATCATGTTAGAAATTCGGGTTAGGTCGAATTGGTCCAATTTGAGTTGAAAATCGGGTTGGGGTTGGGTTAGTCCAATTCGGGTTGGGTCGGGTTGGTTTATTTAATTACGGGTTGAGTTCTGGTTGGTCCAATTCGGGTTGAAAATTGGGTTGGGTCGGGTTGAGTAGTTTGGAATTCGGGTTGGGGTCAACCAGAACCCAACCCGCCCGAGTTGCAGCCCTATTTCAAACGCACATTGAATGAGAGAGTTAGGGTTTTTTTTGTTGAGATGTAAGTTAGGGCATCTAGGACATTTTACATGTGGGATTAAACTTACTAATCATAGTTAATCCAGGGTTCACGATATTGTTATAGGGGTACAATTGCATTAACTTAAAGTTTTTGAGGGGCATTTTTGCACTGCTGATTTAACAAGGGTATTTTAACGAAATAAAAATTTAACAGGGGTATATATGCAAAAAAAACCTTTAAAATATCAAATAGAAAGATTAACATATGTTAGAACAAATTAACATTAAAAATAATGTTAATTAACTTTGTAATTGTAATTGTTAATACAAATCCCATAATATAACATCTAGGTCAATGTACGTTTAATCTAACTCAATACATATCCCAATAAGCAAACAAATAAATATAACACAACATGTCATGTAACACTCATTGTTGATTTAAAAATTATGTTTATTATTAATTACGTAAAATAATATTTATCAACACAAAGGTGTCCATTTTGTTGAATTATAAATGTCACCATGAAAAAAATATATAAATGGGTGTCCCTGGTTCAATCATACACTATATACCATATAGAGTGATTTATATCCGCACAACGTGTCGCCCACTCTTTAACAACAAAAATAATGATTTGGGCCAAGATAGCTATCCAGCTTTTTATATACCTTTTTAAGAGATAACTATCTTATTAGTTTTTTTTACATTTGTTAAAAATGAATACATTCATTTCATTTCGAAATATAACGATATAACATATAGCTGTCTGTAGTATTGCATGAGCGAACTGTCTGTAATACTGTATTTGGGCTCTACATAACATTATCCTTGGAATAAGGGTTACTCCATTGAATACCACTACATTGTCCTTGATTTGGGTTTTCTTCTGTTAAAAGATTGAATGCTGAAGTCCTGATCTCCATAAGGATGACCCCAAATTGTTGGCATTCAGAGCAACCTAAGGTTCTTTCCATTGTAAGCATTTGTATATTGATCGACTTTTATTCACTCACTCTTTCTAGACCATTTTTGTTCTTTTGTGAATATTCACTTTTTGTATAATATGAGTCTGTGAATTTTGTGGTAGGATTTGTGAATTTTATATCAAACTGATTTGGATATGGATCTCTTTGATAAACTTAATTGTTTTTTTATATCTTTGTCGACACTCCTGGTTATTATGATGTATGAAGACTTCTGATTATGGCGCCAAGCAACATCTTTTTTTTTTTTTTTTGGTCGAGAGAATGGTAGGTATGAGCCTCAATTTTATTCAAAATTAAGAGTGCATACCCAAAACGATAAACAAAAGATAGATGAGGGGTCTACCAAAAGAAACATAAACAAAATTGCCTACCCCCGGAAAACAATACCTTGTTCGCCCTCGATCCTGGATGAAATTAATCACGGAAACCCATACACTTTCAGCATAAACCGTGGAATTTCAGAAAACTAAATAATTTTAGGACTGAATGGGGATTTTACTCATGCCTTCTGTTTGCGCACACAGTACTATTGGCATGCCAATGGATTGTTATATATTGTGGAGCCTGATGATGTGTGCAGAGGATTGTTGCCCTTATGAGATGTTAGCATAAAAGGGTCTCTCATATTTCTTCATTAGGTTCTAGGGGTTTTTATATTCGGCGTGACCATTGTAAAAACTTCTTCTTGATAGTGGATTGATCTCTGGTGTGCTCCGTGGACGTAGGCAAGGTTTGTCGAACCACGTAAATTTTTGTATCTTTGATTTTGATTTATTTGTTTATTCCTTAGATTAATTGCATCCCAAGATCCGAAAATCCTAACAATTGGTATCAGAGCTTTGGTTTTACGAATCTACGGCACAGGAGGTGTCCTTTCGTGAGATCTATAGATCTAGGGCACAGGAGGTGCCTATTCACAAGATCTGTAGATCTAGAGCAGAGGAGGTGTCTATTCATGGGATCTATAGATGTAGGGCACATGAGGTGTCCATTCACGGATCTGTAGATCTAGGGCATAGGAGGTGTCCATTCACGAAATCTGTAGATCTAGGTCACAGGAGGTGTCCATTCGCATGATCTGAAGATCTAGGACACAGGAGGTGTCTATTCGAGTGGGAGCAATGAGTTCAGATAAGGAATTGTCCAAAATTGAGAAGTTTGATGGCACAAACTTTGGCTACTGGAAGATGCAAGTGGAGGATCATCTGTAACAGAAAGATCTCTATCAACCGCTGAAAGTGAAACCAGCAGAGATGGAGCAAGAGGCGTGGGATTTGTTAGATCGGAAGGCTCTCGGTGCAGTGAGGAAGATGTTGTCGAAGCACATTGCCTTTAATGTCAAGAAAGAGACATCCACGATTGCTCTCATGACCAAATTGTCCAAGATGTATGAACAGCCTTCTGCGGCAAATAAGGTACGACTTATTAAGAAGTTACTCAATATGAAGATGACCGAAGATTGCACCTTCAAGGAGCATCTTAACGAATTTAATGAAGTTATGGATCAATTAAATTCAGTCGATATCGTTTTCGATGATGAAATCCGTGCTTTATTGATCCTCGGGCAGTTACCCGAGAGTTGGAATGGCACTATTACTGCGATCAGTTCCTCTACAGGAAAGAAGAAATTGAAGTTCGATAATGTGGTGAATCTAATTATGACAGAGGAGATTAGGCGACAAGCAGATGGTGGTTCCAATGTGGTGAATCTAATTATGACAGAGGAGATTAGGCGACAAGCAGATGGTGGTTCCACTTCTGGATCAGCGTTGAATGTTGATAGCAGAGGCAGAAGTTCAAACAAAAGTAATGGGCATGACAGATTAAAATCGAGAAACGGCAGATCCAAATATAAAAATCTAAGAAATTCCAACAATAATCAAAATCAGAATGCGAAGAAGATTATTGAGTGCTGGAATTGTGGTAAAACGGGACATTACAGAAATCAGTGCAGGTCAGAGAAGAAAGAAGCATACAACAAGAATGAATCTAATGTTCTTTCAGAAGAATCAGATGACGCATTGATTTGTTCCATGGAGAACAAGTCCGATTCTTGGATGATGGATTCTGATGCATCGTTTCACGCGACCTCTAACAAAGATCTTCTCAGAAATTACGTCCCAGACAGTTTTGGAAAGGTGTACCTCGGTGATGATCAACCTTGCGATGTGGTCGGCAAGGGTAAAGTGTAGATCAAGCTGAATGACTCTGTATGGGAATTGAATGATGTCAGACACATTCCTAACCTAAGAAAGAACCTGATTTCAGTTGGACAGTTAGCAAAGAAAGGCTATATGACAACCTTCAACAGTGACAATTGGAAGGTTTCGAAAGGCTCATTGATCGTTGCACGAGGTAAAATGACTAGTACCCTTTATGTGACAACTGATGCTTGTGGTTCTATTGCAGTTGCTAACAGTAAGGACGATCCTAATATATGGCATCAGAGACTTGGTCACATGAGTCAAAAGGGACTTAAAGTCATGCACTCGATGGGGAGATTACCAGGATTGCAGTCAGTTGATATCGACTTGTGTGAGAGTTGCATCTTTGGAAAGCAGAAGAGGATTAGTTTCAAGACGTGTGGCAGAACTCTGAAGCAAAACAAGCTTGAGTTGATTCACACATATGTCTGGGGGCCGGTCGCGGTCTCATCCATCAGCGGAAAGTCATATTTTGTGACTTTCATTCATGACCATTCCAGGAAGGTATGTGTTTACTTCTTGAGACAGAAATCAGAGATATTTGAGGTGTTTAAGAAGTGGAAAGCAATGGTGGAAAATGAAACAAGCTTGAGAATCAAGAGGCTGAGGTCCGATAATGGTGGTGAGTATGAAGACACCAATTTCAAGAAATTCTGTTATGATAGTGGAATCAGATTAGAGAGGACTGTACAAGGGACTCCACAACAAAATGGGATAGCCGAGCGGATGAATCGAACATTGATTGAGAGAGCCAGAAGCATGCGTATACAATCAGGTCTACCAAAGTAGTTTTGGGCAGAAGTAGTCAACACAACATCTTACTTGATCAACCGAGGACCATTAATACCTTTGGACCACAAGATACCAGAGGAGGTATGGAGCGGCAAAGAGGTAAACCTTTCTCATTTAAAAATTTTCAGTTGCGTTTCATATGTACACATTAGTAATAGTGCTATGAGTAAACTTGACTCTAAATCACTAAAATGCATTTTTATTAGATATGGTGGTGATGATTTTGGTTATCGTTTCTGGGATGACCAAAAGAAAAAGGTTATAAGAAGTAGAGATGTCATATTCAATGAAAAGCTGATGTACAAGGATAGAAATGCAACACAGTCTAGTGATTCGAAGAAGATTGATCCTGTTTATTTTGAGCCTGATAATACTGCAGTGGTTAGAGTGTTACAGCAAACAGTTGACAGATCTCAGAGAGAGGGAACTAGACCACAGAACAATCAACAGCAGGTTGATATGCCACAGGCCCCAGCTCCTGAGCCTCCTCCACTCAGGAGATCCACCCGTCCTCATGTTCCAAATAGAAGGTATATGAATTATTTATTACTGACCGATGCAGGTGAATCTGAATGCTATTTTGAGGCATGTCAAGGAGAGGATGCTAGCAAGTGGGAGCTTGCTATGGAAGATGAGATGAAGTCACTCATCCCCAACGAGACATGAGAGCTAGCTGAGTTACCCATGGAGAAAAAGGCTCTACATAACAAATGGGTGTATCGAGTAAAAAAGGAGCAGAATGGCTCCAAGCGATACAAGATGAGATTGGTGGTCAAAAAATTTTAGCAGAAAGAGGGGATTGACTACACCGACATTTTCTCACCGGTTGTGAAACTGACTACCATTCGGTCAGTTTTGAGCATAGTGGCATCCGAGGATCTACATCTTGAGCAGTTAGATGTCAAAACTGCTTTTTTGCATGGTGACTTAGAGGAGAAGATATACATGCAACAACTAGAGGGTTTCATGTGAAGGGCAAGGAGAAACTCGTGTGCAGGTTGAAGAGGAGCTTGTATGGCTTAAAACAGGCTCCAAGAGAGTGGTACAAGAAATTCGATGGCTTTATGCAGAAAACTGGTTACCACAAGTGCAACGCTGATCATTGCTGCTACTTCAAGAGGTTTGATTCCAATTATATTATCTTGCTACTTTATGTTGATGACATGTTAGTGGCTGATTCAGATATGGATGAAATCAGAAATTTGAAGAAGCAATTATCAACCGAGTTTGACATGAAAGATCTGGGTTCAGCAAAAAAGATCCTTGGGATGAGGATAACGAGGGACAAACAGAGGGGTACTTTGCAGTTGTCTCAGGTTGATTACATTGACCGTGTTTTGCAGAGGTTTAGCATGTCCGATGCTAAGGCAGTTAGCACACCATTGATCGGTCATTTCAAACTGAACAAAGATCAAAGTCCAGAGACGGAGGAGAGAAACTTCATGACGAATGTTCCATATGCCTCAGCGATTGAAAGTTTGATGTATGCTATGGTTAGCACGAGACCGGACATTGCCTATGCAGTGGGAGCTGTGAGCAGATTCATGTCAGATCCAGGCAAGCAACACTGGGAAGCAGTGAAGTGGATACTTAGATACTTGCGAGGTACTACTGACAGATGCTTATACTTCAGCAGGGGCGAGTTGAGGCTACAGGGATTCGTAGATGCAGACTTTGCTGGTGAGATTGATCAGAGGAGGGGCACCACTGGTTATGTCTTTACAGTAGGTACTACTGTTGTTAATTGGATTTCACAAATATAGAAGATTGTTGCTTTATCCACTACAGAGGCAGAATATATAGCTGTGACAGAGGCTAGCAAAGAGATGATATGGTTGCAGGGTTTGTTGACAGAGTTGGGATTCAGACAAACGAAGAATGTTTTGCACAGTGATAGTCAGAGCGCCATACACCTGGCGAAGAATTCAGCATTTCATTCGAGGACTAAGCACATAGGACTTCGTTATCATTTCATCAGGACGCTTTTGGATGATGGGAGTCTATTGCTTGAGAAGATTCAGGGAAGCAAGAATCCAACTGACATGTTGACGAAGACAGTGACCACAGAGAAACTGGAGCTGTGCGCAGCTTCAATTGGTCTTCTAGCGTGAGGACAGAGATGAGCACACCAGATCACAGATCGATCATTTAACAGAAGTTATTTACTCTTACTATAGTCTCTAAGTGGGAGATTGTTATATATTGTGGAGTCTGATGATGTGCGCAGATGATTGTTGGCACTACGCAGGGGCGGACGGGGGTCGAGCTCCCCGCAGAGCTTGCGGGGATCGAGCTGCCCGGTCAGCTCGTGGTGTCTTGGGGCATTCGGTGTATTGACTTTTTTGCCCTTAACTTACTTCCAAATACAAAATATGTTCTTCCTTTGTGAGTTACCCTAATATTTTTATTATGAAAATATCATCATGTTCGAGGATATATTTAATAGATAATCTTTTTTATTAAATCTTTTTCTTAAAAAGAATTGAACTCAATGACTCCTCATTGAAGAGGGGGTCCATGTTCAAAACCAGGATATTTTATATTTTCACAGTACCTAAGATTATTTTTGGTAATGAAATGAGGTAACTAGTTTCAGGTAAAATACCCTTAATTTTTTAGGATATATTTGCAAACAAACCCTCTAATTAAAGTAGTCCTTGCAACTTTGTGATCCTCGGAAATCACTAAAAAAAACGTTACACATTCCGATCATATCATTGTTGATAGTGTAACATGTATATTTTTAACATTAAAAACCTTGACGAGATTTCCAACATTTTATGAGGGGGATACACCACATATTAATTTGTTCTTTTGTATATGTTGTCCTTCTCTAGTTTTCATGAGATTCAGCCAATTATGGCCTTACTTTGGTGAGCATTTTGTGTTGCAGATATAATGGGAAAGGAATTTTATTTATTTATTTCTTTATTTATGTTTGGGCATTTGAGAAAAAAATAAAATAAAAAACGGAATGTTCCATCTTCCTTATGGTTATTCATCATTTTATTTGAAGTGAAGCTTTTCCATAACATGTTAGGCTCTATAATGATTGAAATGTATTTTAAAAATACATATAAAAAGTTAAAAACATTGCATGTTAGATGAAACGATGTTTTCAAAGAATGATTATTTTACTCAATTTAAAACATATATTTTAAAATATCTTCAAAAATATTATTTATCTAATATATATATATATATATTTTGAAAAAATAAAATAAAGTATGAATTTGAATGTACTTATTTTTGTATCTTTTTTAGTACATAATGGTTTAAAGAAAGAAGGAATGATTGAACGACAGACCCAACTCTCTATCATTATAGGCACATAGGCCCAATTAATGTTGGGCTAAATTTACAAACTATGTGGTGAGGCTCTACAATTTAACTCTCTCAAATAATAGAAGTCTCTAAGTGATACGAGAAACATAACTTATAGAGAAATATATATATAAACACATGCATGATCATAATGCCCTTTGCCCCAACATGTATTAGCTTAGGGAAAAATGCATATATCCCCATCCCCTCAAAGTTGAGTTGTCTTAAATAGCTATCTTAAATAGATCAACGCATTTCATTGGAATATGTATTTTTGTTATAATATTATCATTTATTGTATGTCGAATATTAAATATATAACGAATTATAATATATCTATCCAATTGAGGAAGACAAAAATAAAAAACACCTCCAATAATCGAAGAACTCAATTTTGTGAATATATTGATAGTTGTCATTTATCTTTTGGAGTCCATTACTTTGCTCCAGCTCCTTTTGAGTCAGTCGGAGTTGCTCCCACTCGTTGAGTCAGTCAGAGTCGCTCCCGCTAGATTATATGGCGTGCATACAAGATGTGGATGTGTGCGGAGGGCTCGCGGAGACACGAGTAGAGGCTGTGAACATGGAGAAGCTCGGAGGCGCGCACAGAAGGTGCGGAGACGGTGCGCGGACGACGGTGCCAGAGTGACGGATCATGTTGAATGGCGCTTTCATGCAAATCCCATGTGTACGGCTGGCATCCAATCCATCATCCATGCACAGTTTTCTTGCAAAACCAATCATTTGAGGAGCCTCCATGCATTTGTTCATCAAATCCGTCAAACCAGACATTCATGGGGAAAGTCTCGGTGGTGGAGAGGACGGACTTGATCGGTGACGTGTGTCTGTTGTGCGTGACAATCAAATATTAGGCTAAACACAAATTCTTATAATTAACACATTAAGAATATAAACATCAAATATATATTAAATCATGCATACTCTAAAATATATCATAAAAAACATGAAATAAAAGAGTAAATGATTAGAAAAGTGTATCCGAAAATGTGGAAGCGAGTGAAAACACTCTGTCCTCGGTGAAAAAGTACACAAATTCTTATATATATGTGAAGAAATTTTTTTTTTTTTGGTTTGTTGTGAATATGTGATAAATTTGAATGTGCAAATGACATAATTTTAGTTGTTGTATGTTATTAGCGATCCGGACAGTGTATTCTTCTCAAGAGCCATGCATTAAAATTGTTGGTATTCAATGGCATTTATGGCTTATTGTTGGATGTAAAAACAAATCACATTTTTTCTTAATGCATGTTACTGTTTAGACGTAAAAATGAAATATACATTATGAATTTTGTTGACAGACATGAATAATAATGAGTCTGTTATTATATATGTCTTAAGTAGAGTCAATGATATATATAGAATATATCATATGAAATGTGGATGTTTTATTATATTATTGCATGCATTAAAGTATGGTTGATTTTTGATACATTTAATTGATTTCATTTCATAATTGCATGCAAGAAATTATAAACGTTTGGTTGATAGGGTCAACATGCATGAGTTTGGTTTTGTAACCGAATCTTTTATTCTCTTTATGTGCTTATGAAGATATTCCTCTCATTCTCTTCCTTTGGGTCACTGTGGTGTCCCTTTATTATTCAAAAAAAAAAAAATGTTGGAAATAATTTTGTTGGTGATAATGAAAATATTCATGCATTTTATTATAGATTTGTTGTTTCACATATGCATGTGTTTTATTTGTCTTTAATGGATGCATAAATTCAAAACGTATGCATGAATTTTATATGATCTCATAGGATGCAAATTTGAGATAACCATCTATTTTCATGATTATATAATTAAATAAAAAGGAGGTTCTAATTGACATCCGTGGTGTTTAAGGCTTTTATTTTGGATTGACTTTTCTGATCCAGGAAAAGAAATTTTGATGATAATATTTTTTTTATTGCTTTCTTAGAAGGCTGAGAATTATCTTTATTGTCCGTTATAGAATACATAGTCTTCTCCCTTAATTGAAGAAGTCATATTAAGAGGACATTAAATGACATAAATCATGTGTGGCAATGATCATGAATTTGGTGAAATTTTTTCTTGTGAACTTCTTAATTATATCTAAATATGATTGCTCATGGAATTGATTATGTATGTCTCCGATCCATTGAGTTTGTCATTCTGTTTGTTCATGATACGACCTGCAGATAAAGTGAAGTTTAGACAAATATAATTATTTTGTTGGACTTCTGGACAGAGTTACTCGCATATCTTGTATCTTATCAGCATATCTCTCGTGGAGGAAAGCTTACAATGGTTTGAAGTTGAGTAAAGCAATTTTGATTATTGAATTCAATATGAATAATCATTTATTCTTTCAACTTTGAGCTATTCAGAAATCCATCAGTGAGTGGTTCATTTTGGAACCCCATATTTTCCATCCTTGGCTATCTCTGAGACTGATTCTATCTTTATATTTCAAGTCTTTGTGACATCTAGATCACATTTTGATACAAGCTTGGTGATGTTTCAATATTTTCATTGCCACGGCTATTGGTATTCTTCTCCGGGCATTACTGTTATATTTCAACATCAGTTATTAGTGGGTGGTCGAGCCATATTAAGTATTGATGTGCAGAATTATTGTTACATGACCTTCTATTTCATTCTTTATGATATTGGACAGAGGCTCAGTGTTGAAGTGGGTTTATTCTTCCAGAAAGCTAGATATATTGGTGCTTTAAAATATCATTATGGGAGATTACTACTATATTATCTGATTTGTTGATCTGAATATATTCTTCATGTGATATATTTTGTGTATTATATTGTGGTATTCTGGAAGAAGATTCAGTGATAAATATGATCTATCCAAGGTACGTGAGTACAGACCTAACTTTTGATTACCTTAATTATTAATGGTCATATTAAATAATTTTATGGTAATCATTTAAATGTCTTGGTCAATTGCATACTATTATAATGTAATCATGTTAATTATAAGAATTTGTGTTTAGCCTAATATTTGATTGTCACGCACAACAATCTCGGTGAATAAGGCCCCCTCATGCACATGGTTGAATGGCTCATACCACTGAGAGATACGACTACAATAGATTTTGTTCTTCCGGGGTGCGAGCTACGGAAGAACCACGGTGAACAGACTACGATCCTTTCAGACGCCCAGATTAAAAGTATAGCTAGAAGTTGATAATAGAATATTGCATGAACACATCCTCTCATAGTTTATGGAAAAAAGAAAGATCACAAAATTTGATCTTATCACAATGGTTAAAAGATGAGTCTCTTGTTGATGATTTGGTGGAGCAATTTTTCATCTTCTATATCACATTGTATGAGTCACTTATATAGGAGTTGATGAACCCAACGTATGCAACCAATTAAATCACAAACCGATTACACCTCATCAAGGTGGCTGGCAGTTTCATTTTATGATATGAAACGCATGCAATAACTGTGAAAAATGGTTTATTAGCCCCAACTATTTAAAACAGCTAGAGGGGATTAAAATGTAAAAGGGACATGCATTTGATGAAACATGCAACGGCTATCCACATTTAACGCATGAAATTTTATGGGATCGGATACAACTCACAACACATTTGATTATGTATTTTGGTCACAAAATTTCAACAGTGTCGTGGTGTTGCCATCACGGGAGAGGACGGTGGCTTGCGACGTGATGCGGATGGCGACACACGGGAAGAGAGGATCGACCACACAAGAGCGCGCGGAGGCGAGCGTAAAACAAAATCAATGATGAGAGAAAGTGAACAACGACGGCACAAGTGAATAGGGTTTGCATGAAAAGCAATCAAAGCAATGAATAAGGGGAAAAAAATATAGGTATCAAAAATCCTCTCCCGCTCCAATTGAAGAGTCTAAGGTATTTGAGAATGCTCTGATACCATGTTAGAATAAAAGGCAAGAAAATTCTTGTTATTATATTAGATGAGTCAAATGCTCAATTTATAAATACATGAAGGAAAATCTAAAATATCGGAAAAGAAAACTAGAAAAACTAAAAAACTAATAATATCATAATAATGATAGTAAAGAGTTAATATTCTCATAATAATAATTCTTTAACAAAATCAATGGCAAAGTATAGCCATATTTTTATTCAAATCATCACAAGACTCTTACAACGATGTACATCGTAAACAAAGAAAATGAAAAGCAGAGAATACATATACACACATATGTACCCCCTAAACATACAACAACAATACTACTAGCAATTCATATTCCAAAATAAGTTTAAACATGCGATCTTTTCTTTATTATTCAACCTTCAATATTTATGTTCTTTATTGATGATATTTTAGAGTTCAGCTATGGTAATGGTGGGGGTGGTGGGGTTAGGGGAAGTCTTGATGGGGTAAGAGGCAGTCATGGCGATCCCGCAGAGGCCCTCCTTTGCTGCTATCCCCCCTTTGCATCCTTATGTAGCCCTTCTCCCCCCAGGTATCACCCCACGAGTTCTTTACATTCCAATACTTGGTGCCGTCCACCGTCGTCCCGTACCCTACGATGGTTACACCATGGTTCAGGCTCGTTCCGCACGCCCCAGAGAACACTCCCTGTAATCAAATCTTTGGTCACCAGATCATGCTTCAATAATGAACACGAGCACAGAACAAGCGGATTTTGCGCGGGTTTGGTCGGTATCTTAAACTCAAATTAAACCCAATAACAAAATCTAGTCCGAAATTTGAGACATGGTTGATTGTTTAATTAGTGTCATATTTGACTCCATGAGTTTCTAGAAAACAAGAACTTGTCCCGTCTCATCCCATTAGATTGGACTGAGTTTAAGAATCTTAACTGTCAACTAGTCAGGTGGGAACAGGTTGATCCCCCTGTTGTTCTTGATGTACTTGAACGCTGTGTTCATCAACCCCCCTTTGCACCCATGGTTTTCAATGTTGCAGTCCACCAGCTGCTGCTCTGAAAGAGAGATGAGCCTCCCCGTCTTGATCTTGTTTATGCCCTCGACGGCTGCGACTGCCGAGAAGGCCCAACAAGCTCCTGTAACAACAACAACAGATCATTCAACTTATTTATTATGCGTTCCTCTAAAACAATAAAGAAAATAAAATATATAAGTGAACATACAGAATTATGTGGTTTGACAAATTAAATTTGATTACAACTTAACCATGAAAGAAAGTAGGAAACAATTCACTATATCATGAATGAGAAAATCTCTCAGTTAGCCTATCTCTCGTCAACACCGTCCTTTCATTTCAGTCAAAGATAACCCAGCTACCACTAACAAAAAAATAAAATCTCTCTTCACATCAATAGTGTGGACCAAACCTTTCATGCTGAAATGCAATACACGCATCTCACAACAAGCTGTTCTGGATCGGAATGGATAGCTATTCATATGTAGATAAATAATAAGTTATATTTTCTATTTGATTGTGTTTCTTATTATTCTCGTTTTAAAATGTAGATATAATAAAAGGTCGGATAACACAATTTATATCAATATCGGCTTAATTCCACATATTTTGATGCAACAATAAATATCTATCATTCCTCCCGAACAAAAGAACCCTAACACATGCACATGCACATGCACATGCAAAGTACTCACCACATTGGTCTTGGTGCTTGACAGGAGTGACCGCCCCATTCAGCCTCCAATCCCAGGACGAGGGGACTGTCAAGTCCTCCTCCGCCTTCAGTTGATGGTCACCGTCGCCATCGACGTCGTCGTGATGTTCGATCACTCCCATGTATTGTCTCATGAACTCGTCGTTCGTCAAGTCCCCGAATTGGTTGAGCTGGAGCTTGAAGGGCTCGTCCCCCTTGTTGAATTCGTGGATGAACCTCACATTCTCCTTGAACACGTTGAATCGCTCCTTCTTCACGCGGAGGTTCGTAGACACCGTGTGGTGGCTCCTCCACCTGTTAGATTAATGGACTTCATATTTGAATGCACAAACAATTTACAGGATCACAAGATTCAGATCTTGATATGTATAAAATGGAAAAACACAATTCATTTGAAATAAAATATCCATTTGTTAAGCTATATATGCAACAGTTAAATGTAATTATCTTAAAAAATACAATTCATTTAAAAAGGTCAAAAACATTTATTTATATTAAGTAACAAATACTAACACCACCTCTCGTAGAGGTCCCAGAGGCTCTCCTCTGATGCGAGGTCCTTCTCGTTGAAGTCGAGCGCATAAGAGAGAGAGACCAACAGAGAGAGGGTCACCAAACACAACAATAATGACTTGTTAGCCATCTTTTGGAGAATATATGAATATGAGTGAGATGGATGGCTCAATATGGTGCTAATGGGGACCTATTTATAGCTGGGGAGAGAGTTTCATATTTTTATTATAATATAACGCAACAAAAAACAAATAAAAATTTAACAAGCATTGAGATCCTTTAACAACCTACAATTCTCAAAGAGAATACTAAAACTGACAAATATATTAATAAAAGTTGAAAACCCTAAATTACAAGCCTCCCTTTTATAATAGGAAAAACTTGCTAAAAAATAGTAAAAACAGAAATTTATGATAACTAACTTTAAGGGATCTTAGAAGATCATGTAATTTGATTTCAGTCAAATCCGAGTTATTATGAAGAAGATATGTTAAATCTAAAAAGTTACTAAAAATAACAAAAATGCCATTTTGAGGGCCGAAAAATGAAAAAATAAGGACGTGTTGTGGCATAACGACAACTCTTGAAGATCTCCTTGATATCTATCTCCAGTAAAAATTTCACGTCATTCCATGTTCGGGGCGTCATTTATTTCTACTAACCGGTTTTTCTGTAAATATTTAAAAATCTTCAAATGGACTCTTTTGGGTTCATCGCTCCTGAAACGCGTCGGCCACCCATTCTGCATCATAATATTATTATTTATTGTATGACGAATAATAAATATATAATGGATTAATATATCTATCCAATTGACGAAGACAAAAATAAAAAATCGGTTATCTTTAATCATACATGATAAATTATTGTAATACTTTTTTTTTAAAAAAAAATTTCTTGAAAAAAATTGATATAAATATCTGAAAACTTATGAAAATTGAAAAAGATACATGTAAAAATGACTGAGTTGATACATGCCACATTATTTGCCGATTGATAGCGAAGATAATCAATCTCAACTATAGGACTTAGAACATGACTTACATCTGCTGATTCGCTTCCACTCTTTTAACTAATAGAATATAGTGTGGGGTCTAAATTGAAAAATGATACACATCACCTCAAAAATCATTCTAAAATTTTCATATGTAATTTGTTTGAGGTTATATATATATATTTTATTTGAATGGTAGGACTCACCTTTGTTTTTAAAAAAAAGACAAAAACCCAATACGAATATATTAAGAGAGCAAAAAATAGAAAAGGAAAGAACCATAAAAAAACAAATTAAAATCAACCAATTTCCCGGGAAGGAAATCCCAAACATGATCCCAAGCCGGGCCGTGAGGTCATATACATTTTGATATATCTTTTTTTTTTTAAGTGCATATAATCTTGAATGTGATTTCAAAACTCAATTGAACTGTTTGGATTTTGGGGCAGTAATAGAAGGGATATCTACAGTCGGTGTGTCTGGGGAGGTGAGAGAAGGGGAGAAACAGGTGAAGGTAGAGATTACGAAGACCATGGGTAATCCTATTTTCAAGATAAAAAATGATAAAATGATAGATGAAGTAAATCCAACTAGCAAAATCTAATAAACAACCAACAAAGCTAAAAGAACAAACCATTTTTTTTTAAAATGTTACATTCAATTCATTTTACAATATAAAACACTCTGTCCATGTTTTTATTTTTTTAAAAATCATATATCGCATATATGAGATATGTGTTTTTATGAAAGTTGAAGTATATTTTTCAATGAATTAAATGTAATCATTTCTTTAAAAATGTGAAATTTTTTCACATTATCCCTATTACAATTCCACTCTCACGTACTTCAAAGCTGTTCAAGGAGATATAATTAAAAATATTTCACCCTTTTTTTTAAAATAAAAAAATCCAGATAATTAGAACACACTTCATCTTTAAAATGTATATAAATAAGTAGACGATAGATATACTATTTTTAAAGTATGATGATGTCTAATATTTGTTGGGGAACGAATACGCGGAAAAATGAAACACAATAACACGAAGAACAGAAAAAATACGTGGTTCGGCCTAGGTCTACATCCATGGGGTGAAAACGGAGAATCTACTATAATAGTTGACAGGTCCGGCCCTGGGCAGATGCCACCAAGGCCACTGCATAGGGCCCCCACCCAGGGAGGAGCCCCCAATCCTGGCCCATACAGTTTAAGTCCATGAAAAAAAAATTTAACTAACTGTTTGGTTATTAGTCATTACTCACCCAGCCCATCCGCCCAGGCCCAACAACATATATTATACATCCCCCAAGTATCCACAACCCAAAATTCTTATTGTTGTAGTAGTGAATGATTAAACAAATAAAACCCTCTTTTAAGGTATTTTTAGACTTTTTTTCATTCTATTCAGATCCTTTTTTTTTTCAAGTTTTATTTAGGATTATATCTTTCTTAGAGTAGTTGATGTGTTTTTTTAATTAGATGCATAATTGTTTTAAAGGGATATGCAATAAATTTTTTTTTAATGTATATAGGGCTCCGCTTTAAAAGTTCGCCTAAGGCCCCATTAAAAAAAAAATTCTTAGGGCCGACCCTGATAGTTGAGATACAAAAAAGCCTTACAAACTCTCTCATGGAGTTACCCTCTTTTGAACCCTCTCAACCTCTCTCATATGGATCTCTACATTTTATCAAGCCAGCCAATATCTTGAAACCCTAAGAGGATATTTATATGAATAAATAATTTCCTCTCTAAAGAATCTCTAAACAAATAAATTTGTAACAAACAAATCTGTTTTCCTGATTTTTAGGAGATTCACTTTATATCTTAATTAAGATCAAATATTAATTAATATATCAATTAGGTGTCCACTCTAATTTGATTTCATCGTGACTATCCAATGTTGATATACCGGATCGAGACATGATCCCAATAATATTTTCAGTCAATAGTTATCCCACGTTTCTCTTTCTATAATACAGATGAAGAAAAATATTCTTCAAACATTCAACATCACCAATAATATTCATTGGTTGTGTAGTATTGATGATGTTTAGCAGATAATTAATGTTGTTTAACAGTATATATTGATGATGTTGTACAGTATTGGACGACTTTTTCATATGAAATCATGCATGTCGTTTTTGTACGCTCCATAATAATGCATATTTCGCTCAATGTTGAACCACGCAATGAAGTGGGGTCGACCACTGCACTGTAGTACGCCCCATGATAATGTATATTGCCCCATGATAATGATAATGTATATTGCCCCATGATAATGTATATTCCGCCCAACTGCAATGAAGTGGTCGACACGCAAGGGTTGACACCAGCCTCGGGCCCAGTGCTGCTGCCTGAAAACTATGCCTGTCAACGGGTCGCGGGTTGCCCTGAATTTAACCCGGACCTAATAAAAGACATTAAACACCCGATTTGAAGGATTCGATACTCAGTATGGACCCGACCTGAAAGACTCGAGCTTTGAAATAGGGCTGGTCTAGGTCTACCCCGATCCGGTCCTATGGACCCGTGGACCCGCACTTATATAAAAATAAATAAAAATGATAGGTAATACTAATAAGTAGTGACTAATTGATTACTGTTTCTAACTTTTTATTTTATTGGGCTCATGAATAATCCAACTATCAACACTCATTATCCAGCCCATCCATTTTTTAATTGGGCCTATACTATGAGTAACCCAACTAGCTCATCCCTCAAGGGTTTTTCTTTATTTTCTTTTTTTTTTCATTTAAAGGTTGGAAAGTGGAAACCTAAAGTTCCTAACATATGCAAAGCTACCACCCCCAATTTTTTTGACATTGCACCTGTCGAGCTCCTCTTTTTGTTTTTCTTTTTTTGACATTATAGCCGCAGACCAACCACTCTAGATCTCCCCGGACCAACGCCTGCCCCCGACGCCGCCCACTCCATCCACCCGACGCCGCCAACCCATCCCCCCGACTAGGTCTGTCAATGGGTTGGGGTGGACCAGGACCCGCCCCGGTTTGAGACCCGGCGGACCCAGTGAAATGAGGACCCGGGTTCGGACCCGATGGACCTGGGTTGGGTCCGGGTCGACCCGGACAAAATGGGCAGCGTCGGACAGCAGAAGTAGGGCGTCGGGTGGATGGGAATGGTGGCGTCGGGGGGATGGCGTTAGTGGCTTCGGGGGTAGACCTGTCAACGGGTCGCGGGTCGACCCGGACCAATCCAGATCCGACCCGATAAAAGGCGTAAAATACCCGACCCGAATGATCCAATCATCCAAATAGAGTAGGTCCGGGTCTACCCCGACCCAATCCCATGAACTCGTTGGACCCGATATTATTTTAGGTCATGTCTAGGAATCCTAATAATAAATAATAACCCTTCCTGTATAATTTTTTTTTATGACTCTAGATTCGTAGCTCGTCTTTGCAAACACATCTCAACTTCACCCATAATTTTTTCTACAAATCCTTTAACAAACTTGTATGTTTCTTCATTTTCAGCTGCTCTTGATCTATTTGAATAAGCATATGACACAATTCTTGATAGCGCCTTCCCAATTGAGCTCTAGGGTCAACCATCACTGTAGAATCATGACTATCTTTCACAATTTCCAGATTTTGCATCTTTTGTCCACCTCTTCAAGATATATTGGCTTAGGAGTTCCTTTATATTTCTATAGTCCAAAACTTTCAATACATGCCTGCATTGGATACCCATAGACTCAAAATTCTTACAAGTACAAGTAACTAGTTCATGAGATGAATCAAATATAACAATTCTTTCTTTTGCAGAATCTGAATCTTTAACTTTGTATTCAGTGACATATTCTGCCTCATCATGAACATAAATAGAGCATTCCAAAAATCTTTGGTACTCTATCTGGAATAAGCCAAATGCTTCAGCCGTATACAAACTTGCTGCATGTGTCAACAACTTAATTGGTGCAATTAAATTTAGGATATTTTTTTATCATTTTGAAATCAGCTCGTATTTCTTCATGACGACGATCATCCACAACCTCTCAAAGTGCTCAAAAAAGTGCAAGGGATCATGCTGTGAACTCAAATATCGCCTTAAGACAGAATTGAAGCTCTCGCTTCGTTGTGTAGTCCTCATGTCTGCACAAAAAATTTCCTTACCATATGCCAATGCCCACTTTTCTTTCAAATTATAGGTTTGCAACAACCAACTATTATTAGCAACATCGTATTTTACAAGTATATCTTGCCATGGTTCAAAAAATTCCTCCTTAGTCTCATAATTGTAAAGGCAAGCAAAGAAAGCAGCTTTAAAATCTAACTGTGATAATAAGTGACTGAGATGTTTAATAGCATTTTGCTGTAAATGCCACACACAAAGTCGATGATGTGTCTCTGGCATCACAATAGCAATTGCCTTAGCCATCGCTGAAGATTGATCTGTGAGAATGGTTTTTGGTTTTTTTCCTGACATTGCTTCAAGAAATGTTTCGAACAACCATATATATGACTCTGCAGTTTCATCATACAATAAAGCACCACCAAAAATGATGGTTAACTCCAATGAATGGTGCAAAAGGCCTCTCATAGTTATTTGTTCGATAAGTGGCATCAAAACAAATTACATCTCCAAAATAAGCATAATCCACTATCATTCTCGCATCAGCTCAAAATATATTTGTGATTTGTTCTTCTGCATCAAGTTGCATGGAATGAAAAAATTGGATTTTCCAATTGTTTTCTTTTGAAATATTTAATTAGAGTACCTGCAATTCCACTTTCCATCTTCTTCTCTTTCTTTGTGCGTAAATAATTTTTGACATCATCAAGTAAAAAACCAAGACTCTTTCGACTTCCCGCTTGTCGACCCATCATTTCTACAACCGACTTTGGTGCTATGCCTGACCCTTCTGCTATATCAACTTGTGCTGCTTCAACCTTCCCTATTTTTCTCTGCGACCGTAAGATGTGTCGGAAAGGTGATGGCACAGTCTCATGGTTGTGACTTGCTTCAAACTTGATGACATGATATGTACCACTAGGATGATAGCTAATTATCATTTTTGCCTTACATCCCATTCTTGTTTGAGGTCATGGATTTTGGATCTTCTCTTGTCGTTTGTCCAAACCCCTTTGACCTTCTTTTGAGCAACAAAATCGACGTTAACTCACTATGCCTTTACTGCGATTAAACCAACTTTTTCGAATACTAAAATCATGCTTCCATCCATAGCTATTGTAAAACCTGTAGGCGTGATCTTCATATTCGAATTGCATACCAACTTCAGGTATCCCACTATCACTCGATTGATCTATAGAAGATACATTCAACAATCATGATTTATACAATTTAATCCACACATAGACAACAATCAAGAATTATACAATTTAATCCACACAGAGACAACAATAAGGAATTATATATTTTGATCCAAATAGAGACAACAATTACAAATGATAAAATTTAATTAAAAAATTCTAATACACAGCTTGTGAAAAAAAATCAATATTCTTAATCTAGGAGAAAAAAAACCACATTTTTGTGAATAAAACTTCACATCCACTGAAGATCTATGTGAAGCTAGGAATGAGGGTCTGTTTGGTTGCGCGTTTGGGCGGATTCCGCTTTTTCAAAAAGCGGATTCCGCCCAAACGCGCAACCAAACGGGTCGGATTCCGGTGGAATCAAAAGCTGGATTCCTTTTAATTTCTCTCTCGAAATCCGTGTTTTTAAAATCTCAAAAAGAACGCTTTTTGGTCGGAATCGATTTTTTGAATTGAAAAGCAACTTTTTCTACCAAACATTAAATTCCTTCCAAATATTGATTCCTGAATTAAAAAAAAGCATCCCCAAAAAATCAAAGGTCTAAAATCATCTTAAAAAGCAGCTTTATTCCAAAATCTACTTTTCAATATGTGTTTCCAAACGGACCCTAAGACACTAAGTTGTTGTTTGGATGGCATGACTATCATTTATGTATGTATGTCAAATAATCAGGAAAATATCTTATACAATCATCATAGAAGATAGTACTACTAGATGGAAGATCGAATGATTGTTTCAAAACTATAAAAAAAACACAGAGCAATTACATTACAAAATAAATGATAATAACTGGTTGGAGTATTTCAAGTGGTTTGGTTAAAGTAGTGTGTGTTTCATCAATGATTCAATGTTGTAACCAAGGGATTATAGTTTTATATATATATATATACAAATGATGAAAATCTAAACAATGACATTAAAATGTAAAAGGGGGGAGGGAGAGAACCAACCTATTTCATCTGGCTGACCATTGTCGTACCATTGATCTGCCTCCTCCTCGTCCATGTCCGTACCCAAAGAATGAAGAAATACTTCTTTAGTTGATGGTGGAGCCCCACAGGGAAAATGAAGAATCAAAAGAGAAAAAACAAAGATTTGGGAAGATTTTAGTGGGATATGGAGTGCTTTGGGAATGAATATTGTGTTGGGGGTATTTTTGGAATGTAATCATTTTTTTTGGGTTGACAGCACTTTGTGGGTGACGTGAGTGAGGTGAGATTGAGATTTTTTTTATTACAGGTGGCAAGATTCTGGTGGCTGCCACAGGAAACAATCCTATGGTAAGCCACAGACGATCTGAAGCCGTGTCGTAGGGTTCAGAAAACTAAACTCATAGCATCTAGATCCTTTACGATACTATCAATGTCGATATTAAATATTTATGTCGACAATGCTTGTGTTGCGGGGTTCAGAAAACTGAACCCGTAACATCTGGATCTTTTGCGACATTTTCAGTGTCGATATTTGGTATTTATGTCGATTATACTTGTGTTGTAGGGTACATAAAACGCGAATCACATTTCGAAAACCAAATAAACAACATCCACATCTCACAAACAAATAATTACACACATTTTAATAAAATAGACATTATATTTAAGCATATATATATTATATGCCTAAATATAATGATGACTTTTGTTTCATTTTTTTAGTTTAAGTAATATAATAGGAAGGGACGTGTATCACAAAATATGAAGATCGATATTTATTAAATAAATTACATTTTATGTTGGAAATGAATAATTCATGTTGGATTTGAATATTTGAGTTTTTTTTATATTTATTTGAGCGACATATTTTCATATAATGATTCTCATGTTCGTTTTTATTTATTTATTATTATGACGGAAGGAACTTCCGTGATTGACTTTACGATGAAACTGATAGGCTATCTCCCCCTGTTTGTCCTGATCTCATAAAAAAATCTTTCAATTTTCACCAAACAAACATGATTTTATTAGATAAACTTGTGTTTGAATTTGTTATTTTAAAAATCCAAAAACAAGTTTATGAGAGTCGATAGAAGTTAATATGTGTAAGTTTGTAAAATTTCATGAAAGTCTACCAGAGTTTATATAAATCCCTTTATGAAAGTTTACAAAAATATATAAAAATCTATGAGAGTTAATTTATGAAAGTCTACGAAAGAGAATGTATGTGAAATCTATAAAAATCTATCACTTAGGCTTTGTTTGACAACCAAAGTTAAAAGCAGCTTTTAGCTAAAAAGCTTTTGTTGCGAGGTCAACTCAATTATATCATCATTTAGAGCATCTCCAAGGAGCCGAATTAATTTGGTTCCTTAGGTCATTTCGACGAGCATGCACCGAAAATCGACTCCAACCGACTCCTCCTCGCTCAACAATTCAGGCAGACGAGCCTAGACACTCAACAAATGTGAGAGGCAACTAGGAACTCCCAGTCATGGCCCCCACAATAAAAAAAAATTAAAAATAATATTTTTTCATTTGAATTTTGGTCGATCCCACAGAAAATTAAAAAAAATATTGTGTGTATATTTGTAACAGCTATAACTTCATATATTTAACCCCATCCTCATTCATACAATTTTTACACTCTCAATCTACAAGTTTTGTTCAAAATTAAGGTTTTGTTCTCTCTAAATTTTACATTTGATCTAAATTTCTTATTTGTTATCATTTTATTTTTCAAGTATTATTATTGTTAATTTATTTTAATTGTTTTTGTGCAAATGGATCCTCATGGTAATGCATTTTATAACGATCTTTTTAACAATGAATACTTATTTGATCTATTTGGTGAATATTCAAATCAACCCTCTAAGTCATCTCAAATTCATGTCAAAGAAGAATCTATCCAAAAGAAAAATACGAGAGCAAATTTTTTTTTTATGATTAAATTATTTTTTGTAACTTTAAAATTTAAATATAATTAATTTGAAAAAAAATATTAGTAAAATATTATTGTAAGAGTTATTCAAGGAGTATGATTGGAGTGAGCACTATAATCAATGCTCCTTACCCAGTTAAACGTGCCATGCTCCATCAAATGAAAGAGACATTAGTGGAGCATAGTTGGAGATGCTCTTAAAAGATAAAAACTAAAAGCTGTTATCAAACAAGTCAACTTAAATATATTATCGTTACTATATTTTATCTCTAAATTGTGCCTCGAAATCTGTGTTTCATAAAGTAGCCAACATCATTACACCCTTAAACCATCATCATTACACTCTTAAAAGATGTGCATAAAATTTTAAAAACTAAAAATTATTTTTTAATCTGTATTTTCAAATGTTACCTTAATAATGTCTATAAAAATATGTCAAAGTCCCACTCAAGCCAATAAAGAGAGAAATGTAGAGGGGAGCACCGGATGGAGGGGAACACGGAAACGATGGTTAAGATGACAACGTGTTCTTGGAGATGGCGGCGGGGCATTCTTCTTCTGGCGGTCCATGGACATTGTCTACGACGAAAAGGTGACCCTCCTCTCTCTCTATAATTTCGATCTTTTTATACTTTTTTGGTTTTGTGTTGATGTTTTGTGGTTGTAATTTGTTGAATTTCTTTTGTTTTTCATTCTTTGATTTTTTTAGGTTTAGATTTCCGGATTGAATAGACCACTTACAAGTTACAATTAATTCATACGTGCATGTACTTTATCACTGGTCGAGTATATATTTTTTGAAAAAAATTCAAAACATGGTTGGATTGCAAAAATGATTGTGGGAATGATTGCGTGTAAACTATTAAAGTATTCTCCTCAAACTACTTTAATTCCATCCTTGCATGTAGAATAGCATTCTGAATGTTTTATGTTTTCAGAATGTGGAATTTAAGCTAGCCATCTCTTGTATAAAGATGTTGGTTCACACTCAGTAGTATTGAGCAGAACCTTCCACCAAGGAAAAGTTGGGCTTGTGCTCGCTGTACTCGACTATGGCGCACGGGGGAAGGCGACCAATGCTGATTTCATGGACTGTTGTGAAAAGTGGGAATAGCTCTTCCCATCCACGGTGACTCAGAACTTCATAGACTTCCTTTGCAGTGGATACTCCCTGTAAGAAAAAAACATTAGAGAATGAATATGCTCATACAACAGTTCCTTTATAGTCTTATGTTATTAATGTCAGAGAATTTGAACTGTAGGAGACTGAAGCCTTTGATAATTGTTTTGCTGGGGAGCAAGACATTGATAAAGGAGTAGTTTTTTTTTCCTGTTGATTTCTAAAAACTTTTGCTTCATATTTACCTGTAGTTTTTGGCCTTGCAAGAGCTCTGCCTCAAGCTCATCAAAAGACCTGCAAACCATGAATTGAAATATTAGGTTACGCATTTAATGATCTTCGAGTGTTATCACATCCACCAGCAAAATTGGTAAATGAGAGGTTAGAAAATCTTTTAAACCTTTTTCCGCCATTCCTTGCATAAGCCTCTGCAACTTTTCTGTTTCTTCCTCCAACTGTTAAAATCATATAATCCATGACATGTTGTTTTGATATATATGATTATTTATTATCAAACATAGTAATAGAGGACATTTGTGGTTCCATACGGCATGTGGTGATTAGATCAGCAATGCCACAGCTCTCAAAGAAGGTGCTGTCCTTGACGGATGAGAACATGAGCTTTGAAAAGGTGCGCATCTCTCGCAAGCCAATCCTCATTATTGCTGCCTGAAATTTTTGGTGCAAATGTTGATGAGATCTCAACAGGCATTCTTTCTTCTCCAAAAGATATGAGTACCTTGGTATTGTTTCCCATGTCCATGCCATCGACAAGACCTATACAAATTCTTCTATCAGCCTTTTGTAATTAATCTAGGAACCAGAAGGGCTGCATGGGTAACATGAGGAAAATTGAGTTCAAGAAAGAAAGAAAAACCTGCTGCAATGGCGACTACATTCTTTAGGGTTCCACATAGCTCAACACCTTCTACATCTTGTACCTGTGTATGATCAGTTAATAGAGCAGCTAAGTCTAAGAAAAACAATGTTAGGCTGGATTTTGGTTATGATTTATAAGTTTGGCCTTTGAAGGTCTGCTATTACACTGCTGGTTCTGCTATGAACTGTGTTGCTACATCCTTTACAAGCAAATTATCTCTATTTGAAACTCCTTTTTTTGTTGGTACTTCATTATTCTTCTTTTTAATGATAACACTGTTTTCGGGATCACATGATTTAGTCAATCCAAGGTTTCTCTTTCATTTCGTTCTAAAATATTCCATTTATTTTTGGAATTGAAGTCCAATGTTATATCAGTAGCCTAAGTTTCTCTTTGTACAGCAGGGAATTTGTCTGGAATGAAAAGGAGGTGATAATGCTATAAAGGGGCCTGAGGTTAGCTTCTATTTCGAAGTTATTCTAATTTGAATTTAAAGTCTGCATCTTCTATCACTAAATGAATTATGAAAACATAAGTCATGTCAAATTAGAAATTGATATCATAGTATTGGACTCACAGGTGACACTATAAAATAGTGAGTGCTGAACAGGCGAACCCATCTCTGGGCAACTTCCCTGTTCTCCCTATATCCCACTGTCGCTTCACTGAACTTCTCCACAGCAATCTGTCTCGCAATTCAAAATTCATTTCTTCTTCATCAAAGGGAGCGAAAAATGAAGGTACAAAGAGCCAGTTGTAAGTATACTGACCTCATTAGCGATATTCGCACCCATTAGAACACAGCAATTGATTCCCAACATCTCAGTAATGAGGGTCGATATCATACACGGCCCTTCCATCTTCACTTCCATTCCCTTGATGAATGAGATTGCCTCGGCATCGCCTCTTATATTCCCCACAAGCCTCTTGCAGATGCCCTCCACGAATTGGTGAGGAGTCACAAACACCAACATATTTGCATCTCTCACTTCATACCATAAGTTATGAGATTATAAATGCATATATGGTTAGCTAAATCCTTAACTATATGTTTTTGTTTGTGGGCGTTGAGATTCTAACCTGCATGTTCGAGGTCTGGATCCGCGACGACGTTTTTCCCAAGTTTTATGCCTGGAAGGTACTTGACATTTTCCTATTGAACATAAACAGTAGCAGTTGCTTTCTTTGAAAGTGATAAAACTAATGTAGTGGAAAAGATGAGCAAGGACTAACTGTACATTTGATCTATTGATGGCCCCAGTAAGTTTCTGGCCTGTCGGTAGCGTTTCTTCATACACCCACATCCTCACTTCATCTGAGATTTCCATTAGTATTAGTAAGAATATTAATATAGTCAATCATTTTTGTAGTCGTAATCCAGTATATGAAATCTCTAACCTCTTTGGATTAAAGAATTAGGTTATTCTAGATAGGTAACTATAGCGGTTTAAATAACTATTCCAGTGGAATAATCCATCTTATATTTAGTTGGATTTTTAGTTATTCTCGTTGGAAAACTTAATAATAAATTTTTTTTTTCTATGTTTGATTCACGATATATGAATGAGTTGTGGATAAAAAATAAATAAATGTGGATAATGATTTGTATATAAAGGTAAAAAAAAATGATCTGTCATGTGGCCCATTAGTAAAAATGTGATTTGATATGTGAGCCCCCATTATACCAGCGGTTTAGATTGGGTAGAATAACCTAAATCCAGGGAGGATCTCAAATACCAATACTATCTTATTCCCTCCTATTTTAACATAATTATACCGGGTTATTTCAGTTATCCATCTCTATTCTGCTATCCAAATATAGGGCTATAGGATATCTACTCGATCAGAAAAAAAAATGCAAGAAAAGATGCATTCAATTTATTCGAGTGTATATTATCATGGAGATATTTGGTATTACCATGGAATGCAGGGAGCTTGATCGTGTTGGAAGCGATGAGCTTGGCAGCGACGCTGCCCCAGTTGCCGCTCCCGACGACGGTCACCCTGTATTTCTTGTGCAGTTGTTCTTCGCCTGAGCCATTGTTGGTGATGGGAGGGGAGCCTTCACCATGCCTTGCATCCTGCACAGGAGCCATGTTGAATGTGTAGAGAGAGAGAGAGAATTATCTGTGAATGGAGAGATTGAAATTGGAATAGAGAGGGGAATATATTGGGTGTGGGCGGAGTAAGTCAGATAGGGGTGTGTCGAGTGAATCAAAGTTGGTGGTGGTGGGCGATATCCCCTATATAGAGATGTGTTGGACAAATCTTGTGCACTAATCACTATGTGGAATTATAAATTTATTATATTGTACATGGAGGGTGGTGGTGTTGGAAATATTGGTGGATGATTTTGATTAATAGTCTTTCTCTCTCTGTTTTTAGTATATTTGGTTGAACTTGGCATATTAGTGTCTCCATTGAAGGAATTCTTGTACATGGAGATTTTGCATTTTCAATGCGAGAGAAAAATTTTCAATTAAGGAAATGTGAAGAACTTTAAATATAGATTAGCTTTCTAAAAATCATAACATTGTTAATATCTATTACCTACTTATTAAAGGGAAAGTAATTATCTTCTTATAAATTTAGTATTTACTTATAGTTTAATTATTTAATATCTATGATTTCAAATCAGGTTTAAATAAATCATAAATATATTTAAATTTTAATAATTTCAATATTAATTATATTCACTAAATCTATCTAAAAATAAAGATTTATTACTATAATATGAAAAATATATAAATTTACAGTGATGATATTCAGGCCCTAAATTATAAGTGCCGCTCACAAGTCCTATGAGGTGTTATTATTTTATTAGATGGTTTGTTGATTTTAAAAAAAAATATAAAATAACAAAATAGAAAATATGGATATGCACATAAAATACATAAAACAGATTTATCATGGCACACACATATACAACAATGGAAACATCTCATTTCATGAAAAACATATTCCTTCTTTAAAAACATCTCATTCATCTGTTTTTTTTTGTATAGCTTACAAAGAAGAATGTAACAAATTTTTTTTTTTTTTTCTAAATGTAACACTTTGTAAAATGGGATGGGCTCCTCTTCGGTTAGCCACAGGAAGTTTCCTGTAGCTAACCAATAGGTATGCTCCACGTGTAAAGGTGTTGAATGTGAAATTACTCTGCCATAGCACAATTGTTTTTTCTCCTTTCCCTTTCTTCAGCTGTTAATTGAAATTTTTTAGTTTCGAAATTGTATTTTAATATTTAAAATGCTATGATAAATTTTTATGTAAATTTTTTTTATTCTATGTCCCATTTTAAATTTGTGAAAAAAAAATTCTTTTTTTTTTTTTTTTTTTGTGGAAAACACATAATATAATATATAATCAACTCAAAACATACTCTATTAAGCTTTAAAAATATATTTTAAAAATCAAAATATGTGTAAGTTGTATACAAGAATGAATGTAACATTTTCCTTGTCTCCAAAAAAGTCTCAAATTATATTAAACTTATGTTATTAAAAATATATAAAAAAATTCAAGCTTGAACATATCTTCGATCCCACTTATTTTAAAATTCTTTTATTTGAAATATAACTATGGTTGAAATCAATTTTGGTCATATACTGTGTTATAATCATATACGTTATGATAAAACAGTATATAACTTACGGGCTGCAATGACGGGCTGCGTGTATCAGCACTCATTTTACATACAAATTCATCATAGCATGTTAGGTATTAAAATGCGTGTTATTACACTCAGTGTTTTTCCCGGTCCCATACAAGTCTATAGAAATTCACCGAAGCATATATTCACATTAACAAGATATGTGTATTGATAAAAAAAAATTTAATTTTTTTTTATAAATGCATTAATGCAATTTATTAAAATATATGCTTCATTTTTTATAAATATTATCCTATTAAAAAAAATTTGAAAAAAAATCAATTAATTTGTCCTAAACTGACGAGAGGGAAAAATTAATGGTGACTGGATACGAGAGAATAATTTCACATTCAACCTTACCTTTACACGTGGAGCATATCTATTGGTTAGCTACAAGAAACTTCCAGTGGCTAACCAAAGGATCCCATCCCTTGTAAAATGTAACACACAATTGAAGAGATGATTTGTTTATAAATTGTGCATGAAATGCAAGAAATTTAGGTAAATGTTACCGTTATATTACGTTTATGTAAATGTAACAAACAATATAAAATGTAAGAAATTTAGGTAAATGTTACTGGTATGTTATATTTACATAAACATACAATGTTAGGTCAATGTAATAGTAACTGCCTCACAATATAACATGCAATCTAAAAAAATAATAGTGTAAATATAGTATCTCATGTGTTTACGTTTCTCTCCCTTGTCTCTTGTTGTATGCATTATCTTTTCTTTTATGGCACGTTTGGATGAAGTGTTTATTTGTACGTATTATTTTGCACATGCAAATTTTATATTGCACGTGCAAGGAAACTTTACACACTGTTTGCACATGTTTGTCTATTTTCATGTTGTGTTATCATTTATACACATGTTATGAAACCGTTTGTCTATGTGCCAATTTATTATGCTATAAGATAATAATATTATAAATAGATAAAAACTTTTTTCAAATGATTATCAATATATTAGTTTTTTAAAACCCAAAAAATTTATGAAAAATATATTATATATAAAAAATTTAAATTTCAATATTGCATATATTAGTTTTTTTAATTTATATATAAATCAATGTGGTTAAAAAAAATTTCTAATATAATAGAATATAAACAAAAATTAATCTGATTTCAACTAACAAATAATCTTATAAGGTTTTTTTTTTTTATTTGTTGGATAATATCTATGATAGTTAGTTAAGATTTATCCAACAAAATTGTTGTTTATAAAATATATTAAGAAATCTTAACTAACTATCATAGATATTAGCCAACAAAATTGTTGTTTATAAAATATAAAAAAAACCTTGTAGGATTATTTGTTAGTTGAAATCAGATTAATTTTTATTTATATTATATTATATTAGAACTTTTTTTTAACCACATTGACTTATATATAAATTAAAAAAACTAATATACGCAATATTTAAATTTAAAATTTTTTTATATAATATATTTTTCATATTTTTTTTGGGTTTTAAGAAAATAATATATTTGATAATTTTTTGCAAAAAAATATTTTATCTATTTATAATATTATTATCTTTTAACATAATAAATTGACACATATATAAACAGTTTCACATATGTGAGACAAACAACTATTATCACGAACATGTGTGTAAATGATAACACAACATGAAAACAGACAAACATGTGCAAACAATGTACAAAGTTTCCCTGCACGTGCAATGTAAAATTTGCATGTGCACAAAAACACGTGCAAATAATCACTGCATTCAAACGTGCCCTTACAGATGAAAACACATGGGTTGGTTGAGATTTTTTTTACCCCATTTAATGAGGCAAATGAAAACCTTGGATTTTATTTGTTACACTTTAAATACCATAGCCAAACAAAATATTATGTTTGACTATGTGCAAATGAAAACCCACCCCCATTTGCACAGTATCCAAGCATGTCCTTATTTTATATCTAGATTTTTAACACCTCAAATCCTATGTACTTTTCTTTTTTTTTTCTTTTATGTATGCTTTGGGCACTCACTCTCTTATCTTTATTATTTTAAGTTGTTTATCCGTCGTTTTCTAAATAAAACACTTGGGCACTGTTTGGATTGAGGAATTAAGTTATTTTGGATAGATAACTATACTAGTGTAGATAACAATTCTACATTAATAAAAAAAATTTTGTTTGGTTGTGTTTTTTTTTATTCTCATTGGAAAACATAAGAATGAAAGTTGAGTTGTTTGATTAACGAAGAATAAAATATAAATAAGGTGTAAAAAATTGATTTGACATGTGGGCTTTATTTATTTTTTTTGATATCGGAGGGACTCCCCGTGGCTGACCTTATGGTCGAGCAAGGAAAGCTACCTCCGCCTGTTTGCCCCGGTCCCACGGAAAATTCTTTCGAATAATCGCCAATAAACAGGTGGGTAAGTCAGCGCCAAGACTCGAACCCAGGACCCATCGGTAACACCGCTAAACCCTGAACCGTTCTATGGACACCGGGGATTTATGGGCCTTATTGATATATAAGAGGTGTTGATAGGTGATTTGATGTGATGAGATATGATTTTTTTAATGTGATGATAGACCCCACTTATCAATGAGAATAGATAAACTGAGTATAACCTATCATAGGGATTACTTATAATTGTTATACTCTCTTATGCTCGTTTAAACTGACTTAGTAATATCAAGTTATATTCTTCAAACAAACAACCATTTTTCATATCCATTCTTATATCACCCTTATATTTTCCTTATACTCCCTTAACCCGTTATCCAAACAGGGGGTTGAGGAATATAATTTAATATTCAACAGATACATACTACATGACTCAACTCATTGTCATCTCTAATCAAATTTGGAAAGGAGCAATGTTGACAAGGGAAGACAATTGGAAGGGAAAACAATTGTGAGTTGAGAAATATCACATTCAATTTATTTCACAATTTTGTAGCTTTGGTCTACCAGTTTCGAAAAAAATATATTTCACAATCCAAAACATAGACCTCAAATGATTTTTTTAAAATTCATATACCTCCTCTAATGAGGCATGTACTTTTATAAATTGTGAAATGTATACTCCGATTAATTGAATGATATTATATATAAGAAAGAAATGAAATTTTTTTAACGATGTATATATATCTCATTATAGTGAGTAGAATGAGATAACGAGGTATATAAGATTACATTTAATACTGTAAAAATGACTTAAAATATATTGGATGTAAATTTTAAACTCTCGCTTTTGAAAAAGCAACCTCGCATTTCTCAACGTATTATTTCCGAGGAGCTTCAAACACGATCTTTTGATGAATAAAATGCAGAGAACACCGAAAAGCTACAAAACCGCCTAGACATAGGCCCTACCCTAGGTATAGGTCCTAGAAGATCCCCCAGATGCCCATAGCCCTACATGTATATTTGTGGAGCGTTGATACACGCTGTTATTTTTGCAGCCCCATACGCTATGATAACGTAGTATATACTGTACTATCATAGTGTTACGACTCCTATTATAGTATATAACTCAATTTTTTTCTTTATTTTTGTATCATGAAAAAAAATACACTAATGTATTTCAGTATATGTTTCATTTCATATAACAGCATGTACTTCAAAGGATGAATGTATGATTTTAAAAAAAAAAGAGGGATGGACTGCAATGGGGCTGCGTCTATCTTTTTCCATATTTGTGTTATAAGCCTCAGACTCGCCCCACTGTCAAATCTGATTATTTTTATAAGAAAAAATATACAGAAAATCTTTAATAAGTCAGAAATACCTAAATCAACCAATTTTTTAAATTATACAAAAAAATTATTTTATAATTTTAAAAACTAAAAAGACTAAAGTACCCTTACGTAGTATTTAAACTCTCTTTCATCATATTTACATTTTTTCATAACCATTTGATTGAAAAATAATATTAATATAAGAAATATTTCTGACAGTGATTTGACATGTTATTAAAATTTTAAAATATATTATAAAAAATGTTAAAATTTATTAAAACTTTTTTGGATTTTCTTAGCTTTTAAAAGTTATTTTATATTTTTTGTTATGAATATTTTATAAATGGGATTTTTTTATAATTTTAAATTAAACAATATAAAAATGCCTTGAAATCAGCCTCACGCGTTAACTCAATAGAGCGGTACATATCACACAACTCCAAACTCGGAGAGGGCAAACCGATCCACTGGGGTATCCCAAAGCAAGCCCTATAAAGAGATAAGATGAATGCATTCTAAGCGATATGGGACTAAAAGTCATCATGCTTTGTTTCATACTGGTCGAGTATATTAAAAGCCGGTGTTGGTTTAACAAAATTCAGTACAATTTAAACTTTTTTGTAATCTTTTGCAACAGAACCCCAGGGCCGATCCTGGGCAAAGACCACCAAGGCAAATTGCCTATGGCCTCCATCCAGGGAAGGGCCCCAATAACCGCATGATCGATGGAATTAAATAAATAAACGGTTAGATATGCTAATTTTACTTGTTAATTAGTTAATCTTATCACACAATCTTTTCCAATATCTCTTTCTCATTGTATTTTTTCTTCCCTAGTCCCTCTTATTGTTTAAAATAAATAGTGTTAAAGTATTTTTATGATTTTATATATAACTTTTTCATTTCATTAAAATTTAATTTATTTTGTTACTTATAGGCTTTTAAATTATTTTAAAATATTGTATCTATTTTATAATTTTTTCATGGCTTAAAATAAAATTATTTATAAGATTAAATAAATTAGATTTTTTTTTTAATACATGTGGCCCCACTTTAAAAATTGGCCTAGGGCCATTAAAAAAAATCAATTCTCAGGACCGGCCGGCAGAACCCACTAATAAAGGCATCAACTCCTCTTCACGTTCAATTGAATCCCCATTGCTATCACATGATTTGTTGAATACATAATAGCAAGCAATGCATGGATTTTTAAAAAATGACCTTAACTATGTTGAAGCTTTATCACCTAAAATTAGATATCCGCAATGGGTTGGTCTGGTCCAAGAATCCTGAGCCCAAGTCCGCAGGATTTTCTAACCAACAGCCCAGGCCGGATGGATCAGCTGGATAAAACTCAAACCCGTGATCAGAGACCCAGTGACAGCTCCAAGAATTTCATAGATTGGGGACACAAATAAATTTTTTTTTACAAAATTTACTCTTATCATATATTTATAGAAAAACATAAAATTTTCTTTTACAAATAGAATAATTTACATTAACAAAAAATAAACCATCAAAGAAAAGAGATCAAAGATTTTTAATATATAAACTTTTATAATTGTCTCTACCAATATCTTTAAACCAAGCAGAATTAAATTGACGTAAGACTCCACCAATATCGTTTTGAGGGAATTTGTGCTCAAAAGGTCGACAAAGACCTTTTAAATATATGCCCTTCTTATTTTGTCACTATCATTAGAATAATAAGTTTTTTTTTTTCTAAGCACTAGATTGAAGAAAGATTGTTCACATCAACACGTCTTTGCTTAGCACCACTATTTTCTTATGTAGGAGAAAACTCTTGTTCTATAGTTGGTTTTCTTTTAAAAATTTATCCATTGAGTAAATTGCACAATCTATAAAATAAAATTTGTATAAACAAAATTAAGCAACTAATCAACTGAAGGCCCACCCCTCCTTCCCAAAACACTCTTTAGATGCCCCCTACCCCCAAGCATATATTAAATTATATTTGAATACACGGACAAATGAAGGGGTTTTTGATTCACAGACGTGAATGAATGAGATATGTCATGTTGAAGGGTTTTGTTTATTATTCATAAACAATTATGCAATGTTAAAAGAGATTCAGATTAATATTCAAAATGGTGAAGGGAAAAAAAAATTAAAATCAAATCAATGATTAGATATTTAAAACAGAGTAGAAAGAGGAGATCAGGTACATGATCAGCGATGGGCTGGCGTTTCAATACTCTTATTTTTTTTATCCTATAATTACCTATATTTTAACACAATTGGGACAAAATAATATAATATGACACTTTCGTAATTTTATCTTGACAGGGCATTTTGATAATTTTATGCCTCATCTCATACAGCACGTGTTGCTTATATTGCGATGAGATGTTGGGATCAGCGACGGTTGTATTGTTTCTTTGCTTCTTTATGCTTTTGGTTGATCAACACCGCTCATTGATGGTGAGCTGGTTTTTCTTTAAAAAAAAATTTGATGGGGTCATTTGACCCCACCACTGAAAGGGTGGTGCTGCCCCTGCGGAGACCCCACTCTGGCCTGGTCCGAACTTTTGGCTTGTGGATTTTTTTATTAAATTTTTTTGTTTTTTGTTTTAAGAGGGAGTGAACTTTATGAGTATCGTCAATCTATAGAACTATACTGATATACAATTATCATATTGAAATAAAACTCGATAACATTCGAGGGAGTTATATTGATTTTTCCAGAAAACAAATGGTCACCACTAGTTTCTCTTTCACACATTATCACAAACTAGTGCTTTCTTTTGGAATCTATGGATTTGAGTTTCCATCGGTTACTTCATAATCGAAGTTGGACTATCATTGGGGCAGGCCAGCAATGATAATTGAATTTTTTGAATGGATCATAGGTAAAATTTTAAAGCAGGGCCCACATATTATTATAAAAAAATTTAAATTGTCTTATCTTGCACACTACAAATATTATTAAATAGATGTACAATATTATATAATAATTTAAATTAAAATATTATACAACATTATATGCACTTAATAAAATAAAAAAAATTAAATTTTAGAAATTGAAATGTCTGTTGGATTATGGTTGGAGAGATTTAGAACAAGATAAATTTTATGCTTGATTTGAAGAATATCAAAGAGATTGAGAAAGTTTGTTGAGAGGGATTAATTAAAATAACATATCTCACCATACATTTTATTAAGTTTACTGAATAAATGGCTCTTAATGTGCCCTTTTTGGATTGGGGCCCTAAGCAATTACTTCAGTGGCATTGCCCCAAGATTGGCTCTGGGTTAAAGCTTAACATTCATGCATGATAAAAATAAATTATTCTAACAATAGTTACGTTATATTTTCATCTAAAAAATAATAAATGATACGATGTATGCTTCGCAAATATATGCTTCACAAATGAATGGATACATGTGTTGCGATAAAAATTAGGACTAAAAAGAAGAACAAATTCTTTGACCATTTGAGAACTTGATATTCTAACCAACCTTACTTTTAGTTATATTGTTCATCCTAAAAATAATAAATGATATATATATTGACTTCACAAGTATGTTTATGTATCTTGTAAATAGGGATAGTAAACGAATAGAGCTTTGACCTGTTGAAAGTCGGCTTGTTTGGTATCAGGCTCGGATCGAGACCGAGATTCATTTCGTGTTTAAGCTCGCCTCGTTGGGCTTGTGAAAAGCTCGATTGAAACTCGGATTGGGATCGTTTAGTTAAAAAAAATTTTATTTAGCATTTGCGAAGTCACATTTAATAAATCACAATATCTTATACATGTGAAAGTTACATAAGCTCGGGCTCGGTTCATCCCCCTTTTTATGTTAAGTAAACGAGCTCGTCTAGGCTCGTTTGTCTAATTGAATGAGCCTGAAAGAGCTTTAACTAGGCCTGTCAACGGGTCGGGTCTGGGCCGGGTCAGGATGGACCGAGTCCCGACCCGTGGCAAGACCCGGCGGGTTTGGGTCCAACCCAGGACCTGGCGGGTCCTTGAAAATGATGACCCGAACCTAGCCTTGTTGGACCCAGGTTGGACCCGACCCGAATATGGTAAATAAAAAAAATAGAGAGCTCATGAATTTGTTTGCTTTATCATTCTATTATGAAAATTTTGTATAAAGCAATAGTTTTGAGCTTTATAAATTGATGCCCTGACATTATATTTGAACATATTTTTATACAATTTAAAACAATAAATACTAACATATAACATTCACAATAAACAAAAATCTAAACAATATAACAATGAGCTAAAAGGGAGAGCTAATTGTTATTTGTGTCATAAAGTAAACATTCAAAATAATAGATACTACATATTAATCTAAACAACATTCAAAACAATAAACATTAACATGTTAACCTAAACAATGAACATAAATCATGCAACAAACCAATTAATTATACAAATTCAAAAGCTAATAAACTAATAAGGTTTGTCAATGGGTGGATTTAGTTGGTTATGAATTATGATTTATGGGTTTGGTTATAGACTTATGGATATAAAAATGAGTTAAAATTTATATGTATAACTTGATAAATAAGAAATTAAATTATGGGTCAATTAATACTAATAGTCTTGTAATATATGAGCATTTACTAATAAAACAGTCGGGTCTCAGGTCCAACAGATCGGGGTGGGGTGGACCCGGACCCGACCCGTTTGTTTGCTTGGGTCCACCAGGTCAGGTCTAAATCAGATCAGGTATATTACACGTGTAATCGGGTCCGTGACAGAATCGGGTTTGGACCCGGCCCGTTGATAGGCCTAGCTTTAATCAAACTGAGCAAGAATCGAACTCAAGCTACTCAACTTGTTTACTAGCCCTACTTGTAAATAAATAAATGGATGCAGATATTTAGACGAAAATCTGAACTAAAAGCAAGACTCATTCTATCAACATTAAAAAAGGGAAAAATTCATATAACCCCCTGAAATCTGGCATAAATCCATATAACCCCCTGCAATCTTCATATATCTATATAACCCCCTGTAATCATACCCCAAAATCCATATAACTCTCTCCCTCCGCCTTCCGTCAGTCGAGTTAATGGCGATGAATTTATGCAAGGGGTTATATGGATTTAGGCTGGATTACAAGGGGGTTATATGGATTTTTTTCAAATTTGTTTTTATTTATGCTTTTTTTTAAATGATAAATGACATGTGATTTCATAACTAGTACCCCGACACATTAATAATAGAGTAAATTAACATTTACATGTATTAACATCTAATGGATTGTAAATCTTTGTTTTGTTGTCTTTTCTGTTATTCTCATTGGAAAATGTAAAATTGATATTTTTGTTGTTTAATTCACATTGGATAAAATAAGAATAAATGATAGATAAGAGATGGATAAGAGTTTATGAATTTTTAAATGACAACTATACCCCTGCATAAATTGTTTGTGTTTAGGAATAAGTATACAATATGTGTGTGTGATATGATAGAAGTGATAGTTTTTGGAAAAACAAATTTCTAAAATTTCAAAAATGTCAAGATGATGAGTTTTATATTTTTTTAATTAAATCATGGGGCACCTCTTGTGTTGGTGTTATGAGAGTGATTTTTGTTGTGGATAAACTGTATGTGGATGAGTAATTTTGGGTTCTTTTTTTAAATACCAAGAGATATAATATATATCTCTTTTATTTATCTCTCTTTGGTGGGTGATCTTGTAGTTGTACGTGTTTATGATTTGAATAACTATTTTCTTTGATTAAAATTAAAGGTGCATGGTATCTTGAAAAAAATTCAAAAGTAAATGTTAAACAACTCAATTTTTAAACCACATACAAAGAATAAAATAAAAATTTTCTTTTTTGTAAAAAATCCATGTAACCCCCTGTAAAGTAGCCTAAATCCATATACACCCCTGCATAAATTCACCGCCGTTAACTCAACTGACGGAAGGCGGACGGAGGGGGTTATATGGATTTTAGGGTCTGATTACAGGGGGTTATATGGATATATGAAGATTGCAGGGGGTTATATGGATTTTTCCCTAAAAAGAAACATTTTTAAAAAGGAGGAGAAAAAGTTTATGGACAATATAGATTCTTTTATTTGTTTTTTCGAATTGCATAAGATATGGATATACTATTCCAGCCACTTAGGGGTGGTAAACGAGCCGAACGAGCCGAGCTTTGATATGTTCAAGCTCGGCTCGTTTACAAATGAGTCGAGCCGAGCCGAGCTTACGAGCCTCCACGAGCCTAGCGTTCTTCTTCATTTTAGGGTTTTTAGGGATTGAAAACAAAATTTTAGCCTAAATGAGCCAAGTTCATGAGTTTAAACGAACACAACTTTGTATTAATTTAATATTCTGATTTTATAAAGGAGTTTAGTGAAGCTTCAACTAAGTTTTAATAACACAAACGGATTGAATTTGAACATAAAATGAAGTTCGATACAGGTCCCGAGCTTAACCAAGCTTTAAAATTTATTCAAACTCGCTCGTTTGTCTAAATGAACAAGCCTGGACGAACTCAAACCGAGCCGAGCTCGAACGGTTTGGTTCGTTTACCAGCCCTACAACCACCATTGTAATTACTGTCATAGTTATCAGGGTTTCTTTTTCCTATCCAAACATGTATTTTTTTGGCTATTCCCACCTTATCCAACCCTTATTCTTCCATCTAAACGAGGCAAAGAAAATAGAGAAGAAAAAAACAACTTTGCTTGTTTAAGGAGGCAATTGACCTTATACAGTACATTAAAATATAACACACGCAACCAGTGTTTCATTGGGTGTTGGAGAAGCATCAGCTCTCCAAATGGGTATATAATTAAAGCCACGACTTGACAATGACACTCTAAATAGAATGTTGAGTTGTGTCAGATAAAGAAGAATTTGGCATATAAAAAGGAAACCATGTCATTATGTGTTGATAAGGATTAAACAAAACACTGCTATTTTTTGTTCCAGTTTAATACACCACGCAATAGTAAACCCACAAGAGATGTTATGGGCACTTGGGGTGGTCTGTGCAGATAGTGATTTGTTTATCTATTCATGGTTAACACAGATATATATACAAAGTGAATGTGATGTGAAGTTTACTAAAGAGGGTTGATGCACTCAGTCTAGACAATGTATTCCACCAATAGAAAGTATATATTTCACTCATACAATGTATGTTTGATTATTTTTTTTATTTTTTCAAAAAATAAAAATATGTGTTATAGTTATCTAGGTATATACTTCATTTTATATAATAATCTATATTTTTAAAATAACTTTATTACCTTTAGAAACTGCATATTGGATTGCAAACACAGTTGACATATTCCATTTGATTTATAGTTTGTTAGGTTCCATGCAAAATATTTTATTTTGATTCATAGGGCTAGTCTGATTCCATATAGATTGTTTAATTCAACACAAAAGTTCTTTCCCACAAAAATTACGGTCACTTGAGAACAATATTTAATTAAACATGTAAAAATAGTTTATAGTCTATTTATCATCAATTACATAAGGCATGCAAGTTGCCTCTTCTTAGACTTCGCATTGAGTTTACATGAAATTTTTTTATGTTCAATTGAAATAGACCAAAACAATGTGCCATGTACGTAGTACAAGCATACCAATTGAATAGTATTTAGGTGTTTCAAGTTTTTCTTCATTTGGTACTCTTAGCAGTATCTACATATTTATTGGTCCACGTGGCATCACGTGTGGGATTATATATCTTTCCCTAACCCCTCTAACATGGGAATCCAATGGGACATGAATTAATCATCAGTCTCATAATTTACATTCATGCATTGATAAATTTAAAATAGGATACCTTGAGATTTGAGAACATTAACTTGTTTAATAAAAGTTAGACCACACTGTAATCGCTACCTTATTGTTTAACTTTAAAAAAATTATAGCTGAATAAAATTTATAAGGAGAAGATCAATTTGTTTATGAATGCTGTTATACAAAGTTTTTATTCCAACCCCACTGTTCTACAACTGTTCATAAAAATTCATCAAAGCATATACTTATTTTATCTAGGAATATGTTTTAATAAAAAAAATCTATTTTTTATAAATGCAATTATACAATATATTGGAGTATATGTTTCATTTTTTATAAAAACATGTATCTCTTTATATGAGATATATTATTTAAAAAAAAATTAAAACACTTGTAGATTGAATTTATAACGTAGCGAAAAACTAAAATAAAGATCCAACAAACGTTGAGATCCTTCAACAAACCACAATTCTCAAAGAGAATATTAAAACTCAGAAATATATTAATAAAAGTTGAAAACCCTAGATTACAAGCCTCCCTTTTATAATAGGGAAAACTTACTAAAAATAGCAAAAACGAAAATTTGTTATAACTAACTTTAGGGGATCTTAGAAGATCATGAGATTTGATTTCGGTCAAATCCGACTTATTATGAATGAGATATGCCAAATTTAAAAATTTATTAAAAATAGCAAAAAGGCCATTTTGAGGGCCGAAAAATAGGAAAAATAAGGACAGACGATTCCGATTTCGGGGCGCCATTTATTTCTACTAGCCGGTTTTTCTGTAAATATTTGGAAATCTTCAAATGGACCATTTCGGGTTCATCGCTCCCGAAACGCGTCGACCACTTGTTCTGCATCAATTTAAGACTAAAATAGACTGAATGTAATATTATCCTATGTTTATACATTGTAATATATTAAACATATCAACAGGGCCTTCTTTCTATTGTCTGTTTAACTAAACTGTAGTTTTATTGGTGGAGCTGTAACAGTTAAAGTTGATGACATTTAATTCACTGATTTTTCATAACGATTAGGTTTTTTAAACATTGATATAAATAAGATTGAAAATAAGACCTAGCGGAAAAAAAAAAACTTACCGTATATTGATAATTGTGGCAAAAACATGATCCAAATATATTGATTATTATGGCAATAGCATGACCCAAATTTAGGCCTCTATTATTTTTCTCTGTGTTTCTTTTTAATCTATGAACACCCCCCAACCCTCAAAAAAAAAAATAAAAAAATAAAATAATAATAGTAATAGATTTGAATGAGTTTATGACTAAAACACGATTTCATATTCTCCAAGTCTCCTTCGAGGATGGCAACAATTCCCCATCACAAAAGGATAGTTAAACCGTGCAAGTCTAACCCCAACAACAATTCCTTTTGTTCTCAAATTTGGTTCATCAGTTTCCCCTCCAACTGCCCTAATAATTTCATTGGTTCACCCCACAAGGCTCACGATAACAACATTTTAACTTTTTTTTTTTATTTTTCCCTAAGTCATTGTGGGCTGATCATTGATGCCTTTTGTGATAAGGACATCTACAGTTACACATGAATGCATTGTTTACTCATCATGGCCAAACTGTCCAAACAAACAAACAGACAAAACGGAAACCTCCATTTTTGTATCCAAGTATGACCTAGCGTGTTTGGCATGGAAACCACGTATAATAATACAATGAATAATAACCTCCATAAAGTACCCAATCAAAACAAAAATAAAGTGATGTAAAACAATGAAAAAGAGAGAGACCATAACGGCTGCCACCACCACCCCAAACTCAATTGCTTATAAATTAATCCAAAGTGAACTATCAGTTGTAACCCAAGTCCCCCTCCCTCTCTTACTTGCATTGCAAGAGAAAGACATCAACTATCATTGCATCAAGTGTTACATTGGGTCTTCATACAATACTATAAATAGGTCCCCATTAGTACCTTTTGAGCCACATCAAATTCTCTTCTTGTAAAAGATGGCCTACAAGGCATTGTTGTTGGTGATCCTCTCCCTGGCTGTGGCGGCCTCGATCTCCGATGCGATACACTTCGACGAGAAGGACCTCGCGTCAGAGGAAAGCCTTTGGGACCTCTACGAGAGGTGGAGAAGCCACCACACCGTTTCGAGGGACCTCGGCGAGAAGAACAAGAGGTTCAACGTGTTCAAGGAGAATGTGAGGTTCATACATGAGTTCAACAAGGGGGACAAGCCTTTCAAGCTCAGGCTTAACCGGTTCGGGGACATGACGAACCAGGAGTTCAGGAGGGCGTACGCGGGATCGAAGGTGCACCACCACCGGAGTATGCGAGGAGCCCCTCATGGGTCTGAGGGGTTCACCCATGCGAAGACAGGGGACCTCCCCCAGTCCGTTGATTGGAGGCAAAAGGGTGCGGTCACCCCAGTCAAGGACCAGGGCCAATGCGGTGAGTATGAGATTCCATCAGGTCATGTCATCCTTATTGATGAGAGACTGATGTGATATTTTTATCATGTGTGTTATAATGAATTGTTATTGTTGATGTACAGGGAGTTGTTGGGCATTTTCAACCGTGGTGGCGGTCGAGGGCATAAACCAGATCAAGTCGGGGAAACTCGTATCGCTGTCTGAGCAAGAGCTGATCGACTGCGACAATGGGGACAACCAGGGGTGTAATGGGGGGCTCATGGACTACGCGTTCGAGTTCATCAAGAAGAATGGGGGGATCACGACCGAGTCGAACTACCCCTATAGGGCGAGAGATGGGAGGTGCAACATTGGCAAGGAGAATTCCCACGTGGTGGTGATTGACGGACATCAGAACGTGCCTGTGAACGATGAGGACGCGCTTCTCAAGGCCGTCGCCAATCAGCCCGTCTCCGTTGCCATCGACGCTGGTGGCTATCGATTCCAATTCTACTCCGAGGTACATCATCACTTTCTTCTTTCAATCATGATTAGATAGTTTTTGTTGTTGTTATTATTATTTCACGTCAATTTGGATGATGGATCACCAAATTAAATGAACTCAACAGGGAGTGTTCACTGGGCATTGCGGGACAGACCTGGACCATGGGGTGGCCATAGTAGGGTACGGGACGACATTGGACGGTACGAAGTATTGGACCGTGAAGAACTCGTGGGGACCCGAGTGGGGGGAGAAGGGCTACATAAGGATGCAGCGGGGGGTGTCGGCGGCGGAGGGGCTCTGCGGGATCGCCATGGAGGCCTCTTACCCCATCAAGACTTCCCCTAACCCTACCCGCACCATTACTAGGGTTGGGGAAGCCTCTACCAAAGATGAACTCTAAACAAGAAGGTTGAAGGGATACACTTTTGAAGTTAGAATAAAATGTTAGTTGCATTGTTGTTAAGGGGGTCCATATATGTATATGGGAAGTCCCCCCTCTCAATTCTAAAGTTTTAATTTATTTCCTTGTTGCTACGTATGGAAATCTTATTATGATTTGAATAAAAAATGTTTTCTTTTACCATTGATTCAGTGTTATGGTACAGTTGGCCTCTTGAGTAGTGTTTAATCCCGGCAAATCGGTTCAAGAATGTTGTACGAAAGCTTCAATAAATGTTCAAGCCAGTCATTGACACGGTGTCAAGCCTATTGACCACGCAACCAAGAATATATAAAAGATAATGCTAGGGTATATCGAAAATGGAAAATAATAAGTTCAAACCCTTGTACAGTCCCATTTACAGTATACACTATTTTTTTTAAAAATTATACATTTTTTATTTAAGTATATATTGTTATACGAAATGAAATATATTATGAGACATAATACATAGTATTTTTTTAAAATAATTTTTTTTTACTTCATGCATTATGATAGAACTCTATACACTATACTATAGTGTTATTATAGTCTATGAGGTTACAAAATAGACTGTAAAATGAATTGAGATTATGAGCGCTCTTCTAGAATTACATGTAGTCCTTTCAGCGGTTTTAACAAAAAAAATTGGGACCTGAACTATTCCAGCACGCTCGCATAAAAAAACGGATATGTTCATCGCTTATGGCTTGCCGCAAGCACATCGGGGTTTTGGAACCTCAAGTTTCGTCGACAATTAGGGGAGCATGAAGCTTCCTTGTTCACGGCCTTATCGCGAGAGCTAGACATGGTGACGTTGATGGCAGGGGTGGGGGATACGGTGGTTTGGCGGCCCCAGCCTCGACATCCTTTCTCTGTTCACGCATGTTGCCACTGGTGGCAAAGGGACCAGATATGTCTCGAACCCATGGCGTCGATGTATAAGTGGATTTGGAGGCCGAAAATCCCGCTCAAAGTTCGGGCCTTCTCATGGCTTTTAGTTCAAGAGAAAATCATGACAAATGCATTTCGAGCGAAATGGACACCTCTCGCAGACCGGTCCGGCCTGTCCCCTTTGTCGTATTGGAGAAGAGACTGTGACTTACCTTATGCTTTATTGCCCATTGACTAGGCAGATTTGGCGTTGGATAAAGGAGGCGACTGGTTTGGATGACAATTTCGCTTCTTTCCAGGACCTATGGAAGGTCGGGAGGCAACTTACTGTTCACGGTGATCGGAGTGTGAAGGCCAAGATTACCCAGTCGTTCATCCCTGCAGTGATTTGGACTATTTGGCTGGCCCGTAATCATGCAATTTTTAAATGTTCTAATGTGTACATTGAAAATATTTGGGAATCTGTGGTCAATTTTGTCAGGGTTTGGGAACACGCGTGTGCCAGGGCTCGTAGCGTGTCTTTTGTGGGTGGAAAATTTGTGTTAGAAGAATAGACTGATTTCTTTTTTTGAGGGGGTTGGCAGATCTTTCTTCTACCAGTCCTATGTTTGCATTTTGAATTGAGCATTGTTATCAAATTAATATAATTTAGGCAAATGCCTATCATTTTATTAAAAAAACAAAAAAAAAAATTATTTCCTTGTGAGCCTCTGCAGCAACAACAACAACAACAACAATAATAATAATAATAATAATGTTGCAGGACTGGATCCCGTGGATCCCGCGCGTATGTTGAGAACATGAGAGACACTTTCGGGGGATGGTGCGGGATTGGATCATATTCATTGGGAGGATCCTCGAGGGTAATGGACGGCAAATCAACACGGAGTAGGGCACAGGACAGCGGCAGTCCATCAGGTTTAGAAGCTTTTTCTACCCAGTCTGCTAGATTCCATGATTTTGCTTAGCTTTTCTCATTTTACTGTTTACTGTTTATTGTTTATTTTCTATTTAGTCCCCTCTATTCTCTCCAATCTCTTTCAGAATTTGTAATTCGATATTTAGTAATGAAATCGGATAGCAATTATCTACATTTCTTTAAAATAATAATAATAATAAAATAATAAAAAAGAATAGTTCATAGTATTGTACAATCAAAGGAGACGAACACTCCATTTTTTATTCAATCATCACAAGACTCTTACAACGATGTACATCGTAAACAAAGGAAATGAAAAGCACAAAATACATACACATATGTAACCCCCCTAAACATACAACAACAATCCTACTAACAATTCTTATTCCAACATAACTTTAAATATGCGATCTTTTCTTTATTTATTTTTTTATTGGTACGATCTTTTCTTTATTAAACCTCCATTATGTTCTTTATTGATGATATATATTTTAGAGTTCATCTTTTGTAACGGTGTGGGTGGTTGGTTTTGGGGAAATCTTGATGGGATAAGAGGCAGCCATGGCGATCCCGCAGAGGCCCTCCTTTGCTGCTATGCCCCGTTTCATCTTTATGTAGCCCTTCTCCCCCCCAGTTAGCACCCCATGAGTTCTTTACGATCCAATACTTGGTACCGTCCACCGTCGTCCCATACCCTACGATGGTCACGGCATGGTTCAGGGTCGTTCCGCACGGTCTGGAGAACACTCCCTGTAATCAAATTTTTGCTCACCAATCAGGGCACATTACACATTTGGGATTTTTAGTTTTAAGTCCCCGTAAACTATCGAATTTAACGATTGATCCCTAATTTCTTCATATTTTGGTTTTAGTCTCTACATTTAAATAATAATTTAGGAATACGTCCCTCCTAGGGACTAAAAAATAAACTTAATAATTCCTAAATTATCATTTAAATGTATAGACTAAAATCAAAATATGAAGAAGTGAGGGATCGATCGCTAAATTCGATAGTTTAAGGGGACTTAAAACTAAAATTCCCTACACATTTAGAGATGATAAAGGAATGGGTTTTTAGAAAACAAGAACATGTCTCATCTCATCCCATTTAGACCAGAGCGAGTTTAAGAATTCTGACTTTCCAATGGATTTTAATCTTTTATTTGTTTTTTAACTTAGAAAAATAAAATAAATAATTATATTCATTCTACTATGTTATTTAATATTATTCGATAAATGCTCAGGCATTTTTATCAATTACAAAAAAATAATATGATATAGCTAGCTAGTTTAAATTCATGTACAATAATTTTGTTTTATGTTGAATGATATATATGTGATTTAAACCAAATAAAAACGGGAGGGACATATTTTACACTTAAATTCAAAATCCGCCCAATATTTTCATATGGTCAGAACGGGTTAAGATTGGGTTCAATATTTAGGGTACTAAACTTGAAAGATACATGAAATAAAAGATAAAATAAAATAAAATAATAGTTTAATCTAGTGGGAACAGGTTTGCCATTTATCACATTCCATTGTTATCCCTAACACACACACATATGTATACCTCTTTGTAGAACTGAAATGCAGAACCACTGGCATCAATGGCGACGGAGATTGGCTGACTGGCGACGGCCAAGAGCAGCGCGCTCTCGTTGTTCGGAGGGATGTTCCAGTACCTGTCGATCACCACCGCGTGGTATTTCGCCTTGGCAATGATTAAAAATCAAAATAAATAAAAAAATCACTATAATATCTAAACAAGTGATTTTTTTAACCCTCAAAATCATATAACAATATTCCTATAAAAACAAACCTTTTTATAATCTTTTTAAGAAAAAAACTCGCGACTCCAAATCCCAATGGCGCTATACACTCAGCCTTTTTTGTAAATCTATTTGCCTTTGCCACGTCTAATACAATATATATAATCGATTAACGCAATCTATGTTACATTATTACAGAAAATGTAAATAAAATATATGCATTTATTTCATATGAGCATATACTTCATTTATATGAAATATGAATACACTTTATTATATAGGCATATACTTAAAAAATAATCAAATGTATGCATGCCGGATGATGCAAATGGGACTGCGCATAATATTATTGAATTTTAATTAAACTCATTCATTCAATTAAGATTCTTGCCTATATAACTCTCAAAAGGGTTTAAATTGTGCATAAATACCATTTTGAATTTTATTACTGTAAAATTTAAAAAATTTATGTTATGTAAAATACCTTTAAAAGAGCATTCATGCAAAATTTAAACATTTATTTTTTAAGACAGTGGTATGCATGTCTTTTACGACAGTTTATGTTTCCGCCGCAAAAAGTCTTTGAAGCAAAAAATTGATACCAATTTGATGTATTCCACCGTTTATTTTTAATCTTGACAACTAATGTTACTGTTTTATTCACATAACCCCTGTAAAAACTACCAAGACATTGTATCTTGTACCGCCGATGAGCACCTCTTGAGCGCCTCCAACACAGAGAGATGGGGGGTCATGTGGAAAACTCTCCGACGCTCAAGTCAGTCAAAGTGGCCAAAAATGATTTTAGTAAAAAGAAATTGTGCATACCTTCTATGTGTGTTCTTGCCCCATATTTATAGAGGAGGTGAGATGTTGTTAGGGTTTTGGATTCAACCCTCTCGATCGGACAGATGAGATTCCATCAACTAATAGACAGGAGACAAAAGATATGCTCCTTGACTTAGTCAATTATGAGTTGACATGTATATCCAGATTTCATAGGAATTTGGTGTCCAAAGTCAATAATGACCTGATTTGGTGATTTAAAATGGTATTGATGGGGGTTGAATGCAGATAATTATCACTTAGTGTCGTATATTTAAGTGGGTTGATGCAATATTGGATAGAGTAAATACTAAGTCGGTCGGGCGTGGGCCTTTGGGTCGAGTCCGTTTGGTCCCGGGTCAGACGGGTCTTTGCCTCAATGGGCTGGATCTGGTGTCCTCGATCCGACCCGCTTACGGTAGCCAGAAAATTGGGCGCCACACTTTCTACCCGGTCTGCCGGATTCAATGATTTTGCTTACCTTTTCTCATTTTATTGTTTACTGTTTATTTTCTATTTAGTTCCCCTCTCCGATCCATGTAAGAATTTAAATTTCGATATTTAGAAATGAAATCATGTAGCAAATGTTTAAATTTCCTTAAATAAAATAAAAAATAAATAATAATAATGATAATAATAATAATAATAATTCATAGTATTGCACAACCAAAGAAGACGAACACTCCATTTTTTATTCTATCATCACAAGACTCTTACAATGAAGTACATCGTAAACAAAGGAAATGAAAAGCACAGAATACATATACACACATATATGTACCCCACTAAACATACAACAACAATACTACTAACAGTTCATATCAACATAAACTTTAAACGTGCGATCTTTTCTTTATTCAACCTTCATTATGTTCTTTATTGATGATATATATATTTTAGAGTTCATCTTTGGTAACGGTGGGGGTGGTGGGTTTAGGGGAAATCTTGATAGGGTATGAGGCAGCCATGGCGATCCCGCAGAGGCCCTCCTTTGCTGCTATCCCTCGTTTCATCCTCATGTAGCCCTTCTCCCCCCAGTTCACACCCCACGAGTTCTTTACGCTCCAATACTTGGTGCCGTCCACCGTCGCCCCGTAACCTACGACAGTCACCGCATGGTTCAGGGTCGTTCCGCACGCCCCGGAGAACACTCCCTGTAATCAAATTTTTGTTCACTAGATCAGGGCTCTGTAAATTAAACACCAGCACACTACACATTTAGAGGTGATAACGGGGCGGGTTTTACACGGGTTTGGTCAGTATCTTAAACCCAAACCCAATAACAAAATCCGATCCAAAATCTTAGACATGTTGAGTGGTCTGGTGGGAACAGGTTTGCCATTTATCTCATTCAATTGCCATCCCTACCGCACGTACCTCTTTGTAGAATTGGAATGCTTTACCACCAGCATCGATGGCGACGGAGATTGGCTGATTGGCGACGGCCGAGAGAAGCGCGTTCTCGTTGTTCGCTTTGACGTTTTGGTACCCGTCGATCACCACCGCGTGGTATTTCGCCTTGGCGACGTCGCAGGTCCCGTCCACCGCCTTGTAGGGGTATTTTGATTCGGTGGTGATCCCCCCGTTGTTCTTGATGTACTTGAACGCTGTGTTCATCCACCCTCCTTTGCACCCGTGGTTTTCAGTATTGCAGTCCACCAGCTGCTGCTCTGACAGAGATATCAGATTCCCCGTTTTGATCTTGTTTATGCCCTCCACGGCTGCCACGCTCGAGAAGGCCCAACAAGCACCTGTAACAACCACAACAACAATAACAAATCGTTGAACTTAATTATTATATGCGTTCATGTAAAACATAATAAAGAAAAAAAAATCATACAAGAAAACATATAGATATACGTGGTTTGATATAATTTGACTACAACTATAAAAAAGAAATTAAGCAGGAAGCAATTCACCATATGTCAAGAATGAGAAAATCTCTCATCCTATCTCTTGTCAATACCGTCCTTTTTTCTTTCAAAGGAAACTCAACTGCCTTCATGCATGCTGGATTGCAATACATTCTCACGATAAGCTATTATGGGATGGAGAATTATTCATGTATAGGTTAAGAATAAGTTATTTTATGTTTGATTGTATTTTTTGTTATTCTTATTGTAAAACATAATAATCAAACTATGAATTCAATCATGCTTGAGTTTGATAATTATCATCAGTATCAAACTGCGTAGTTTATGAATCGAACTACACAGTCTATAAATTAAACTACACAATCAATTGTTTGTTACATGTGTTATTCTCGGTACAGTTCAATTCATATGATGCAGTTCAATGTTGATGATACTAATCAAACTTTGACTGGAACCGAACTCAATGGCCATTCAATTAAAAAAAAATTGATTTATTCACCCATGTTCCACCATATTTATTTTCACGTCTATATATTCTTGCACCAAAATAAAACATGCACATGCAAGGTACTCACCACATTGACCTTGGTTCTTGACAGGGGTGACCGCCCCCTTCAGCCTCCAGTCCCAGGACGAGGGGACAGTCAGGTCCTCCTCCACCTCCCCCTGCAGCAAGCTTCCGCTCACATCACCATCACCATCGACATCGTCGTGCTGCGCAATCCCCATGTATTGTTTCACGAACTCGTCGTTCGTCAAGTCCCCGAATTGGTTGAGCTGGAGCTTGAAGGGCTCGTCCCCCTTGTTGAATTCGTGGATGAACTTCACATTCTCCTTGAACACGTCGAACCGCTCCTGCTTCGCGCGGAGGTTCCTCGACACAGTGTGGTGACTCCTCCACCTCTCGTAGAGGTCATAGAGGCTCTCATCTGATGCGAGGTCCTTCTCGTCAAAGTCGATCGCATAAGAGAGAGAGACCAACAGAGAGAGGGTCACCAAACACAACAATAATGACTTGTTAGCCATCTTTTGGAGAGTATATGAATATGAGTGTTTTGGAGAGTATATGAATATGAGTGAGAGATGGATGGCTCAATATGGTGCTAATGGGGACCTATTTATAGCTGGGTTGGGAATTCAGTATTTTTGTTATAATATTATTATGTATAGTACGACGAATAATAAATGTATAATGAATTAATATATCCATCCAATTGACGAAGACAAGAAATAAAAAATGAAAAATGAAGAGTATCCCGTTGGATTCACGCCCAATAGAATTTCATTTGTGTAAAACGTGAATTTTTTATACACTTAATTGGTGGGTCAAACTTTAAAATAACTAAGTCGAACCAGTTTTATTACTTTGGTGGGTATTAAAATGAAATGAAGTGACTCCCGTTTGTAGCCACACACACGTCTTGAATTTTTATAAACATATATCTAACTAATTAAGCATATTCTTTTATTAAATAAGACATACACTTGAATGAATTGAAATAGTCTATAATAAGATAGTGATTATATATAGTGTTAGCCAATTTCATGCATGTATTTCGCCAGTTACGTGGCAATTGTAAGTACTTTTTTTTTTTATAAAGTCATTTGGCTTCTAGCTCTTCACCGTTTTAATTCCTAGCTGCGCCCATGTAATAATAATTTTAATATAGTCTACAATAAAATTAAGCATCAATGATCAACCCATGATGGCATGGGAAAATAGACTTAAATCGTTGTTAAGGTGATCCTGTTGGACGGAACCAATGAAATTGTTAGGGAGGTTGGATTAGAAACTTAAGAACAAATTTTCAAATTTTGGAGCCACCTGATAAGTAGCAATTTTCACTTATATTATTTATCACAAAAAATTGTCATTGGAGTTAGACTACACGACTTAACTATCCATTGTTATGGGGAATTATTGCCATCTTCAAAGAGAAGTAGGAAAACTTAATTAATATACATTTAAATATGGTCGAAAGTACAAATCTCATGAAAGATGTGATTTATAACATGGGAGGAAAAAATAACGAGCTCTTACAGTCAGATACATGTCATAAACACGTGACTTAATTTGTTTTGAGTAATAATGGACATTACAGGGTGCAGTCTCCTAATAGATATGAGCTCAGTACAAGTTGTTCTATCAGTTACTGGGTGGATCCATGTCATTTTGATCCAGTCAATGACCCAGGTGGCGATCCACCAAATCTGATTCAAGAGTCCATGGCCGACTGAGGGTTCACATCCAATCTTGAGTAAGCGACGAGTAGTTACAGAATATAATATGCCATATGATAGCTTGTAATAGAACCTTACAAGTTATAAATAACACACATTCTCGTAACATATACACATTCTAATGGAATTGCTTGCACAATAATCATTCCAATATTTGTTGTTATAATATAGGGTGTTTGACACATTATTTTATATGGTCAACTCTATGAGAATGATTTACAAATTCCTCGTATCTGTTTCATCATATATATGTGTGTGTATGTGTTTCTTATCCAAATCAATTACGCGTGCATTGTGAAAGCTTAAGTGCACAACTCATATTGATTTTAAGTATGTTTTCGCCCTAACTAATCCAACAACCCAATATGCCTTTCCATTCACATGGAACTTCAATAAACATTTTAGCATTAGCTGCAAATTGTGCTATAGGTAGGGATGACAACGGGCGGATTGGGACGCTGGGACGCGTTTGGTTAATCTCAAATCCGCTAATAAAATATCATCTCAAATCTGTCCCAAACCCACGAGGGGTTTGATTATTCTATCTGGTTAATTTTTCTGTCTCAAATCCATCTCAACGGGTTTTTTAAGAACCCAAACTTGTCCCAACATGTATTGTAAGAACTCAAACTCATCACGTCCCACTTCATTTAGAAGGAAACGAAATTAATAATCTCAACCTTTAAATTTTTTTAATTCTTTTTTAGCTTTTAAACTAAATAATTATGTAATATATTACTTGATACATGTTTAAGTTTTTTATCACTTGTAATAATAATAATAATAATCTATGATGTGCTAGTTTTATTTATGTTAACTATTAATTTTAATGATATAAGTGATTTAAACATGGTATAATGGGACGGGACATGTTTTGTAATTGATTTATAAACCCGTCTCATATCTTCATTGGGTTAGGACGGGTCGGGTTCGAGCTTGACATTCAGTCATTCAAATGATCAAATCCGTCCCAAAAATAATTCTAAATCAACAAATCAAGGGAGGGAAAATTATATATATATATATATATATATATATATATATATATATATATATATATATATATATATATATATATATATATATATATGAGAACCGATTAGGTGCGGTTAACGGCGGGTGCGGCAATGATCACGGGTCCATCGCATCGGACGGTCGGGTGTGATTCACATCGACCGTCGAATGCGATGGACCCGTGATTTAACGGCCCATGTCGCGGTCGCACCCACCGTTCACCGCACCTAATCGTTTCAATATATATATATATATATATATATATATATATATATATATATATATATATATATATATATATATAGTCGACTGATTAGGTGCGGCGGCCGCACGGTGCGGCAGCCGTCCGATCGCGGGTCCATCGCATTCAACGGTCGACGTGAATCGCATCCGACCGTCCGATGCGATGGACCCGTGATCGACGGCCCGTGATCGCTGCCGCACCGTGCGGCCGCCGCACGTAATCGCTCGTGTGTGTGTGTGTGTATATATATATATATACACACACACACACACGAGCGATTACGTGCGGCGAACGGCGGGTGCGGCCGCGACGTGGGCCGTCCGATCGCGGGTCCATCGCATCAAACGGTCGACGTGAATCGCACCCGACCATCTGATGCGATGGACCCGTGATCGACGCCGCACCCGCTGTTCGCCGCATGTAATCACCCCTATATATATATATATATATATATATATATATTATTAGGTGCGGCGAATGGCGGGTGCGACCGCGACGTGAGCCGTTCGATCACGGGTCCATCGCATCCGACGGTCGATGTGAATCGCATCCGACCGTCTGATGCGATGGACCCGTGATCGACCACCCGTGATCGACGGCCCGTGATCGCTGCCGCACCCACCGTTCGCCACACCTAATCATCCCTATATATATATATATATATATATATATATATATGTATATGAATGACATTATGCGGCGTACGGACTCGTGCGGCGTCGACCACGGGCCGTCGATCACGGGTCCATCGCATCGGACGGTCGGGTGCGATTCACATCGACCGTTGGATGCGATGAACCCGCGATCGAACGAACGACATCGCATCCGCACGCCGCCACACGCCGCATATTATCATTCGACTATATATATATATACGCGAGCGATTAGGTGCGGTGAACGGCGGGTGCGGCCGCGATGTGGGCCGTTCGATCGCGAGTCCATCGCATTCAACGGTCGACGTGAATCGCACCCGACCGTCCGATGCGATGGACCCGTGATCGACGCCGCACCCGCCGTTCGCCGCACGTAATTATATATATATATATATATATATATAGCGCGATGAGGTGCGGCGGCCGCACTGTGCGACAGCCGTCCGATCACGGGTCCATCGCATCCAACGGTCGACGTGAATCGCACGTCGACCGTTGGATGCGATGGATCCGTGATCGACGGCCCGTGGTCGACGCCGCACCGTGCGGCCGCCGCATGTAATCGGCCCTCTATATATATATGTATATATACAGTCCCGTTCAGGGACGGATGGGTTTTGCGGACCAAGTTTGCGGACGGACGGATTTCACCAGATGTGTGGACGTGATTGAATGAAATTTTCAAAATGACACCAACACTTATTGTTAACCCAACCATCTAACCAATCCTATCACCTAACCAACCCACTAACCATCCTCCCCCAACTATCCTCCCTGACACCAACACCAACAGCTTCCATATTTTCAAAATGAAAAACGAGACCTGTTTGAAGTAAAAAAAACAAAAATTCAACGTAAAACTCCCCTCCCCGACTGAACCATCTGAGATCGCCAGCCCCTCCCCCTCTCGGCCTCCCCGATGGATCCGTGATCGACGGCCCGTGATCGACGCCGCTGCCGCCGGCAGCCCGTGCCGCCACCTCCCGTCGCCGTAAAAAACTCAATAGGTGCGTCTAAATGTCTCTCCATTATGATTTGTGGTTTAAATTTAGGGTTACTTGATCTAAACTTTATTTTTCTCATTTAGGGATTTTTCACATTTTAACTAGACCTAGGATAATAGTATTAATTTTTTTAATAAAAAATTGATGTAAATGGAACAGTTGTTGTATTATATGAGCATGAATGTAATTTTTGTTATTTCAATATCACTATCAGGTAATATTACATATACATATATATAACAAATTATAATGGAATTACGATACATAAGTGTCAATAAAATTTATAGACTTCCTGAATGTAACACTTTTAATAATTCTTACAATACAAGAACTGTCATATTTAAATATAACACTGTGAATAACTGTTACATTTGAAATGTAGCACTATGCAGAACTGTTACATTTGAAATGTAGCACTCCAAAGAACTGTTACACTGTTAAATGTATGTTACATTTAGGAAAGAGAGAATGTAACACTATTAAATATAACATTGTGAACAAGTGTTACATTTGAAATGTAACACTGTGTAGAAATGTTACATTTGAAATGTAGCACTCTAAAGAACTGTTACACTGTTAAAAAACTGTTACATTTAGGAAAAAGAGAATGTAACACTATTAAATATAACACTTGTAAAGAACTGTTACATTTGAAATGTAGCACTCTAAACAACTGTTACATTTGAAATGTAGCACTCTAAAGAACTGTTACATTTGAAATGTAACACTGTGCAGAACTGTTACATTTGAAATGTTAAAATTTTGGTTTGAATATTTCAATGAAATTTGATAAAAAAAAATATTGGTTTTGCAGTCTACACTAAAATGGATAATTTGGACTTGGAAGTTGGGAATGAATTTATCCAACAAGATGAAGGGTTAGATTCTAATTCTTCCAATGCTGATTTCACTCCTCAAGTAAATCCTGAGTTGAAGCCTAGAAAAGGACAAGAATTTGAATCATTAAATGATGTTCATGAGTTTTACAATAAATATGCAAAGGAAGCTGGATTCAGTGTTCGAATTCATTCTAGTAGAAAGAGTAAGGACACTAATGAAATCTTAAGAAAGGAGTATGTGTGCTTTAAAGAAGGAACAAGTTCTAGGGAAGGAGTTAATCAGAAAGAAAGGCGTCGGGGGATAATAAAAGAGGGGTGTAAGGCTAAGATTGCAGTAGTGAAGTCAAAATCTGATAAATTTGTTGTGACTGTATTTGTTGAGGGTCATAACCATTCGTTGGCAACCCCACGAAAGGTACATCTGTTAAGATCTCACCGTAGTGTATCAAGTGTCCAAAAATCATTAACCCAACAGCTTAGCACATCAAATGTACCGACATATCAACAATTTAGCATTCTGGAAATGCAAGCAGGTGGTATAGAAAATATTGGGTGTACACAGAGGGACATTTATAACTATGAAAGAGATCAACGTAATGAGATGAAGGGGCATGATGGAGATATGTTGAATGAGCATTTTCAATTAGAACAAGAAAAGAATCCGTCTTTCTATTTCAAAATCAAGGCAGATGATGAACAGAGAATCACTCATTGTTTTTGGGCTGATGCAACCTCTAGATGTGCTTACAAATATTATGGTGATGTAGTTATATTCGATACCACATATAACACAAATCGGTATGGGATGATATTTGCACCATTGATGGGGGTTAATAATCATGGCCAGACAATCATTTTTGCTTGTTCTTTCTTATCTGATGAGACAACAGATTCTTTTGTTTGGCTATTTGAGCAGTTCAAGAAAGCTATGCCAGGCGATTCCCCTAAAATGATCATCACTGATCAAGATCCAGCAATGACAAAAGCCATTTTGAAATCTCTTCCAAATACTTTTCATAGGTATTGCAGTTGGCACATCTTGAATAAATTCTCTGAGAAGCTGGATGCTGTCAAATATAGGAATTTCTACAGAGACTTCCAAAGGAGCATTTGGGAATCAGAGACAAGGGAAGAGTTTGACTCAACATGGATGGAGGCTGTTCAGAAAAGTGGGCTAAATGACAATAGGTGGCTACAATCAATGTATGAAATTCGTTCAGCTTGGGTGCCTACATATATGAATCATATTTTCTCTGCTGGAATGTCAAGTAGCCAACGAGCAGAAAGTTCACATTCATTCTTCAAGAGGTATGTGTCCAAGAAAAATTCATTAGTAGATTTTATGATTCAATTTAACAGGGCACTTGTGCGCCAACGACATGAAGAGTTAATGGCTGATCATGCTGATGTGAATGAGAAGCCTGTGTTGAAGTTGCCAATGGAGATGGGAGTGCAAATGTCTGAAATCTATACTCGAAAGTATTTCTATAAATTTCAAGATGAGTTATGGGAAAGTTTCAATTTCAAATTTGAACTTGTAAGACAGAATGAACATCAATGCTTGTATAAGGTTCAGAAAAGGAATGGTGAGAAGTACAAAGTGCGGGAAATTATTTATGATAAAGGTTTAGATTTTGCTTCATGTAGCTGCAAGAAATATGAAAGCGGAGGAATCCCATGTAGGCACATTTTGGCATATTTGACAAAGATGCATGATGTTGCCCATTTGCCCAATCAGTACATTTTGAAGAGATGGACTAAAACTGCAAAGTCTGAGAGAGTCATAGCTGATGATGGTACAGAGATTACTGATGATAGATCATTACTTGTCAAGCGGAGCAGATTGTTCCAACATGCTTCAAATGTAATTGATAAGGTCTTGTTAAGTGAAGAGGCAAGTAAGATCTATATTGATGCATTGGATAGTGTGCTCGAGAAGACCAAACATCTGGTTCGTAGTGGTAGTGATGCAACTGGTTTTGAAAGAACAAGTAATACTCAAAATAGTTTTAATGAACCAAATCAAGTGAGGGCAAAAGGGTGTGGAAAAAGGCTAAAAGGAGGCAAAGAGATTGCAAAAGATAAGGCAATTGATAAACCAAGGCGTTGTCATGGATGTGGAAAAGTTGGACAATCACATGATAAAAGAAATTGTCCAATGCTTATTAATCGGTAAGAATGTGTCATTTATTATTCATTCATTTAAATTTAATGTGGGAACGATTGACCATAAATTTTATTTGTTTTTATGTAGATCTTCATTGTGTAATGACTATGGAAATCCAAGTTATTGTAATGCAGATGATGATAGTTTTTCATCTATAGGTAATTTGTTATACTTTTTATTTTAATGGTTCTAATCCACTTATGGTTTATAGTATTTGGTTTGATTCATTATTGTTTTTGTTGCTTTTAATGCAGGATTATCACAAGAAAGCTAAAGAAAGAACATACGGAAGATGATGTTAGGTTATTTTAGAAGTTTCATTTTTATGTGTTGAAATGTTGTGATGAACAAACAGTTTTTGTTACATTTGAATTCTTATGCATTGAAATGGACAAACAGTGTGTTTAAATGTAGTAGCATAGTCAAATGTAATAGTTTTTAATAGTGTTACATTCTCTCTTTCCTAAATGTAACAGTTGTTTAACAGTGTAACAGTTCTTTAGAATGTTACATTCAAATGTAACAGTTCTGCACAGTGTTACATTTCAAATGTAACAGTTATTCACAGTGTTACATTTAAATATAACAGTTCTGCTGGCAACATTTCAAGGTCTGTTCTGCAACATAATTTGAATAAGAATTTCAGATGTCATACTTTGATTATGTACATTGACACAAGGATAATTTGTTGCATCTGTATAGCGCAGTTTCATAATCAAGGAACTGTTACATTTATATATTATACTGTTACATTCATAACAGTTAGTTACAAGTAAATGTAACAGTTCAAAAATTGTAATGTAATAGAAAGATATTTGCATAGCAATATGTTTTCATTCTACTGCACTGACATGTAAATGTAACAGCCTTAAACAAAATAACAGTAAATGTAACAGTTCAAAAATGTTACAAAAAGGCCTTTACAGAACAATGTGTTAACATTCAACAACACTTACATATAAATGATATAAATGTAAGAGTTCAAAATAGTTACAAAAAAGGGTTTCACAAAACAATGTGTTAACATTCAACAACACTTACATATAAATGTAACAGTTCATAAAAACATAAACATGGAAATGTAACAGTTCAATAAAGTAACAGTTCAAAAATGTTACAAAAAGGGCTTTGCAGAAGAATTTGTTAACATTCTACAGCACAAATATATAAATGTAACAGTTCAAAATATCACAAACATGGAAATGTCACAGTTCAAAAAATCACAAACATGTAAATGTAACAGTTCAATAATGTAACACAGAGACATTTACAAATCAATATGTTTACATTTTACAGCACAAACATGTAATTGTAACAGTTAAAAAAACATAAACATGTAAATGTAACAGTTCAAAAATGTTACAAAAAGGGCTTTGCAGAAGAATGTGTTAATATTATACAACACTTAAATGTAAATGTAACAGTTCAAAAATGTAACAGTTCAAAAATGTTAAATTATACAACACTTGCAATTACTTATTCCATGCGATATCATGATCACTGAATTCCCTGTCAAACGCCATTCAAGACTTTTAAATCTTAAATTTCTTCCAAGCAATGAAGTAATGTAACCAAACTTCAAATATTATTAATACAAAATGAAGTTTGAAATTTAGAATCCATTACATGAAGTCCGAAGCATTGAGACACAAATACAAACTAAAGATAAGTTAAACGGTAACAGTTTTAATACCAAAGAAAATAGCACAAAAGACAACAATCAAGAAAACAAAAAAAAGGCTTTATCATGATCTCATTTGTTGCCTTCATCATGCTCCTCATATCCTCATTTGTTGTCTTCATCAAGCTCTTTATGTCGTCATTTGTTGACTTGATTACAGCTAGGGAGGTCTCTACCTCTGCTAGACGCTTCAAGACTATTGTATCATGGCTTGCTGAAAAAACCTCCACGTCATTTGTTGAGGAAGCCTCTAATTTCGTATGTTCCCCGATATTAAAAGGATGAACCCATTCAAAAAAATTACATTGTTTTTCCATACATGTATAGTACAATTTATATGGGTTCTTCTGTGATTCTGATATTTTGATAGCTGCTCTGCATTGACATTTACAAAAAATGTTTTTGAAACATAATTCACTAGCCTTTTTCGATGAATGTATGTTGCACGATGATGCCATTTTGTTGCACTATAAACCATAAATATTGAATAAAACACATTTCTTAAACAACTCTTATTGCCAATCATACAAGCAATGAAGACAAGAATTCACTTATATAAAACAAAAATCACTTATGATTACTATAAAATAACTGAAATTCTGATATGCTGAAAACAAAACTTATGTACTCTAATAAAACTTTCCTCATATATGGCTTAATTAATTATTTCAAAATGAGTAATTTCTTAAAAAAAATGCCCAGAACAAACAACCAAAAAATTTGAGAGATGCTCCACAGTTCCAGTCCACTTAAAGATGCAAAAAAATTACATTTTCAGAAAGCTAAACCCTAACATGGTGAATAAATAAAATTAATACTATTATCCAATATTTTTAGTGTAGACTGCAAAATCAATATTTTTTTTTATCAAATTTCATTGAAATATTCAAACCAAAATTTTAACATTTCAAATGTAACAGTTCTGCACAGTGTTATATTTCAAATGTAACAGTTCTTTAGAGTGCCACATTTCAAATATAACAGTTAATTACAGTGTTATATTTAATAGTGTTACATTCTCTTTTTCCTAAATGTAACAATTTTTTAACAGTGTAACAGTTCTTTAGAATGCTACATTTCAAATGTAACATTTCTGCACAGTGTTACATTTCAAATGTAACACTTGTTCACAGTGTTATATTTAATAGTGTTACATTCTCTCTTTCCTAAATGTAACATACATTTAACAGTGTAAATAATTCTTTAGAGTGCTACATTTCAAATGTAACAGTTCTGCACAGTGCTGCTACATTTCAAATGTAACAGTTATTCACAGTGTTATATTTAAATATGACAGTTCTTGTATTGGTAAGAATTATGAAAAGTGTTACATTGAGGAAGTCTATAAATTTTATTGATACTTATGTGTCGTAATTCCATTATAATTTGTTATATATATGTATATGTAATATTACCTGATAGTGATATTGAAATAACAAAAATTACATTCATGCTGATATAATACAACAACTGTTCCATTTACATCAATTTTTTATTAAAAAAATTAATACTATTATCCTAGGTCTAGTTAAAATGTGGAAAATCCATAAATGAGAAAAATAAAGTTTAGATCAAGTAACCCTAGATTTAAACCACAAATCATAATGGAGAGACATTTAGACGCACCTATTGGGTTTTCTACGGCGGCGGGAGGTGGCGGCGTCGGGTTGCGGCGGCACGGGCTGCGGGCGGCGTCGGCGTCGGCGTCAGGCTGCAGGCGGTGGCGTCAAGAGGTGGCTGCGTCGGGGAGGCCGAGAGGGGGAGGGGCTGGCGATCTCAGATGGTTCAGTCGGGGAGGGGAGTTTTACGTTGAATTTTTGTTTTTTTTACTTCAAACAGGTCTCGTTTTTCATTTTGAAAATATGGAACCTATTGGTGTTGGTGTCAGGGAGGATAGTTGGGGGAGGATGGTTAGTGGGTTGGTTAGGTGATAGGATTGGTTAGATGGTTGGGTTAACAATAAGTGTTGGTGTCATTTTGAAAATTTCATTCAATCACGTCCACACATCTGGTGAAATCCGTCCATCCGCAAACTTGGTCCGCAAAACCCATCCGTCCCTGAACGGGACTGTATATATATATATATATATATATATATATATATATATATATATATATATATATATATATTGAAACGATTAGGTGCGGCGAACGGCGGGTGCGGCCGCGACGTGGGCCGTCCGATCGCGGATCCATCGCATGACGGTCAACATGAATCGCACCCGACCGTCCGATGCGATGGACCTGTGATCGACGGCCCGTATATATAGAGGAATGATTATGTGCGGCGAACGGCGGGTGCGGCAGCGATCACGGGCCATCGATCACGGGTCCATCGCATCGAACGGTCGGGTGCGATTCACGTCGACCGTCGGATGCGATGGATCCGCGATCGGACAGCCCACGTCGCGGCCGCACCCGCCGTTCGCCGCACCTAATCGCGAGCGTGTATATATATGTATATAAATGCACACCAATAACTTTTTCTAAAATCTCCAACATTTTCCCAACAAATAAGAATATCCAAATTCTTATGACTTACAATTTGTTTAAGTGAGAATATAATGTTTTATTTGATGTCACAACTTTAATACCACCTAGTTTTAAAAATCGATCGACTCACTTTATGCACGTATTTAGAGATCATACCGTATAGAGGAAATTTTATATAAATATATATAATCTCGAACAAAGGATATGTAAAAATGGGGCGATTTTTCGTTAAGGGTGTAACATTTTTCTTGATATCACATGAGAAGAAAAATCGACTAAGATCAAACATGTCTTTTGATTTACTTATTTAAAAACATGCTCAACTACATTATACTTTAATTTAACCGTCCACCACCATCACAAATGTGGTCCACAAAAACACGTCTCATAAGACATTAAAGCAACTGGAAATCATTTGAAGCATCTCTTTTTATTTGATTTGTCTAATAATATAATATATCAAATTGTAACAAACTTTAGTTTTTCCTTTATTCCCATGTTAGCGCTGGTGTGTTTGTGCACAAATTTAGGAAAAATAAAAGAAAGTTATGGAATTTAGGTCAAAGAAGTGAAAGGCAAAACATTTTTCATGCATGTTGTTTGTGCAACGCAATTTGTAACAATTAGATTGTTCAACACGCTCTTCATTGCCCGATTTTATGATCTAGATAGTCGTCGTGATTAAGATATTCGATCAGATTTCAAAATTAAATTTACGATTCAATTAAATTCTAACATTTTCTTTTAGGATTCTTTAATTTTGTCTATTTCAAGATGATAATATCGAACAATCACGAACATGTTGGACAATCTAATTGTCCAACTCCTGTTGGACCTAACCCAAGGTGGATGAATAGAGTGAATGAATCTACTCTATTCATCAAAGCTAGATCTCACTCAACCACACAAACCGGGACAGGGTAGACGCACAAATACTATTACTTATTTATAGGGGAGGATATCTTCAATCCCCTGTTTGAATAGAAGAATTGGGTTATTCAGTGATAGATAACTATACCAATATGAAAAATAAATAAATCATTTTCTGAAAAATGAATAAATCATTTTCTGTTTAGTTGTGTTTTCATTTATTTTATTTTTTGAATAATAGTGTCCCTCTAACATACTTTATGGAGACTGGAGAGGGGGTGCAAGTCGACCTTCCCAAAGCTCGATTCGAAGCTGAAATTGAATAGATTGTAAATAAAATGTGAATAATACATAAAATATAATTTTTAATTTTTAAAAATTATATTGTTACCCTCTCAACCACAAAGAATCATAAGCAATTGCATTTCATCACCACCACTAAATACACCACCACCACCAAGAACCAGCATCAGATCCACCACTACCCTTCATCACCACCAGCACCAGATGCACTACGAATAATAATCAATACCAGCTAACCCATGGAATACCAATTCCCATTTATCCCACCTAATTCTGGCATACCTATAACACGTTATTCCACTCATCCAAACACATTTTTTTTTGCTTTATCCCCCTCCCCCCCCCCCCCCCCCCTATCGATCCACATGTATTCCTTTTCCACTCCCCCATCCAACAAACAGCAGTCAAGGGTTTTGACATGTTCCATGGAAGTGGACCAACTCAATGCACCAAGATTCTCGATATGTTATTGTTAGATTATATATATATCATGTATTATTGTGTTACACGTGTATTAGGTCTTGTATATAAAGGGTTTTTGTCCCTCTTTAATAAAATTAGGTCTCATTATTCTCTTCTTCTCAAATCTAACATGATATCAGAGCCCTTTGATATCTCAATTTTTTTTCTTCTCTTCATCGAATCTCATTCTTTGTGATTCGACGTTTGTTACATCGTCGTAGTTGTCTCGCCGTTGTTCGCGTTGTTGTCTTCTTTGCGTTGTCGTCCTAGAGGTGTCGCCGATCACGCACCGCTGTCCTTCTGTGCCATTCTCGTGCGCCGCCATTCACCGTTCGTCGTGCCCGTAGAGTCCGTCGTGCTCCCGCGGCCAGCAGATCCCGCGCGTCCATCATCTTTTGTGCGCCCCCGATCGAGTCAATCAGCCCATCAAATCCACGCATGAAATCGAACCTGCCAGCAATCAATGTGATTTAATTGCATATATTGAACCCGTGAAATCATATTTGATTTGATCAAGTCAACCCATGACTTGGCCGTCCATCCAACTCAGCCTGATCGACTCAGCAGTTCAACTTGGCCAACTCGCCTGGATCCGGTTTGACGATTTTTTTTCTTCTTCTTTCTCCGACAGCTCCAAGTACGTCTGGATTCCGAATATTATCATATTGATGAACCTACCGCCGGACTCATCGCCGGTATATCCGGACTCAGCTTCTACTTTAGCCCCTCAATCAGCTTCCACTGCCTCTATCTGCTCCTTCTATTCATTCTGTCTTCTCTTCTGCAACGGGTGTTTCTATCTCTTGGATTGTTTATTCGGGTGCATCCCATCATATGACACATGATAGTTCTGTGCTTACTGCTTGCTCACCTTCCCCTTCCCATTTACCTCTGATTCATGCTGCTGATGGCTCCTCCTTGGTCATCACACAGTGTGGTTCTATCACCACCACCTCTGATCCCACTGGCCTCTCTTTCAGATGGATGTGAAGAATGCCTTCCTTAATGGGGATTTATCAGAAGTTGTCTACATGCAGCCACCTCCTGGTCTTCGTACTCCTCCTCAGCATGCTTGTCGTCTTCGGCGTGCTATTTATGGTCTTAAACAGGCACTCCGAGCGTGGTTTGAATGCTTTCGCAGTGTTATTGTAGCAGCTGGTTTTGTTGAGAGTTCTCAGGATCACTCTTTGATTGTGCGATCGTCCTCGAGGGGCCGGGTGATTCTACTTTTGTACGTGGATGATATTATCATTACAGGTGATGATTCAACTGGTATTACTCTTGTGAAGCAACATCTCAGTAGTCAGTTTCAGATGAAGGATCTTGGTACTCTTTGCTACTTCCTTGGACTTGAGATTGCTCAGAGTAAGCGGGGGATTCTTGTCTCACAACAGAAGTACACAGCAGACATTCTTGATCGTGCAGCTATATCCGACACTCGTACAGTTGAGACTCCTCTTGAGCTTCATGTAAAGCTCGGTCCTACTGATGGAGAGCTTCTTCCAGACCCTACACGATATAGACAGATTGTGGGTCAGCTTGTATATCTTTGCATCACTAGACCTGATATTGTTCATGCCGTCAGTATTGTTAGTCAGTTCGTCTCTGCTCCTCGTTCGGTTCACTATGGAGCTCTCATGAGAATCCTCAGATATTTGCGTGGGACTGTCACTCGATCGCTCTATATGTCATCATCTTCATCTCTTGTTCTTCGGGCTTACACCGATTCTGACTAGGCAGGAGATCCTATTACTCGTCGTTCTGCTACAGGCTTCTGCATTTTTCTTGGGGACTCTCTCATTTCCTGGCGCAGCAAGAAACAAGATGTAGTTTCTCTTTCCAGCACAGAAGCTGAATATCGAGCGATGGCCACCACGACTAAAGAGATTGTTCATCTTAGACGTCTGCTGGTTGATCTTGGAGTTGATGTTTCTAGTCCTACTTTACTTTATTGCGATAATCGGAGTGCTATTCAGATTGTTAGCAATCCAGTTTTCTATGAGAGGACCAAACATATTGAGATTGATTGTCACTTCGTACGTCAGCACTTCCTTGCTCATACACTTACGCTTCCGTATATTTCTTCTGTTGAGCAGCTTGCTGACTTCTTTACGAAGTCTCATCCCGTTCCACGATTTCAATCTCTTGTCCGCAAACTCGCGTTGTTTGATCCGCCTTGAGTTTGAGCGGGGTGTTAGATTATATATATATCATGTATTATTGTGTTACACGTGTATTATTGTGTTACACGTGTATTAGGTCTTGTATATAAAGGGTTTTTGTCCCTCTTTAATAAAATTAGGTTTCATTATTCTCTTCTTCTCAAATCTAACAGTTATATATAATTCATTGACGTGTATATTTCATTTAATATAAATTATATGCTTCTATTAAGCATCAATTGCCCAAGATCAAGGTTAATTACTCTCTAGTGGCAAAACCAAGATTTTTATAAGGAAATTTTTCTTCTTTTATATTTGGTCATGTAAACAAGTTGCCTTAGACTTATTTTTTTTATGGATAATCAAAATTTTGTATTGTTATTTGGTCATTTAAAGTATTAATTAGATTGACTTAGATTTCACATGCACGGAAACACATTTTAACATGTTCCATCTAAGTCGACCAACTCAATGCACCAAAACTCTCAATAGGTTATAAATAATCTATTTCATTTATTACGTGATTGTATGTTTTATTACATATACAACTTAATAAATCAAAATATATGAGTATTGTGAGTATTGTAGTACATATAATAATGTCCCCAACATAATGATTCAATACCTTGTCAAAAACTATCTGATTAAGCATGGGAGACATATAGTGCACAACATTTTTGAAAAGATGTTAACAACCAAAGGAGCCGAAACTATAACACCAAATCAATGGCAAAGTATAGCCATTTTTTTTTTCAAAACATCACAAGACTCTTACAACGATGTACATTGTATACAAAGAAATGAAAGCACATAATACATATACACACATATGTAACCCCCCTAAACATACAACAACAATCCTACTAACAATTCATATTCCAACATAACTTTAAATATGCGATCTTTTCTTTATTCAACCTTCATTATTTATGTTCTCATTGATGATATTTTTAGAGTTCATCTTTGGTAACGGTGGGGGTGGTGGGGTTAGGAGAAGTCTTGATGGGGTAAGAGGCAGCCATGGCGATCCCACAGAGGCCCTCCTTTGCTGCTATCCCCCTTTGCATCCTTATGTAGCCCTTCTCCCCCCAGGTATCACCCCACGAGTTCTTTACACTCCAATACTTGGTGCCGTCCACCGTCGTCCCGTACCCTACAACGGTGACAGCATGGTTCATGCTCGTTCCGCACGGCCCGGAGAACACTCCCTGTAATCAAATTTTTTGTCACTAGATCATAGCTCAGTAAATTAAACATGAGCACAGGTTTGGTCAGTATCATAAACTCAAACCCAATAATAAAATCTAGTCCGAAATCTGAGACACGGTTGACTGTTTAATTAGTGTCAAATTGACTTCATGGGTTTCTAGGAAACCGAACCTGTCTCGTCTCATCCCATTTAGATCAAACAATTTTTAAGAATCCTAACTGTCAATCGGTCAAGTTGGAATAGTTTGTCATTTATGTCATTCCATTGTCATCCCTGCCATATATACATACCTCTTTGTAGAATTGGAATGCAGAACCACCAGCGTCGATGGCGACGGAGATTGGCTGACTGGCGACGGCCAAGAGCAGCGCGTTCTCGTTGTTTGCGGGGATGTTCTGGTACCCGTCGATCACCACCGCGTGGTTTTTTGCCTTGGCGACGTCGCAGGTCCCGTCCACCGCCGTGTAGGGGTAATTTGATTCGGTGGTGATTCCCCCGTTGTTCTTGATGTACTTGAAGGCTATGTTCATCCACCCTCCATTGCACCCTTGGTTTTCAGTATTGTAGTCCACCAACTGCTGCTCTGATAGAGATATCAGATTCCCTGTTTTGATCTTGTTTATGCCCTCGACGGCTGCCACACTCGAGAAGGCCCAACAACTCCCTTTAACAACAACAAATCGTTGAACTTATTTTTTGTTTCCTTGTTTGGGTGGTCACATAAGCTTGTTGATGCAATTACATCTTTAGATATAATTAAATCTCGACACATGTAGAACAATAAAAAGAACAAAATCAAACAACATAACACATCAATTTATAGTTTGAAAAATTTCAATTCACTATTTCAAGTAATATGATTAATTAGAAAATATCTAATTTTTCTTTCAAAGAAAATTCGATTGTCTCTAGCTGGAAATAAAATCGTTCTTAACACGAACAAGAAAAATATTAAATAAATAAATATGAGAAAATACTACAAAACTACCTCTTCCAAAATAAGATAGGATCACTCAGAAACTTGCCCTTTATGCTAGAATGTGATACATTTCACATGTACAAGTCATTTGAGAATAAATAATTATTCTAATATAGATTAAAAAATAATAATAACAATAATAATTTATTCACCATGTCCTACCATATTTTCACATCTATATATTCTTGCACCCAAATAAACCCTACCGCAAGCACATGCGAGGTACTCACCACATTGGCCTTGGTTCTTGACAGGGGTGACCGCCCCCTTCAGCCTCCAGTCCCAGGACGAGGGGACAGTCAGGTCCTCCTCCGCCTCCCCTGCAGCAAGCTTCCGCTCACATCACCATCACCATCGACATCGTCGTGCTGCGCAATCCCCATGTATTGTCTCACGAACTCGTCGTTCGTCAAGTCCCCGAATTGGTTGAGCTGGAGCTTGAAGGGCTCGTCCCCCTTGTTGAATTCGTGGATGAACTTCACATTCTCCTTGAACACGTCGAACCGCTCCTGCTTCGCGCGGAGGTTCCTCGACACAGTGTGGTGGCTCCTCCACCTGTTAGATTAATAAACTTCATGTTTGAATGCACAAATAATTTACAAGATCACGAAATTCACATCTTGATACGTATGAAATTGAAAAAATCAAATCCCCATTTGTTAAACTGTACAAGAGTCAAATGCGATTTTCTTAAAAAAATACAATTCATTTGAAAAAATCAATACATTGGTTTATTAAGCCACAAATATTAATACCACCTCTCGTAGAGGTCCCAAAAGCTCTCCTCCGATGCGAGGTCCTTCTCGTCGAAGTCGAGTGCATAAGAGAGAGAGAGAGCGAGAGAGAGGATCACCAAACACAACAAGAATGACTTGCTAGCCATCTTTTGGAGAATATATGAGTGAGAGATGGATGGTTCAATATTGTGGAAATGGGGGACCTATTTATATCCAGTATTTATTTTGTATATATGTATTTGTATGACCTATAGTATAAACCATGGGCGGAGCCCCGGCTCTCCAAGGCATGGGTAAAAAAAAACAGAGATAATAAAATAATTAAGTCAAACAAATTTAATTTGGTGGGTATTAAAATAAAGTTGTTCAATTACGGGGTGGATTCATGTCGTTTTGACCCTCGCAATCCCCCCAATCTGATTCAAGAGTCTATAGCTGAATGAGGGATTCATACACAATCTTGGGTGTGCATCACGGATAGTTACACAACATGCCATGTGACGGCCTGTATATCATTGAACCTTAGTATAGTTGGATACGGAATAAGACTTATTCCAGGTTATACAGCTATACCAGCATAAGTGGGTATAGAAATGGAACAAGTGATTTTTTTTTTTTTTTGTTTAGAATTATTCTCGTTGAAAAACATAATAATAAAGTTTTTGTTGTTTGAATAAAATGTGAATAAAGTATGGATAAAGATTTATAAAATGTAAAAAAATGATGATAGTTGTTGATTTGACATGTGATTTATAAGAGTTAATGACAGTTGATTTAACAATGAGTTCACATATTCTTTGAGTAGAATAACCTGAAATAATTTTAATTGAAAGGATTAGCTGGAATCCATGCATATACCAGTTTATATATTCTGATATAGGTTATCTTAGGGCATTCAATTTATTGTATCCAAATATCAAAAATTATTTATTCTGCTTTATTTCAAATTATTCCGTAATCTATTCCGCATCCAAACAGTGGTCTACTAGAAGTTAGATAGCACACAATCCTCATTCCTTTTGTTGTTATAATAGAGTGTGTTCCACACATTATTTTCTTATTAGTCAACTCTGTAGAATGATTTACAGATTCCTCGTATATCTGTTTAATCATATGTCCATGTGTACGTGAACGTTTAAGTGCACAACTCATATTGATTTAAGTATGCGCTTCCCTAACTAGCCCAACAACCCAATAATACCTTCCCTTTCACATAAAACTTCAATAAACATTTTAGCGTTTGGTCCCCCACTTTAGTCACTAAACAATTGTCTTTGATGATGATCATTATATTTAGATATGCAAGTATTAGTAGCCTATGTTCAATGAGTGTAAAAGTCAACCAATCGGGAGAGGATAAATCTTACTAGGGTAATTTTTGGGGGTCACTTTCTATCAATTCTGTGTGTATTTGCACACCAGTAACTTTTTATAAAATCTCCAACAGTTTTCCCAACAAATTAGAATACCTAAATCCTGCAGGATGACTTACAATTTGTATAAGTGAGAATATAATAATATACACCCAGCTTAAAAATCATCCCACTTTATACACGTACTTATTTGAAGATCATACAGTTTAGAAGAAATTCTATTTAACTGCATATAATCTCAAATATAGAATATGTAACTGGGATAATTTTTAAGACTGGGCGTAACATTTTCTTGATATCATATGAGAAGAAAATTTGACTAAGATCAGACATGTTTTTGAGTTTACCTATTTAAAAATATGCACAGCTATATTATATTTTAATTTACCCATCCAACACCATCACAAGTGTGGTTCACAAAAGCACGTCTCATAAGAGGTTGAAGGCTTGAAGCAACTGGAAACCATATGAACATCTCTTTTTATTTAATTTGTTTGATAATATATATCAATTTGAATTAAAATTAACAATATCCATCAACATGGTCTGATCCAGAATGACCTGACAAAGAAGACCATGGAAAGCCTTTTATTGAAGTTTTAAATTATTTTGTTATGTCAGATGTAGAAAATTTGGACATTGAAATAGGAAGTCCATGTATTCTGAGAAAATCCTAATCCGTGACATTTTTTTTTGATGTAGGAATATCTTGTGTTAACCAATTGCAAAGATTTCTTAATAGAAATATATCATATTGATACATCCACAAGCTGACATCAAATATCCTTGAAGTGATCAACTCCCCCCTCATTGGCAACCCCCAACAGAGATATGACAGTGCACAAATTGGTCTCAGGTCTTTATCTCATCATCATTGGAGATTGAAGCTATCCGAATTAGTGTGCAACAAGCTAGAGCACTGGGTTTACAAGATCTTAGAGTGTGCTCTGATTCAGCTCAAGTTGTCCAATTGTTGCAAAGCAATGGATTGGGAAGCTGATTCAGAAACAGACCCTATTAAATTTGTTAAGGTTCCAAGAGTTTTTGTTCAGGGACTTGATATATCAGCCAAGTTTGCGAGGAAACAACGCAGATCAGGTTTTTGTATGTATTCACAGGATGAAAGGATTTGTACCTTGTTAGTTTCTTGTTTCCCTAATTTTATACAATGTGTACCTTTTGTAGAGGTACTACTACAGGCGCCTGAAAGTACTATGTAATTAAGTTACAGGATGAAAGTAATATATGATGATATTGGATGTTTTTTTTAAGATGGTTAGAGAACATAAAAATCTCTGGACTTTTGTTTTCGATGTTATAGATCTATTTTGAATTGCCAACTGCTGCTCAACACAATATTGTGACATCAAATACCCTTTCGAACAAGGTGTATACTTGCATTTAAATTTGACATACACAAGTGGATACCCTTTCAAACAAGACATCTGATATATCCACAAGCACAATCCACCTGATACATATCAAAGCAGCACCTGACCCAAATGTTTGCATCAAACTTACTCATAAACTCTTAATAAACACAATACATTTTCGTACATTATCATAGAATTAAAGATACATGTTAAGATTCTTGTTACTAAATAAAATAGCAAAAACCACAACAATTAATGATAAAACATGAGTTTCATCATGCTCCTCATATCTTCAATTTTTTTATTTCATTACAAATAGCACAATCTCCAATTGTGACAATCAATTTGCAAGCTCCACTTGGTTCAAGGTGGTTCTTCATGACTTGTCTCCATGTGCTTACTCACAAATTCTCCAGAATTATATGGATGAACCCATTGAAAAAAATTCTACTGCTTTCCACTCAATCCACTGTGTGATAGAAACCCTAAAAGTGGAAAAAAAATTCAATTATGGACTAGATCAACTCCCAACTGATAAAATCACACAAACCACAGGTTCATAGAAACCTAAAGTGTAAAAAAAGAAATCAATCATGGAAAAATCATATGAAAAAGCATAATAATCTGAAAAAAACAAACTCCTCAAAAAATCATCTTCAGAACCCATTAGAAACCCTATCTTCAAAACCCTTAATCATTAGAAAAACTAGATGAAACAAACGCTAGCTTGATTTTGATTTGTTTTATGGAAACAAAGACAATCTTTTCATTACTTTTTTTTATATAAAAATGTGAAAATGTTGTCCGGGTTTCTCATTTCTCAAATCAGTAACTCTGACAAAATCCTAATCTACCGGAAAAACACTCATTCCTCAAGAAATCATCTGAAAACCCCCTAATCATCCATTAGAACCCTAGATGAAAAACCCTTAAAAATCAACATAAAGAAGAGAACCTAAAACTGAGTGGTCAAGGAGAGGAGGTCGATGGTGGTCGTGGGCGGTCGCGGGTGGGCGACGGTGGTTGATGTGACGTGGTCGGGGACCGTCACGGCTGTCGGCAGTGGTCGATACGAGGTGGTATTGACAGGCAGACCGAACCGCACCACCTTAGCCTGTAATAGTGAAAGAGGTTGAAATATTCTGCTGTCAGGAGATGACAATATTAGAAATTAGAACCTCCCGGTATGGAGCGAGTACATCTACCATTCTATAAGAGAATGTTCGATATTTCATTTTGTATAATAGTATGTACTTCAATAAAATTGTATAATTTTTAAAAAAATAGTGTGGATTGCAAATGCTCACAAAGGGATGGACATATAACATTTTCCACATTGAAAAGATGATTTTGATCCCACCGATATTTTCAGGTCAACCCTAAAAACTGATAAATTAGTTGGACACCCGGACAAATTTTAAAATGGGTCCCACATTTAGATATAAATATTTTGTGATTATATACTCTTTATAATTCAAATACTAAATAAAAAAAACTATAAAATAGAAAATTAGCAGATGAACAACATCGATGACCTAGTCAACTCCATTTCCCTTTTACGAATCTAATATTAAAAAACTCAGCTAACACCCCCTTTCCACAGTAGAAGTCAATAAATTAAAGGGATTTTTAGTTTTTAGTGCCTGAAAACTATCGAATTTAGCGATCGATCCCTCACTTCTTTATATTTTGGTTTTAGTCACTGCATTTAAATGATAATTTAGGAATAGATCCATTCCAGAGACTAAAAAATAAACTTAATAATTTAGGAATAAGTCTCTCTCATGGACCTATTCCTAAATTATCATTTAAATGCATGGACTAAAATCAAATTATGAAGAAGTGAGGATCGATTACTAAATTCGACAGTTTTCGAAGACTTAAAATTAAAAATCCCTAAATTAAATCTTGAAGACATCATTTTTTGAAAAAAATACTCCATGTCCCACTTGAAGATTTGCCCGTGACAAACCCCTACATAATGCTCAAATCAAGTTCTAAAACGTCCCCCCACGTGGCATCATCATTAAGTGAAATGTGTCCTTATAATGATGTCATTAAAATGCATCAAACCAACAGTGATTCGTCTATAAATAAATATTCAGTTATTCATACCTTCCAAATCGAGTAATTTTCTTAGAATTCATTTTCTACTTATAGTTTCTTTCCAATAAAACAAAGGGATTCTTTACTTAAGTGTTGGAAGATCTTTGACACACACTACACTTGTGTCAAGATCTCGATCATCTTCTATAATTCAGACGACTTCCTCCCATACTAACCACTCTTCTTGTGATCTCCCTCCCCCAGTAATCCACTCTTTCGATACCATCTAGATCCTTATGACTCAACGCGTAGAACCACTTGTTTAAATGTTGAGTTACATAAAATTTTAAATTTTATATAATAAAACAATGTTATGGCGTGAATTTATGATAATATATATATATATATGAAAATTATTACGTGCGGCGAACGGTGGGTGCGGCCGCGACGTGGGCCGTTCGATCGCGGGTCCATCGCATCCGACGGTCGATGTGAATCGCACCCAACCGTCTGATGTGATGGACCCGTGATCGACGGCCCGTGATCGCTGCCGCACCCGCCGTTCGCCGCACGTAATAACCTTTTATATATATATATATATATATATATATATATATATATATATATATATATATATATATATATATATAGTTGAGTGATTAGGTGCGGCGGTCGCACAGTGCGGCAGCCGTCCGATCGTGGGTCCATCGCATCCAACGGTCGATGTGAATCGCACCCGACCGTCCGATGCGATGGACCCGTGATCGACGGCCCGTGATCGCTGCCGCACCGTACGGCCGCCGCACCTAATCATCCCTCTCTCTCTTTCTCTCTCTCTCTCTCTCTCTATATATATATATATATACACGCTCGCGATTAGGTGCGGCGAACGACGGGTGCGGCCGCGACGTGAGCCGTTCGATCGCGGGTCCATCGCATTCGACGGTCGATGTAAATCGCACCCGACCGTCCGATACGATGGACCCGTGATCGCTGCCGCACCCGCCGTTCGCCGCACCTAATCGGTTCCCTATATATATATATATACAGTGGCGGAGCCAGGATTTTTATACAGGTGATGCAGCGTAAGGGGTCACGCTCTTCTGCTGACTCGATCGACCTCCACGGATGCGAGATCTGCAGGCTCCAACAAGGCTGTTGATTCTTCAATAGAAGGTACCAGGGATGTTGGGCTTCAAATATCTGTTGATTTCCTAAGAAATGCCATAAATTTGGTATTTCTATGTAAATGTTAGTACTCCTAACAAAATACAATAGATAAATAAAATAAACTTCAAAATTCAATAATCTCTGCATTGTCAACTGGTTTACATGCTTATTTATAGAAGAGAATCCTAACAAACTAGGATCTCAACTAATTATCTAAATCTATAAACTAACAAACAAATCTAACAAATCTTTATCTAATCATAACTAAAATTTAAATTTGAATTCAAATAATGATTTGAAATTCAAATATAAATACAATAACTAAAACAAATAAAAATAAATCCTAACAAATAAAACTAAAATACTAAAAATACAAATCATTCATAATCCTCCATATGGTGGTCCTTAATGGTCCATGATCGTGCTGCATCATTCTCCCCCTCTTCAGAAAAACTCGTCCTCGAGTTTAGTTGAACAATTTGGTGATGAAGTCCGAGCAATTGATGACGTGATCCATTGAATTTTGATGGCGTAACTTCAAGGACACTCAATCGATCGAAGCTGACAACGTTTGTGTTCTTTCGATCTCTGGTAGTCACGAAATTTTTTTGTTTTTTTGTTTTTTTGGATTGGAATGAAAAGAAATATTTGTGGGGATGGGTGTTTTGGAAGGAAAACTAAGGTATGAGGGGTTAAATGTAATTTTTTTTTTTTTTTTGAAATTAAGTGGTGAAAGGTTCCGGTGGGGTCTGGGGTTGTATGGGGTGAAGTGTTTTTTTTTTATATAAAATATAGAAGATGGATAGATAAATGGGATATGGATTCACCCGTGGCAGTGGCTCGGCAACGACAAAGACGGCGGCACGCGACGACTCTCGACAGAAGCGGTGGCTGTGCTGGGTAGCAGCAAGGACGACGACTGTTCGGCGACGGCGGAGCTCGGAGGCAGTGGCTCTCGACGGCGGGGGCGCTCGACAGTAGCGGCGGTTCGCGGTAGTAGTCGCAACCTGGCTCTGATACCAACTGATGCAGCGTGTAACCACGCTCTTCTACGGATACGTTCAAAAGAACGAAATCGGTAGGCTCCAACGGCGCGCTGTTGATTCTTCAAAAGAATGTCAGGGGTTGGGCTTCAATAATCTACTACTTCAAATACTAGAGAATTGGGAGGTATTTGCAATTGTTAGTACTCCTAACAAAATACAAGAGATAAATAAACTATTCAAATACCAATAATCTAAATAATCAAATGGGTTCACAAGCTTATTTATAGAAGAGAATCCCAACAAACTAGGATTTCAACTAATTATCTAAATCTAACAAACAAATCTAATAGATCTTTATCTAATTCTAACTAAAATTCAAATTTGAATTCAAATAATGATTTGAAATTCAAATCTAAATATAGTAAATCTTAACAAACAAAAAAAATCCTAACAACCTCAAAACAACCCAAAAATAGTAAAAATAACTTTGAACCGTCAATTTGATCCCCAAGATGATCTCAAAACGCTCCGAAAAATGGCGTAGTAGCAAAGCTACTACTCTTGTAGGGCTCGTCGATACAAACGCGTGGACATATTATAATAGCAATTCTGATCTACGGTTCAAAAGTTATGGCTGTTTGAAGTCACGATGCTCCCGATTCATCAAGATGTCTTTTCTTCTTGTGTTCCATTTGATCTCGGTTGTCCATATATTGTACGGCTATGATGTCTGCATCATCCTCCCCAGGCTGGAGAGAATTCGCCCTCGAATTCAGATCCTCGTCGAAACTTTCACCTTGAACTTCATATATGAATTTCTTTCTAAGAACGAATCTTTTAGGGTGCCGCATCACCTCCATCCAATCAGACCAATACTCACGAATCCAACTTTCAAGCAATAACTTTCTAAAAAGGGATGGTGGATCAGATGAAATGAAGGAGGAAAAGAATGGATCCATAAAATAATGGTAGGGTATATGAAATACTTCATGAGATAACTTTTTCGATGGTGAAGCGGTATGAGTGAATTGAAAGGGGTCTAGCGGGAAGGATTTGGATGAAGCTCCAATCACGTAAAATACGTGGGTGTTGATGATTTTGGTGGTGAAAATGCTATGATGAGATGCAGTAGATAAAGAAAGGATGTGATCATTGTTACCAAATATTTGAGGGGGGCACCTGGACTCAATCTCCTCCATCTCTTAATCAAAGACAGGTGGAATGTCTTTTTCATCGATCTTTGCATAAAAGATATGGGGAAGTCTCCCATCTTCAATCTCCTCATCAAAAATAGGTGGGAAGTTCTCATCTTCAACCCTTTCGTCTTCATCGAAGATAGGTTTTACTTTTTCAATCTCTTCATCTTCATCGTCATCGAATATAGGTTTTGCTTCTTCAACTTCATCATCTTCATCTTCATCGAAGATAGGTGGACGGATCGTCTCTTCGAACGAGTTATCGAAATCTCCTCCAATGGAATCATCCGCCTCAGATCGCGTGGTTGGAGATTGTGGAACCGGTGATCGTTGTCGTCGAGTTGGAGACCCTTTTCGGCGTTGCATCAATGCCATCATCTCCTCCATTTGGCGCTTCATTGCCTCAAACCATTCATCAATGCGCCTATTAGTTGCTGCGTTAGCTGCTACGATGGTTTGTTGTATCTCCTCTCGGTCGTAGGCGTCGCTAAGAGGACGTCTTCTCGGCGGCATGTTCTTCTTCTTCTTTTTTTTTTTTTTTTTTTTAGAACGATGCACTGAAGATCGACGCAGGCTCTGATACCAACTGATGCAGCCCTATATTCAAATTTACTAAAATTCAAATTTGAATTCAAATAATGATTTGAAATTCAAATCTAAATATAATAAATCTTAACAAACAAATAAAATCCTAACAACCTCAAAACAACCCAAAAATAGTAAAAATAACTTTGAACCGCCAATTTGACCCCCAAGATGATCTCAAAACGCTCCGAAAAATGGCGTAGTAGCACAGCTACTACTCTTGTGGGGCTCGTCGATACAAACGCGTGGACATATTATAATAGCAATTCTGATCTACGGTTCAAAAGTTATGGGTGAAGTCACGATGCTCCCGATTCATCAAGATGTCTTTTCTTCTTGTGTTCCATTTGATCTCGGTCGTCCATATATTATACGGCTATGATGTTTGCGAGGAAACAACGCAGATCAGGTTTTTGTATGTATTCACAGGATGAAAGGATTTGTACCTTGTTAGTTTCTTGTTTCCCTAATTTTATACAATGTGTACCTTTTGTAGAGGTACTACTACAGGCGCCTGAAAGTACTATGTAATTAAGTTACAGGATGAAAGTAATATATGATGATATTGGATGTTTTTTTTAAGATGGTTAGAGAACATAAAAATCTCTGGACTTTTGTTTTCGATGTTATAGATCTATTTTGAATTGCCAACTGCTGCTCAACACAATATTGTGACATCAAATACCCTTTCGAACAAGGTGTATACTTGCATTTAAATTTGACATACACAAGTGGATACCCTTTCAAACAAGACATCTGATATATCCACAAGCACAATCCACCTGATACATATCAAAGCAGCACCTGACCCAAATGTTTGCATCAAACTTACTCATAAACTCTTAATAAACACAATACATTTTCGTACATTATCATAGAATTAAAGATACATGTTAAGATTCTTGTTACTAAATAAAATAGCAAAAACCACAACAATTAATGATAAAACATGAGTTTCATCATGCTCCTCATATCTTCAATTTTTTTATTTCATTACAAATAGCACAATCTCCAATTGTGACAATCAATTTGCAAGCTCCACTTGGTTCAAGGTGGTTCTTCATGACTTGTCTCCATGTGCTTACTCACAAATTCTCCAGAATTATATGGATGAACCCATTGAAAAAATTCTACTGCTTTCCACTCAATCCACTGTGTGATAGAAACCCTAAAAGTGGAAAAAAAATTCAATTATGGACTAGATCAACTCCCAACTGATAAAATCACACAAACCACAGGTTCATAGAAACCTAAAGTGTAAAAAAAGAAATCAATCATGGAAAAATCATATGAAAAAGCATAATAATCTGAAAAAAACAAACTCCTCAAAAAATCATCTTCAGAACCCATTAGAAACCCTATCTTCAAAACCCTTAATCATTAGAAAAACTAGATGAAACAAACGCTAGCTTGATTTTGATTTGTTTTATGGAAACAAAGACAATCTTTTCATTACTTTTTTTTATATAAAAATGTGAAAATGTTGTCCGGGTTTCTCATTTCTCAAATCAGTAACTCTGACAAAATCCTAATCTACCGGAAAAACACTCATTCCTCAAGAAATCATCTGAAAACCCCCTAATCATCCATTAGAACCCTAGATGAAAAACCCTTAAAAATCAACATAAAGAAGAGAACCTAAAACTGAGTGGTCAAGGAGAGGAGGTCGATGGTGGTCGTGGGCGGTCGCGGGTGGGCGACGATGGTTGATGTGACGTGGTCGGGGACCGTCGCGGCTGTCGGCAGTGGTCGATACGAGGTGGTATTGACAGGCAGACCGAACCGCACCACCTTAGCCTGTAATAGTAAAAGAGGTTGAAATATTCTCCTGTCATGAGATGACAATATTAGAAATTAGAACCTCCCATTATGGAGCTAGTACATCTGCCATTCTATAATAGAATGTTCAATACTTCATTTTGTATAATAGTATGTACTTCAATAAAATTGTATAATTTTTAAAAAAACAGTGTGGATTGCAAATGCTCACAAAAGGATGGACATATATCATTTTCCACATTGAAAAGATGATTTTGATCCCACCGATATTTTCAGGGTCAACCCTAAAAACTGATAAATTAGTTGGACACCCGGACAAATTTTAAAATGGGTCCCACATTTAGATATAAATATTTTGTGATTATATACTCTTTATAATTCAAATACTAAATAAAAAAAACTATAAAATAGAAAATTAGCAGATGAACAACATCGATGACCTAGTCAACTCCATTTCCCTTTTACGAATCTAATATTAAAAAACTCAGCTAACACCCCCTTTCCACAGTAGAAGTCAATAAATTAAAGGGATTTTTAGTTTTTAGTGCCTGAAAACTATCGAATTTAGTGATCGATCCCTCACTTCTTTATATTTTGGTTTTAGTCACTGCATTTAAATGATAATTTAGGAATAGATCCCTTCCAGAGACTAAAAATAAACTTAATAATTTAGGAATAAGTCTCTCTCAGGGACCTATTCCTAAATTATCATTTAAATGCATGGACTAAAATCAAATTATGAAGAAGTGAGGATCGATCACTAAATTCGACAGTTTTCGAAGACTTAAAATTAAAAATCCCTAAATTAAATCTTGAAGACATCATTTTTTGAAAAAAATACTCCATGTCCCACTTGAAGATTTGCCCGTGACAAACTCCTACATAATGCTCAAATCAAGTTCTAAAACGTCCCCCCACGTGGCATCATCATTAAGTGAAATGTGTCCTTATAATGATGTCATTTGTTAAAGAATAATTATTAGGAGAATATTATGTCTTTATTATCATTATTGTGATATTATTAGTTTCCTAGTTTTCCTAGTTTTCCTAGTTTACTTTTCTGGTATTTAGGGTTTCCTTTGTGTATCTATAAATAGAGTCTTTGACTCTTCTAATACAATAACAAGAATTCTCTTTTCTTTTATTCTAACATGGTATCAGAGCCATCCTAAAAACTCTAGATCCACAAAAATTTATCTTCTTCTTCCCCACTCCGATTGAGGAGTCTTCAATCGGAGTGGGGGAGAACTTTTGGTATCCACATTTTTTTTTCTTTTGCTTTGTTCGCTTTCCGCGTGAATCCTATTGGTTTTCTTGCGCCCCATCGCTCTCCTTGCCCTCCGCATGCTACTGTACCTGCTGCCCCACACGCCCGTCTGTCTGCACCCGTCCGTCCACACGCGCTCCAGTCCGCGTCTGTTCCGCGGTGAGATCCTGCGCTTCGCAAGATCTGCACGACACAAGCAAGTCAAATTAGTGCGCTTCCACAGCCAGATTTCTCCATCCGTGCATCAAATCCGCCTTCATCCTTCCGTGATTCATCACCTGTGCATTAACAACACTCTGCATGTGATTGTTCGTGGTTTTGACACCGCCACTCATCTGTGACCACCTCTGCTGCCATTGCAGCCTTGCTTCCGCGCACCTTCTGTGCCATGCGAGATCTCTGCCCGCGCGTCTCGCGCGACCGTCTGTGCGCTGTCGTCACGTGTCGTCGTCTCCGCGTGTCGTTGTCTTCGTACGCCGTCGTTGTTGTCATTCGTTACACTTTGCCATCAGCGTTTGCAATGTTGCATAAAGGCTTTAGTCGTTGTCCGCGCGTCTCTTGTTATGCGTCGTCCACGTCGCCGTTTGCGTCGTGTTTCTTCTTCTTTGCTTGTGGTACTGTCGTCCGCGCGCCGTCTCCGCTGCCTGTCCACGCTACATGCGCCATCCAAGCGACTCCGATTGACTCAAAGAGCGGGAGCGACTTCGACTGACTCAACGAGCGGGAGAGACTCCGACTGACTCAATGAGCGGGAGCGACTCTGACTGACTCAAAGAGCGGGAGCGAAGGGATGCGTCCATCCGCGCCAATCACCATCGGCCGCCCATCGTTGTCACTAGCTTCCACCACCTCTCATTTTTGTGCAAACTCTAAGGGGTTCTACCCTTCAGAGTTTGAGAGGGGGTGTTAAAGAATAATTATTAGGAGAATATTATGTCTTTATTATCATTATTGTGATATTATTAGTTTCCTAGTTTTCCTAGTTTACTTTTCTGGTATTTAGGGTTTCCTTTGTGTATCTATAAATAGAGTCTTTGACTCCTCTAATACAATAACAAGAATTCTCTTTTCTTTTATTCTAACATCATTAAAATGCATCAAACCAACAGTGATTCGTCTATAAATAAATATTCAGTTATTCATACCTTCCAAATCGAGTAATTTTCTTAGAATTCATTTTCAACTTATAGTTTCTTTCCAATAAAACAAAGGGATTCTTTACTTAAGTGTTGGAAGATCTTTGACACACACTACACTTGTGTCAAGATCTCGATCATCTTCTATAATTCAGACGACTTCCTCCCATACTAACCACTCTTCTTGTGATCTCCCTCCCCCAGTAATCCACTCTTTCGACACCATCTAGATCCTTATGACTCAACGCGTAGAACCACTTGTTTAAATGTTGAGTTACATAAAATTTTAAATTTTATATAATAAAACAATGTTATGGCAGATTATTGTGAATTTATGATAAATATATATATATATATGAAAATTATTACGTGCGGCGAACGGTGGGTGCGGCCGCGACGTGGGCCGTTCGATCGCGGGTCCATCGCATCCAATGGTCGATGTGAATCGCACCCAACCGTCTGATGTGATGGACCCGTGATCAACGGCCCGTGATCGCTGCCGCACCCGCCGTTCGTCGCACGTAATAACCTCTTATATATATATATAGTCGAGTAATTAGGTGCGGCGGTCGCACAGTGCGGCAGCCGTCCGATCGTGGGTCCATCGCATCCAACGGTCGATGTGAATCGCACCCGACCGTCCGATGCGATGGACCCGTGATCGACGGCCCGTGATCGCTGCCGCACCGTACGGCCGCCGCACCTAATCATCCCTCTCTCTCTCTCTCTCTCTCTCTCTCTCTCTCTCTCTCTCTCTATATATATATATATATATATATACACGCTCGCGATTAGGTGCGGCGAACGACGGGTGCGGCCGCGACGTGAGCCGTTTGATCGCGGGTCCATCGCATTCGACGGTCGATGTAAATCGCACCCGACCGTCCAATACGATGGACCCGTGATCGCTGCCGCACCCGCTGTTCGCCGCACCTAATCGGTTCCCTATATATATATATACAGTGGCGGAGCCAGGATTTTTATACAGGTGATGCAGCGTGAGGGGTCACGCTCTTCTGCTGACTCGATCGACCTCCACGGATGTGAGATCTGCAGGCTCCAACAAGGCTGTTGATTCTTCAATAGAAGGTACCAGGGATGTTGGGCTTCAAATATCTGTTAATTTCCTAAGAAATGCCAGAAATTTGGTATTTCTATGTAAATGTTAGTACTCCTAACAAAATATAATAGATAAATAAAATAAACTTCAAAATTTAATAATCTCTGCATTGTCAATTGGTTTACATGCTTATTTATAGAAGAGAATCCTAACAAACTAGGATCTCAACTAATTATCTAAATCTATAAACTAACAAACAAATCTAACAAATCTTTATCTAATCCTAACTAAAATTTAAATTTGAATTCAAATAATGATTTGAAATTCAAATATAAATACAATAACTAAAACAAATAAAAATAAATCCTAACAAATAAAACTAAAATACTAAAAATACAAATCATTCATAATCCTCCATATGGTGGTCCTTAATGGTCCATGATCGTGCTGCATCATTCTCCCCATCTTCAGAAAAACTCGTCCTCGAGTTTAGTTGAACAATTTGGTGATGAAGCCCGAACAATTGATGACGTGATCCATTGAATTTTGATGGCGTAACTTCAAGGACACACAATCGATCGAAGCTGACAACGTTTGTGTTCTTTCGATCTCTGGTAGTCACGAAATTTTGTTGTTTTTTTGTTTTTTTGGATTGGAATGAAAAGAAATATTTGTGGGGATGGGTGTTTTGGAAGGAAAACTTAGGTATGAGGGGTTAAATGTAATTTTTTTTTTTTTTTTGAAATTAAGTGGTGAAAGGTTCCGGTGGGGTCTGGGGTTGTATGGGGTGAAGTGTTTTTTTTTTATATAAAATATAGAAGATGGATAGATAAATGGCATATGGATTCACCCGTGGCAGTGGCTCGGCAATGACAACGACGGCGGCACGCGACGACTCTCGACAGAAGCGGTGGCTGTGCTGGGTAGCAGCAACGACGACGACTGTTCGGCGGCGGCGGAGCTCGGAGGCAGTGGCTCTCGACGGCGGGGGCGCTCGACAGTAGCGGCGGTTCGCGGTAGTAGTCGCAACCTGGCTCTGATACCAACTGATGCAGAGTGTAACCACGCTCTTCTACGGATACGTTCAAAAGAACGAAATCGGTAGGCTCCAACGGTGCGCTGTTGATTCTTCAAAAGAATGTCAGGGGTTGGGCTTCAATAATCTACTACTTCAAATACTAGAGAATTGGGAGGTATTTGCAATTGTTAGTACTCCTAACAAAATACAAGAGATAAATAAACTATTCAAATATCAATAATCTAAATAATCAAATGGGTTCACAAGCTTATTTATATAAGAGAATCCCAACAAACTAGGATTTCAACTAATTATCTAAATCTAACAAACAAATCTAATAGATCTTTATCTAATTCTAACTAAAATTCAAATTTGAATTCAAATAATGATTTGAAATTCAAATCTAAATATAGTAAATCCTAACAAACAAATAAAATCCTAACAACCTCAAAACAACCCAAAAATAGTAAAAATAACTTTGAACCGTCAATTTGATCCCCAAGATGATCTCAAAACGCTCCGAAAAATGGCGTAGTAGCAAAGCTACTACTCTTGTAGGGCTCGTCGATAAAAACACGTGGACATATTATAATAGCAATTCTGATCTACGGTTCAAAAGTTATGGCTGTTTGAAGTCACGATGCTCCCGATTCATCAAGATGTCTTTTCTTCTTGTGTTCCATTTGATCTCGGTCGTCCATATATTGTACGGCTATGATGTCTGCATCATCCTCCCCAGGCTGGAGAGAATTCGCCCTCGAATTCAGATCCTCGTCGGAACTTTCACCTTGAACTTCATATATGAATTTCTTTCTAAGAACGAATCTTTTAGGGTGCCGCATCACCTCCATCCAATCAGACCAATACTCACGAATCCAACTTTCAAGCAATAATTTTCTAAAAAGGGATGGTGGATCAGATGAAATGAAGGAGGAAAAGAATGGATCCATAAAATAATGGTAGGGTGTATGAAATACTTCATGAGATAACTTTTTCGATGGTGAAGCGGTATGAGTGAATTGAAAGGGGTCTAGCGGGAAGGATTTGGATGAAGCTCCAATCACGTAAAATACGTGGGTGTTGATGATTTTGGTGGTGAAAATGCTATGATGAGATGTAGTAGATAAAGAAAGGATGTGATCATTGTTACCAAATATTTGAGGGGGGCACCTGGACTCAATCTCCTCCATCTCTTCATCAAAGACCGGTGGAATGTTTTTTTCATCAATCTTTGCATAAAAGATATGGGGAAGTCTCCCATCTTCAATCTCCTCATCAAAAATAGGTGGGAAGTTCTCATCTTCAACCCCTTCGTCTTCATCGAAGATAGGTTTTACCTTTTCAATCTCTTCATCTTCATCGTCATCGAATATAGGTTTTGCTTCTTCAACTTCATCATCTTCATCTTCATCGAAGATAGGTGGACGGATCGTCTCTTCGAACGAGTTATCGAAATCTCCTCCAATGGAATCATCCGCCTCAGATCGCGTGGTTGGAGATTGTGGAACCGGTGATCGTTGTCGTCGAGTTGGAGACCCTTTTCGGTGTTTCATCAATGCCATCATCTCCTCCATTTGGCGCTTCATTGCCTCAAACCATTCATCAACGCGCCTATTAGTTGCTGCGTTAGCTGCTACGATGGTTTGTTGTATCTCCTCTCGGTCGTAGGCGTCGCTAAGAGGACGTCTTCTCGGCGGCATGTTCTTCTTCTTCTTCTTTTTTTTTTTTTTTTTTTTTTAGAACGATGCGCTGAAGATCGACGCAGGCTCTGATACCAACTGATGCAGCCCTATATTCAAATTTACTAAAATTCAAATTTGAATTCAAATAATGATTTGAAATTCAAATCTAAATATAGTAAATCCTAACAAACAAATAAAATCCTAACAACCTCAAAACAACCCAAAAATAGTAAAAATAACTTTGAACCGCCAATTTGACCCCAAAGATGATCTCAAAACGCTCCGAAAAATGGCGTAGTAGCATAGCTACTACTCTTGTAGGGCTCGTCGATACAAACACGTGGACATATTATAATAGCAATTCTGATCTACGGTTCAAAAGTTATGGGTGTTTGAAGTCACGATGCTCCCGATTCATCAAGATGTCTTTTCTTCTTGTGTTTCATTTGATCTCGGTCGTCCATATATTATACGGCTATGATGTCTGCATCAACAGGGGAGGTCTAATCTGACTTATGTAGATATATTCTAAAGTTATTTTACTAAATAAAAATTTTTAATTTCAATAGCAGTAAAAAATGAATATACATATAAAATGAAATAAAAGTATTCAATGAAAACATATTACTGAATAATTCTAAAAGATAATTACCATATTTTTAAATAATATGTCAAATTTCATATCGATGATTCATAAAAAAAATGTCAATACATAAATCTAGTAAACAATACATATTTTTAAATTTGACCTCGATGAGGTTTCATATTCTGAAAAAATATTGAATGATTTTTTCAATATCAATGCTATCAAAAAGATCCTTCTCAATATATGTGATCAAGCAATCATTCACTCATTCATCTCCCATTCAATTGCGCAATTTAGTCTTCACAATATGCATTGCAGAAAAGGCTCTTTCAACAATGGTTGTAGCTACACGTAAAATCAATGCCAATTTTATAAGTAAATAAACACGTGGATATAAAATATCCATTTTTCTCTCAACCATCTTTCTTGCAAGATCACCAATCTCCATTCACTTCCAAAAACTCATTATTAGGGCGCATGTCAATGATATAAGTCTCAAGCTCATTATCAAGAAATATAAGATCCGCTTCAGAAAATTCAAGTGGATAAAACTGAGCTAAACAAACCAATTTTTCCTTGTTAAAACTTGTGCAAGAATCCTTTGGAGAGAGACATGACATGCAAAGAAGTAACTCTGTATTCGCTTCTGTAAAACGACTGTTAAGCTCTTTAATAATTTGCATATCGATAACTGTATAAAATAATCCAACGCGATAATGATGTAAATTTGTGACCACTTCGACCCTTCTTCTTGATCGCCCTTCAGGTAAATATTTATCATCCATATTAGGAACATTAATATCATGTTTACTACAAAATAAAGAAACTTCTTCAATTATTGAATCCCATCCATCATCCATCATTTCTTGCAATCTTATCTTAGAGATTTGAACTAAATTCATGGCATTCACAATATCTTACTCCTTTCGTTGTAAAGCCTTTGATAGTTCATTAATCAATCCCAATATATTCTTCATGATATGAAGATTGAATGCAAACTCAAATGATTGTATTAGTTTCAATAAAGCACGAGCATCACCTTTTTGTTCTCCATTAGAAGCATCTTCTTCTAATCTCCAAAACATCAATCGCAGAAGAAAACATAATGATCAAGTTAACAAGTGTACTGTAGTGCGAGCCCCAACGTGTGTCACTGGATCTTTTAAGGCTGGTTTCTTTATTTAAGCCACGCCCAGTTGAAAGTTCACCATTATTGAGCGCTTCAAAAATCTTGGCAGCTTGTTTTTCTCGAAGAATGTTCTTACGTTTGTATGAGGCACCAACAATATTCACCACATTAGATATAATATTGAAAAGTAAGGCAATTTGTAATGATCTTTTGCAACAGCAACAAGAGATAATTGAAGTTGATGAGCGAAACAGTGAACATAAAATGCATATGGATTATTCTCCATAATGAGTGTCTTGAGGCCCTTAAATTTACCTTGCATATTGCTTGCACCATCATAACCCCAACCACGCAAACTTTCATATTCAATTTATGCTTGGAAAATATTGCTTCTATCGCTACTTTAAGTGATATGGCAGTGGTTTCTTTAACATGTACTATTCCTAAAAAATGTTCCATTACACACCGTTTTTTGTCCACATAGCGTAAAGCAACAGCCATTTGTTCATTTATAGAAACATCACGAGATTCATCAATCATAATTGAAAATAATGCATTATCAATATCATTAATAATTGCATTTGTAGTTTCAGCAGCACATGCTCTCACAATATCCTTCTGAATATCAGGTGAAGTTAACTTAACATTCTCCGGAGCATTTTTTAGAACAACACCTTTGACATCTTCATTATGATCTGAAAGGAATTGTAGAAGTTCTAGAAAGTTATCATGATTCTTTGAATATTCTGATTCATCGTGACCACGAAAAGCAAGCCCTTGCCGTAAAAGAAACCGTATACAACCAATGGATGCCTTTAATTGAATTTTATATTCAGCTCGAGCTTGATCAGATTGCTTGAAAAAAAAAGATGAAAGATGTTGCTTCTGATTCAACAAATCTCGACACTTCAAAGATGCTTGATTATGATAACTATTTGGCCCTCCAATATGAGCTTGAAATTTTTCTTTTTTCTTCCAATTTGAAAATCCTTGCATCACAGAATAATCACCACCTACTTGATCTCCAATATCAGCTCAAAAAGATAGCAACATATACAAAATGCAGCATCTTTTACAATGCTATATTCTAACCAACCACCATACTCATTAAACCAGGCAGGATTAAATCGACGTTCCTTTTCTCCAAATTTCTTTTTAGGAAAGAGATGGTTACGTGGTTGAAAAGGACCTCTTTGCATATATTCTCTTCGAATAGAATCTTGATCATTATGATGATAATCTGATATTCGAGTACGCAAACCAGGATCCAATGGAAGATCTTGCAAGTTAATCTCTGTCACATGACGTTTGGACTAGGTTGCGATTGAGAGAGATCATCATTTGCAGTGGATGAAGATGGGAGAATAGACTCTCTTAAAATATTTATCCATAACTGGTAGAAAAATAAAAAATAATGAATTTTAATGACCATGTAAATAAATATAAAAACATATTGTTACTTTTCAAACATTTTTTTTCTTGGAATCCATAACAATAAAATCTCTTAAATTATGATACATAGATTAGCATAATTAAGAAAAAGAAATTAAATTATATTTTTTATTCAAATTTAAATTACTAAATAGTTTATCAATTGTCCTAAAACTTAATCTTACTGCATCTTCCTTCTTCAAATCCAAAGTTTAAGGTAAGGAATCCCTAGAAATAAAAAAATATTACATTTGATTATTTTAGATATTTACACAAATATTGTAAACTTTAAATAAATTAGTAAAAATGATAATAAGGTAAAAAGAAAAAATTTTATACCTTCGAAGTGTTGATGGAGGGGAATGATTGACGATTCCCGATCGTGAGACGGTAAATGGAACAAAAAAAATAAAAATTAGGGTTTTTTAGTGACGGGGATTAATATTATGAATAATTAGCAACAAAATAAAAGAAATAAAAAGTCAAATATTTATATTATTTGAGATACCTGGACAAGATGCTGAGGAGTGGGATCGTACCAACTCTGTTACATTTATTTTCTTTCATTTTTTTGGAGGGAAGGGGGGTGATTAATTATTAAATAATGGGTGATCGGTGAGTCTGACGGTGGCAATTGATGATTAAAGATTTAAGGGAGGTGAATCATGCAATATGTGATTTTTTTAATTTTTTTTATTACCTATTTTACATGGTTGGTGGGCTTATGGCCCTAATAAAGTTTTTTTAAAAAAAAAAAACAGGGGCCCCCCGGGCCTCAAGTGGCTCCGCCACTGTAAATATATATATAAACTCAGTCATTTTTACAATCTCGTTTACAACCCTACAGTGCAATAGCAGAGTGCATACAACGCGATCTCAGTGTATGGATCCCATCATAATTTATGATTTATTTTTTCAAATAAAAAATATTGTGTTACATCTTAGTATATTAAATTTCCAATTCAATTCAATTTAGTTTGGATCCGATTTAATGATAATTAGACACAAAACTGAACTAAATGACTGACGATCATAAGATCTGATGGATTAAAAACCACAGAGAAATGTCACTTAACAAACAAGCAAATAATCAGTATAAACGATTGGTTGATTATTATGAGCAAGCACGTGAGTGTAGTTGTGACAGCCTTTTTCACAGTGAGTCAGGCAAACTCAAAAACTTTTTTTTTTCTTTAAAAAAAAAAAGCACTCGCTACACTGCAGGGGCATGTGGTCTGTGAGAAGTCACTCGTCAAGCTGACCGGAGCAGCAGCGCCGTCCGTGTCAGATCCAACGGTCCAAAATCCAAAGTCGTCGAACCTCTGTTCACCCACGTGGATGGTCAGGATAACAGTCAATACTGGGCCGTCCATCATTGGGCTTCACCGAAAGGCCCAGTTCGAAAAAACTTCCTCCAATAGAATAAAAAAATTTCCTTTAATCTAATATAAACAAGCAGGGTGTTAATTAGAATCAAATTCTCATAAGAATCATCAACAACTGCTCCCCATTCATGTATAAACATTATCCAGTAGATTTTCTTAAATAAAAATAAGAGCTTGATTTGCCAATTAATTGATTTACATTTGACTATTAAAAAGTTAACTATTTTTCATTGAAAAAGAAAATATATATTTATATGAATTGAATGTAAATATTATTATATTTTTCATATAGTGTATATATTGTAAAATAAGAGCTTGTTTCGTTAATTAACTGATTTCATGTATTCGTGATTTTTCCCAATAATATGGAGTTCAAGATGGATTGTGTACTTGAATGTTATTCTACAACTGCGATTCATTTAATAATCTATCATGCACATAATATAAAAGCATTTCTTAAACCACACATTTTAAAGAAACAATTGTTGAACATCATTAAGAACCCAATTCATCTGTTTGTCTGGAAGTGGAAGTTGTAATTCAAAATGGAAAATAAAAGCAACCCAGTTTTTTTTTTTTTTTTTTGTTGGCTCTCTTTGTTTCATGGAATTATTTTAGGTTTTAGAAAGGACACTGGACACTGGACACTGAACCTAATACAAGAAACAAAATGTCTTCCTCCACCACCCTCAGTAACCATTTATCGAAACTGGATAACATAATTGTTATTTTTTCCTTTATTTTTTTTAGGAATAAACAATGCAAAACTGAAAATAAACAAAAAGATAAGTCTCATTTCGGGTAGGACATAAAAACAGATGAAGAGACATTATGAGTTATGACTGGGTATTGCCTTCCTAATATCTCACTTTTTCTTATTTAGTATAAATATTCCTATGTTTTCTTCCTTTTAGATTGATATGTTCTTCTTTTAAAATTTCATTCATCGTTTGTATCACTGAATAGAGTTTTTTACTCTTCTAATATACTGAAAATTTTAATTTGATCTAACATAATATCAAAACCACCACCAACTAAAGTTCTCTTCTTACGGGGCTTGCTACATTAGAGTGTCTCTTATTCATGTTGCTCCATTTAATTCACGTTCCAACATCGTGAATCGTGAATTATTATTATTATCGTTTTTGCGTTATTAGGCATTCATTGATGTTTCCACTTTGTCAGAATTCTGTTTGGTTGGTTGTTTGTAACTTAAATCTCAAACACCAACACTTTGATACTTCACTATAAAAGTTTTTCATGTTATAAGTTATTTGTGTACAAACTCTAATGCTATACCACTTAAAATTATGGGTAGTAAATGAGCTGAATTTTGACTTGTTCAGGCTCGACTCGTTTAGTATCAGGCTCGACTCGGCTTAAGACCGAGCTTTATTTCGTGTTAAAGTTCGACTCATTAGGCTCGTGCAAAGCTCGATTGAACCTCGACTCGACTTGACTCGTTTATTAAACAAGTCAAGCAAAAGCTCCCAAAGCTCAATTCAAGGCTCGGGCTCGTTTAGCTATAAAAAAAATTTTGTTTAGCATTTGAGAAGTCACATTTCACAAATCGCAACGTCTTATACATGTGAAAGTAACATAAGCTCGTTTACAAACAGAACTTTAAAAATTGTTAAAGCCCGGCTCGTTTATCTAATCAAACGAACATGAAAAAATTTAATCGAGCCGAGTCCGAGCTTCTCGACTCGTTTACCAGTCCTGCTTAGAATTCAAAAGGGCGTGTTAAATAGACATTATAATGTCATTCATTATATTCTTCATTTTTCTCTTTTTCTTATTGAATATTATTTTTTAAGAAAAATCTAATTTGATATTTTTATTCTTTTACCCTCATTTGATTCTATAATGGGCCGTTTGGCAAGCGGAATAGGGTGGAATAGGGAAGGAATAGGCAAAATAAGTGTTTGGGTAGACGGAATAAAAGGGTATAACTATGCAGAATATAGAGAGAATAAGCTGGTATTTGTATTCTAAGTCCACCCATAGAATTGTGTTATTCCTCCACCGGCATAAGGAGACTCACCTACCAAATCACATATCACCTCTTACAAATAAATAGGGCCCACATGTCAAATTAACTTTTTACACTTTATTCACATCTTATTCTTCATCAACCAAACACCACAACATTTATTATTACATTTTCCAATGAAAATAACTGAAAACACAACTAAACACAAAATCTTTTATTCAATTAATAAAGTCAACAATTTCTGAAATAGGTATAAATCCCATAATAGCTTATGTCTCTATTCAAACAGAGCATAAGGAAATGAACAACGTGAAATAAAGTGGAATAGGTGAATTTGGATGTTACGCATGGATAAACTAACAAATAGATTTCAGCCAACCTTTGAAATTAAAATTATTTCAAGTTATTTCACCTAAATAACATGTGAGTTCACTGTGACATAAAGTGTCTTCATCTCTTTTAAATCACCAATCAAATCAATTATCCTCATTTTTTGTTACCTTTCATATATCTTTATTCACAAATTTATTATTATATTTTCAATAATTTAAACATACACAAAATAATTTATCCCACTGCTATACCCACGTGTGTTGATATAACGTGGCTTTATTTTTTTACTTTTGGGTCTATGATTATTGCTTTTGCCTAATAGAATAAAAGAATTTCCTTTAATCTAATATAAACAAGCAGGGTGTTAATTAGAATCAAATTCTCATAAGAATCATCAACAACTGCTCCCCATTCATGTATAAACATTATCCAGTAGATTTTCTTAAATAAAAATTAGTAAAAGAGAGATAATTTTTTTTAAATCAGGAATAAATCGTGGAATAGTTATTGGTTTATTGCAAAACAAGCCCAAGTTAACATGCAATTCAATGAACCAAAACAGCCATAAAAGAGAGTACGTAGACTCAAATACCAAGATGTAATAATGGAAATTGAATGAAATATATATATATAAATCTTATACCAAACTCTTCCGACGAATGAATAATCATAACAATAACTCCTCCAACCAAACCAAGAAAAATTAAACCAAATAAATAAAATTAAACAAAAATAAAAAAAGAAACGAACAGGGACGCACCACGTGTCACTGCCACCTTCAGTACGGAACTCTCCAACTCATGTAAATTGTTAGCCGTCCGACCACTCTCTCTCTCTCTCTGTCTAACTTGTATCAGAATCGCCTGTTCATCATCAGCTCCTCCTGCACCTTTTTTTCTCTTTTTTGGGCTGTTTTTTTTTAACCTTCTTTGCTACAAATGAACTCAACAAAAGGCACAACAACATAAATAGCAATCACCAAAAAAAAAAATATAAATTCTTAATACATCAAAGAAGAAAAAAAAATCGCATCACTACAGTATAATGAAAGGTCAAAGATCTCCTTCCAAAAACTGTCCCCGTTAACCCAAATCAAACGGCACACATAAATCCAAAAAAAAAAAAATTATTACAGATTGGCTGACGTGGCACCAATCGAATTGATCCACGTCACCACAACATGTCAAGTCAATGATCAAAGTTTTTTTTTTTGATGACGCGGCAAGAGAGGGATGAGGCTGACAAAGAAAAGGAAAAGAAATTAAATGGCGGGAAATGAAGGTACGGAACGGTCAAAGCAAAGTAGACCGTTTGCCACGTGGATAATGTCCCACGTGGCATGTGCTTACCTGTCAGGCACTACTATATGTCCAGGCTTTTCGCGCTCAAAACACACCACTCACACACACACACTCTCTCTCACTCGTACAACTCAACTTACGTGGATATCCGAGCTCTTCGCGGTTCCCATGCTAGCTTTTGCATGGGTCATCGAATAGACCGGATATTTCACTTCCTCTTCATAATACTCTCTCTTTCTCCCCCGTTCAACTCTCTCACTTGTATCTTTATTAATATATCAAGTATGTATAATGATCCAATCCAACGGTCAGGTTCTTCTATTGTATAAGAGGAATAAATATAAAAGAGGAAATGCACGGAACGAGGTATCATGGAAGGGATGGATGATTAATCCATGGATCATGTAATAGTTTATGAGTGGAAGAACAGCTTTATAATTCTTCACGGGAGGAATTCTAAGGATTACATAGATATTTGTCATCATGACTGGTCAGAGGACTCAGAGCACACATAAATGTATAGCAATATATCATGGAAATGCAAATTTCCTATAACAGATTTCTGTTATTTATCCGGCCAATCTTCCACCAGTCCAGAAAACTATGGCAGTTTAACAATATACCATGCAAAGACCAATGAAGGGAAACAACACTTCAATCTGCAATGGATTTTGATCAGTAAGACTTGGTTTGGGGGTTATGAGGAAAAAAATTCTAACATGAAATACCAATTTGAGGATAAGAAAGGATGGAGGATTCTTTCAAACAAATTATCTCTATCATTCACAATGAAAAGAAAAGGAAGACTTCAAATAATATTGTAATTAAGGACTTGGCTAAAATTGATGAGGGTACATTTTATTGATGTAACCTCAGAAGCACCATCTCAAAAAGGAATAATTAAAATTTCACTGATCACTAGTGGATCAGTAACACTCAAAAGTTTGAAATGGACCTTCTAAATTAGTCCCAACAGCTAAAACTAATTTCGCATCATAAGAGGTAATATATCTGTTTTTTCATAAATACAACTTATTTACTACTGTGCCAAACCTAAAGACCATACTAATTAAATAAACATCATGGCGAGTTACAAGGCCTATTGAACATTATTACACAATAATAGGATGATTTTAGATTGTTATAAATGGACTTCCAAGGCAGTGTTATTATTAATTATTATAAAATATCATATTTATTACAGTGCAGTACAAAATCTCCATTAGCAAAGCTTTAATTTAACAAGTGTGAAGCAAGCCACGGTCAGCTAGCTAAATCATAACACATTAACACATTACTTTTGATGGAAAATGAGTATTAAGGTCTATATTTTATGACAGGTATAAGCACATTAAATTTCAAATGATATTTGTAAATTTTCTTCGTTAATTCAAAAAACAATAAAAATAAAAACTGTTTTTATAAATGAGTGTTCTTACTTTTTATTCTTTGTAAGTAAAAATCATTTTGAGATTCAATAAGATAAGACTTCCAAATTCTATTCCTATAATTCTTCAAAGAAAATTTAATCCATCATGATCAAAATTCAGTTCAATTTCATTTTACATTAACCATCATACCAAGAAAGCCAATCCCCCACAAATATCACAGCCACCCTTTATTTTAGAAAGAAAAAATTTCATGTAAATTTAATTAAATAAGGGTAAATCAACAAATCCACCACAATCTCAAAACTTTTCTATAGGGAAGAAGGAAAGCACATTCATAACTTCCATTCTTTTTAAAAAAAAAAAAAAAAAAAACAAACCGCGAAACCAATCAATTGTATAAAAATTATCTCATAAATATAATAAAACATTTTTTTTGTCATGTTTTAAGAGAAGGTGCGCCATCTGCCCACCAAGATATGGCGGTTGAGTGAGGCTACTACTGTGCCTCTCCCTAATCTCTACCTGTTTTTTTATTATTTACACAAAAGAGAGAAAGAGACACCTCAGTCTCTCCCACACACAAAACCACATAATACCGACAAAAAACACATCTCCTCACAACATATATTACTCGATGCATATATTTTCCCGACGTGTAAAATCCCTCCTCCCCCCCTCCTCTCTCGATATACGAGAAAACCCAAAACAACCTCCACCACCATCACCACGAAACATAAACAAAAACAAGGCATTCTTTCGCGCATCAAAACACGCAAAAACCAAAAACAAAGCCACAAAACATTTTTTATATATTTATATATATTATTATTAAAGAAGAGGAGACTGGAGACTGACCTGAAACGGCGTTCTCTGGGCACGGAAACAAAACCCTCCCTCCCCTCCCCTCCCCCCCCCCAAATCCCATCATGACTCGACGTCCCTGTCACGACCGTCACCTTCAGTGTCGTCATCATCATCATCTCCGCCGCCCTCGCAGACATCAGACGGCGTTGACGATCCCGTCGGGCCGCCCACGATGGGAACTGGGTCGGTCAGGTTCTTGCCGTCGCGCGCCGGGTCGAACACCACCGGCAAGTACTCGTCCGTGTCACAGGCGAATTTCGAGTTCTTGAAGTGCTCCTTCAGAGCTTCCAAACCCTATTACATCAGAGGATTGTCATTGATGTTTGTTTTAACGAGGGGGAGAAAAATAGAGAGAACCCAAACCTGTAAGCGAGCGTAGGTGACTTCGCAGATTTGCGAGAGTTGAAGACCTCCCACGGCTGCCGGTGGAACGCCTTGTAGAGCCTCCATGTCGCCTCCGGTGACGTCATGTTCACGAACCCGTACCCTACGTTGCACTTGTTGCTGCATCTCCCACCACCCACCACCACCGTTTCAGTGAGACAATCAAATCCCCTTCTCATTTTTATGCATGATTTTATTCGATTTTGAAAAGACATAAAAAGAGAACAAAACCCAATTCTATAAATTGGGTTTGATTTCATGTGATGAATGAATGAATTTAAAAATGGGAATTTAAAGATCTACTGACTTGAAGTCGATGGGGAGGTAGACGAAATCATAGGAAGAGAAAGGCTGCGGATGCAGTTGTTGTTGTTGTTGTTGCTGCTGTTGATCGTCATCTCCATCAGTAGAACCAGATATCTTTTCGTTGCAGTGTATGCAGTGGTTGTCAAGCATGTTCAACAGTAGCTTCTGACTGCACCCACAACCACAACCGCCACGGCCGCCCCCAATCAATTGCTTCCAAAAACCCTAATAAAATATAAAACACCACCACCGAATGGTGGACGAATCAGGATGAGAAGAAGAAAAAAACCGACCTGTACTTGTTGGGTATGTTTTTTATCATCACAGTTGTTCTAGAATCCCTTCTGCAATTCGTCGTCTGATCCTCCGACGAACCCTCTCCCCCCTCGCTGATGAACTGAAACCGACTGTCCGACGCCCTCTTCGACCCCTGACTCTTCTTCTTCCCCGTATTCGACGACGACGACAGCTGCTGTTGTTGCTTCTTCGCGTTCTTCTTCAGTTCTTTCTGCGTTTGTGGTTGTAGAGGTGATGGCAACGACGAAGAGGGGCCTCTGACCGTCGATGGAGATGCATCGGACGGTTGGGAGAGACGCCTCGGCGGATTTTGGGTTTGGGTCGTCGGCCGTGCAGTAGTGGCTGTGGTGGTGGGCTTTGAAGAGGGCGGAGAGAGGAATGGCCGACGGCTGACGGCGGCGGCGGAAGGGGAGAGATGTCCGGCGGGACGGCTGAACTCGACGACGACTCGCCTGCCGTTGATTTCCTTCCCGTTAAGGTCTCCGAGGGCTCGCGCGGCGTCTCTTATGTCGTAGAATTCAATGAATCGTTGTTGCTGCTTCTTCGTCTCCCTCAACTCCTTCACATCTCCTAAAACAACCCCCAAAACAAAATATCTGAAGTTGTGAATTATGCGATCATAACATAAAATGTAAATGATTCAGTCTTTAAAACGTCTAATTCACGAACTTCTGAACCTACCGAAGACTTCGAACATGGCCCTGAAAGCGGGGGAAGAGACGGAAGGGTCGAGGTTGAAGACGGCGAGGGAACCCAAGTTGGGCCCGGACATCGGCGGCGCGAACTGGGCCCAGACGGCCCGGCCCATGATCATCCCCCGGAAGGGACTGACGATCATCCCCATCGGCGGCGGCGGCGGGACGGCCCAATTGGACATCATGAGACAGTATTGCTGCCCGATCCGGCTCTGCTGCCGCACGTGCTGCTCCCTGATCTCAGCCAGCGCCGCCTGCGCGTCTCTCTGATCGAAGAAATGGACGGTCACGATCCCCTCCGCCGCCCTCCCCATCTCCACCGCCCGAACCCCCCCGAACGCCTCCATCTCCGCCCTAACAACCGCCTCCGTCGCTCCCACCGGAACCTGACTCAGCACGAGCGACCGCGTCGGCGTTCCGTCCGGAAGCCCCGCCACAACCGCCATCGGCGCCTGCGGCGGCGGGGGAACTACCGGGAATCCGGGGTCGAAGAAGGGGAGGGAGGGGTAGGGGACGTAAATTTGGGGTTGTGGAGGGGGGGTCTGGATCATCGAGGGGTGAAACTCCTGCGCTTCTGGATCCAGAATGTTCGATCGGGTCAACCCTCCGAACCCTCCTCCGCCGCCCTCCATTAGAGCAGCAGCTGAAGAAACGAAGATGGAAAATTATGGGATTTTCTTTTCCTTTCGCTTTGTATTCGAAAAAACCGCTGTCGAGTGTACGGAAAGGCGGTTTACCGGGAAGAGAAAGGGTCGCGATTTTAATGCTTTCGCTTTTTTAAACGCACTTTTTTTTTAAATAACCAAAAAAAAAAATGAAATAAAATTTTAGAGAGGGTTTAGATTGGGTTTTTGCCGGCGCACGTTAAAGTCCCGAAAATCCTTCCTTTCGCCCGGCACTTAACGGTCCTTTCAGCGATATATTGTTCCTTCTGATTTTTTTTTTTTTTTTGTTAGGAAGAGAACCCCAAAGTAATAATAAAATATGAGTTTTAGATAATTTAAAAAAAGTTTTTTGCGTTACCTCTTTTGGTCACTGCTACCAGCCGAATTTACTAAATCTAGCACCACCTAGTCCCTATTACGTAAATGGACCGTTCTACCCTTCCCTAGCTCGCACGGGTTCTGGATGACTGTTATGGGTAGTTTCGGTATAAAACGAACTTGTTCGTGGTCTGAATCTGAAACACATTCACTTCGGGAGCGACAGTCGCGGAAAGCGAAAATCTTTTCCCCCTCCGTTTCACTAAACCCTTGGTTTTTTATTTTTTTTAATTGGATGCCACGTGGACGGGTCTGATTTTGTGGAGGGAGGGAATGGACGGACGGAGATGGGGTGGGATTTTTGAAGAGTGGATCGTACGAACCAGGCATTGGAGGTTTGTGTGGGGGGTTGGACCGTTTGACCGGGGGAGGTGTTGAGTCTGTCGATCGGACGGTCAGGATTGTCGTACTTTTTTTTTTGGGATGGGTCCAATGTACGGTCGTGATATGCTCATTAAGTGCGTATGTGATGATTTATAAAAAAAAAAATTTTATCTTTCGTTTTAAATCGGCCGATTTGTATTTATGGAAAGGTACTGTTTGTCTTGCGCCATTCAATGGTTTTTTCAAATCCAAAAGTTTCGGAAAATCGGGACCGTTCATGAGAGTTATCATCATGTTTTATTGTGCGCCGCGGAGCACCGTAACGGATGCTCCGGCACACGTGCGCCGATGTTCGGGCCACCTCGTCCGACACGTGATTCCCGAAGCCCACATCACTCGCGCTTCGTTACTCGTATACGCACCCTGTCTTCCTGGTGTGTTCACTTGCGGTGAGTGTAACAATAAACACCCAACTTCATATGGTAACCCAACTTCATATGGTAGTCATGTATATCTGCATAAACCGGGACACCACATGGTGAAGTCAAAGGTGAACCCAGGATAAGGCAGGTTATTATATTCATAACCTATCGTCTGAGTCATTTTACGATATTTTTTTAGCATTTTAGGTATTAAAATATAATAATGTTTTCATTTTATATTGAAATGTCATTATGTAGATATATGTTGTGAAAATAATTGAATAGTGAGTAAATTATTTAGGGCGTTTGAAACTATATCAATTCATTTACTCTGTATTTTGAAGATGTATTTTTATTATTATTTTTTTTTAAAGAATGGTAGATGTATGCTGAATTTTAAAGAAAAGGAAGATGCATTATTTTGTACTTCATCTTTACTAATGTACATATTAAACTAAATTATATGATTCGCATAATTATATATATGTTTTAACGGATGAGATGAAAATAAAGAGTCTTTGATTAGTTTTTAACGGAATCTATGAAAATATTAAAAGAGATGAGCATTTATAAAATAATGAAAAGATCAAATGTATAATACAAATTAAACAGTCTTTGATGAGAATACCGAAGGATGATTTGTTGTTTATATAAATGTTGAGGTCTCAGTTCACTACCCTCATCAAAGTTGATAGGAATTTTACCATCAAAGTCAATAGCAATACACTGGATTTGTATCCTAGAAATCACTTGAGAAAGAAGTAACAAAATACATGTGGAAAGGTTATGAGGCTCACATATGCTATCAGTGAGTGGACAATATCTACAACCCGATCAATGCCATGGTCCTATTGAATACACAAATAAACCCATTAACCCCTAACATCGTCTCATAATTATAATTTTATTTTTTTAGAATGATTTTTTTTGGTGAAATATTATGGCATTTCTATTTTTAAAAAATGTTCAAATTTGTAATACATGAGAGAGGAGATGACAAAGAAAAATAATTAAAACGGTGTGCGAAAAAAGCGAGGTGGATGACCCTTATTAACAACCCGAATTTTTTTTGGAATAGTTAAGAAGATTTACTTTACATTATCGAAGTGCAGTCATCAGATTCTCCGCTGAGGACAAACTATATTTATATTGATGAAACAAACATTATATGCATGACATGAGCCTTATTGTATCAACATTTCTATCACAGGACCTACCTTTATACAATAGCTTGTGTTGTACTGTGTTCCCACAGCCTTCCTTTCCATTGCATCACTTTGTGAGGCCCCCACCTATCTCCTTTTCTCCAAAAATAGTCCACCAACCTATATCCATTGCTTCCCAAAAGGTTTAATAAGAGGGGTATGTCTCCCTATATCATGCAGATTCCTCCCCCCCACCCTTTCCAACTCTTGGGTTTACTATATATTATACAAGGTTCCAACCAAAACATTCCATGTGTTTTATGCACTCCCACAATATTCCCTCCCATTTTGAGCTTCCTCTGTGAAGAGAGGCTCAAAACCTTACCTATTATACATGCATTGTTTATGGTATGAAAGAATACAATGGAAATATATTGGACCCGACCAACTTTCCGGCAATGCTTCCGGTGGTTACGCACCTCTGCCCTCCATTAAGGTTTGATCTAGTGATTGTATTCTCAGCTAGAGTTAAGATAATGTGTATGTATAATTGGTAGTGTAGAGTACTAGGGTTTATGTTTTGTATTTTGGTTTCTAAATCATCAAGGAAGAAAATGCAGCAACAAGTTTTTTTAATGGTTAGATATAATTTGTCTTTATGACTGAAAATGCAGATCAAGCTACACAGTTAACTCAATGAGGGGATGAGGGGGGGGGGGCATTCAATGGGCTACCTCCGGGGTCTCGGGTCTAGTGACAATGTTATAATTATGTATCATGTGTAAGGGCATTTTAATTTTCTCATACAATTGAAATCTCTAGGGTTTGAAAGGAAGAGTCAGATTTAATGTGCGCCTCATCAAACAATGTCAGAAAATTGATAAAAGAGTGGTCTTACACACATTCCTATTCTAGCTCAAATTCTAGTTTCATACGTTTTGTTAGCATCATTTACTCATATTACTAATGTATATGATTTGATTGAAATTTTTTATATTTTCTATTAATGCATTCATAGAATTCAATACTGTGTATGTTTCATTTTTTTTTAAATGTATCTCATTGAATGAGGTATACTAATTTTAAAAACAATCAAACCATGTGTAGACTAGAATTGAACTTGAAAATGGGTTAGCGTTGTACATAACATTATCCTTGATAAAAAAATTTACTCTTCTCTCTTTGTTGATGTAGATAATTAATCTTCGTCGAACCACATAAATCTCTTTCTTATGGTTGTGTATTCCTTTAATTATATGGTTTTTTTTCTATACTTTGATCCGCAATGCCATTTTTTCCAACTAGTGGTGGACCTCTCCCTTCTATATCAAGGTGATCGGTTGATGTAAGCTATCATAAGATGCGCTTCTGCTATTCCTATGAGGATTGGTAGAAGATGTTCAATATGAAATGCTTAATTAGGAGTTCAATATATATATCAAGGTCGTCTATACTTTATATGGTTTCCTTGGGCTTGTAATATTGCATTTCATAAGAAACTTATAATTTGTACATTTTTAATAAGTAAACGACCCATGTTATACAGCTAATTAACAAACACCATAAATTTATTCTGGTTAGTTTATAGAGTATTTTATAAAATCCGAACATTTTATGAATCATAGAAGCATTTAAAAATTGAGAATTGAAGTGATTATTTTTGAGGTGGGGAACCAAAATTTATGTAGGTTTTTTTGAGTTTGCTTGAGTCATTTTTCATCCATGAGACTAGCTACTGTATGTGATTTCATAGATTTCCCAAGAAATTAAGGTTAAAACTTGCTGATCTTTTAATTAAGTTACGAATTTACAACTATATACCAATAAATATATATACATATGTAAAATTTAAATCACTAAGAGTAGAACACGATTATTTTTTTATTTTTCAATGTAATAACATAAAAATTCCACAGTTAAAATATGTTGTACTATGCTGAGCAAGAGATCATGCAGAGAACAAAAACAAGCTCATTTTGCTGAGCTAAAATGTAATCTTACACAGTTTAATTGATTGACTATTGATTGGACTTCATTGATTTTCCTTCTTAATCTTTCTTATATATAAACACATAAATATAAACTTTCAAGCATCTCATACAAGGACTATCACGTGGGAAAAAAAATTATTCCATTCCAACCAAAACACAATAGCTCCCTATGGTAGAGGGTTTTTTTTCTAATCTGATGATTTATTGACAAGCCCTCACTTCCTATATTGCCTCTTTAAAGGTACATAAAAAGAACTGAATCTTTTTTTTAATCAAATTTTGTCTTCCTTTCATCCAATGTCCTTTTTTTGTCCAACAATTACAAGTAATATAAAATGGTGAATTATTTTCTTTTTAAAAACAAATCTCCTTATATTTTGAGTGTACAAATTGATTTAGTTGAAGAACGTGACCCGCAGATAATGGAGTCTCCAATATGCATGAAGGAAACGAGAGGGACCTAGGAACTCAGAAAAAGAAAAAAGAAAGAAAAAGTAAACTATGTGACGATAGAATCAATAAACATTCAAAAATAACGATTTTATTTAATGATATTGTTACTTTTATGCTATATGATTTTAGTCATTTTTTAGATTCATGATCTATATGCTCCTTAAATTTTGGATCTGGACAATTATCATATTTAACATCTTTTAAATTTTATAATTGTCTCCATGTAATGACATCTCATCGTAGGCGTAAATTCTAATATAATGCACCAATATTATTTTGTCTATAAATATTTTGATTAAAACATGATACTTCAATTTGTCTTGAATGCATGGTTAATTGAACTCATGCTAATCAAACAGCTTTTTGGTAGCTACATTTCATTTTATCCTTTATCGTATATTAGTATTCATCCTTCAACCAAAACGGGCCTTAATAGTCTCCATTGTTTGTCTATGCATGTATCCTATAAAATCATTATATTGATGTATACATGTGGAATTAAAATTATTATCTATTTAGAACACTTGAGTGTCTTCAAATCTTTCCATTTGTACCACTGTCAAATGGTGATCCAGCTCGACCATATATTTATACAAAGAATGAAAATCGTCTTCATATGAAAATTGGGAGAATATTCACTGACTTTCAAAAAAGAAAAGCATTTATATATAGAATATATAAACAATAATAATTTCCATGAGAGTACACATGCAAATCTAAAATATTGTTACATGCAATCTTTATATCCAGTACTACATGCATGCAATGTTATTCTGCAGTGTTTCATTGAAAACATTTAGTTTTTTTAATTTTTATGTGAATATATATACAATTTGAATATATATCTTATTTTACATGTTATACAAAATAAATATTTTTAAAAATTAAAACATGTAAAAACTATGCACGATACTGGATGTAGGTTGTACCTGAAAATGTTTTATTTTTTGTTTTAGCTTAATAGACTGTCAGTCAAGCAGTCATGGAAAGAGTTGATTTTTATATCTACAACTATATTAAATACAAGTGTGATCTGAGAGAGTGAATGGAAAAACAAGTTAATCCATAACTCTATGCTGCTTTGAGCAGAATTAAAGAAGGTGTAGAGAATTGAAATAAACTAATCACATGAAAACAAATTAGAGATCTCCAAAATAATACAAACATTAAGATAAAACCTAAACCAAGCAGAGGAGGACTGGTCAGAGGAGCCAAGTTGGGTCTGCAGACACCCTCAAAATGACAAAGTATCATGAGCCCTGATTGTACCTAGTCTACTGTACATTACCTAGGGAGTAGTTGAAAATTCAACCGTATCTTGAAAGGCATGCATGTTCATGTACCACAAACACTTATACTAGACAGTTAGACAATTTTATTAGGGTTCATATCGATATATAGGGAGAGGTACTTTTCCCCTTCAATCAATGTAAACGGTGGAGTCTCTTTTTTTAATTTGGACCAGACTAAATATAGATCATGTACTAAAAAATGAATCAAGGGAGACACTAATGTGATACCAACCAAGGGGACTTTGAATTTTAAGTCAGTAAGAAAATTTAATGAAGAATAATCCACTCTTAATGTGGCTTATTACCGAAATGAACTTATACTTTTACTTGATGTTACCTCCCCTACCTTATTATAAGGTTCATTGGGCTACATAGCCGTTGTAACAGTTTTCCCCTTTAATGGGTTTTAATTATCAACCTGACAGTTATTAGCGTTATGGATGTCTAACCATTTCTGAGGTTCTGCTCGTAGTCTTCGTCTGGTTGGGACTTAGAGCCCTACTCGTTACACAACTTGACATTTGCCCGTGAGGTGTAAGACTGTCCGACCAGACCTAATTCATCTCAAGAGAAGATTAGTCTGGTCGTGTCTCACCTGATCGGGAGTGCCTATTCGTCGCTTCTCTATTTTGTTCTTTTCAAATCGGATCATCAATTATCGAATGTGGTGGTTCACACCTGAGTAATTTCTGTCACGTGTCATCTTTCAATAGGGTACAAATTTTTCCCTCCACATATAGCATACATACAATTAATGGATCTAAGAAAAACAAAATTAAGGGGAAAAAACATTTAATAGAAAAAATAAAATAGGTGATTTGGTAATTTGTTTATGAAGAAAATAAATTGATTTATCATGTCAAATAAAAAAAAACACAAAAAAAAAATCCTCTCTCTCTCACCACCACTCATTTCTCTCAAAGCAATCTAGTAGATCACCTATAACTAAAACTTGATCAACCCTCACAAAGTAGAGATTAAAGAAATAGGTGTATCGAATAACAAGCTACAATTACAATAATTTGAATCAGAATCTACCCTTGAAACTCCTACAAATCAAGTATTAGTATAATTGTGCATCATTTGAATATATATTATTTTTCTAGAATGTAAGACCTCATGATAAGATTAATCATATTAGCAGAGTTGCAGTGCACATTTCAATAGTCAATTAATTCTTTATTGAAAAATGTTTAGTATGGTCCAAATTTTATTTCTACCAACTATTGTGGTTAATGAAATATACCAAAAGAGGCTCAAAATATTTGTTTTTGTTTTTGTTTTTGTCTAACATCTGAAGGCATCATAGATCTCTGTCCAACTTGATTGTCACAGTATCTGTGTCATGTACCACATCAATGTCAAGACAGAAAGATCAAATAACCAATCCATATCTCTTACTGATCACTTCCCCCTTATCTGTTCCACGAAGCTCAAATCCATCGAGGATCTAACCATCCAAGATTTCTCGTTGACCATACTTTGTGATTTTTTTTATTTAAACTAAAAATAACATCAATCTATGTTTCTATTAAATTCTATTCAACCAATGAAATCAAATAAACTAGCTTCTACTTGGTGTTGACACATCAAACTCCATTAAAATATTTCACATGACAACATAACTTGAGTCATCTTTTGCATTAGAGATACAGAGAATCTTTGTGTTCTCCAATAAAAAATCTCCACATAAGCGAAACAAAAAAATATAACATGTGCGCATGTAAAGGTTTTATTTTAAATAACTGTAAGAGTAGACAGTGTTTTTTATGCACTAATGTGACATGTTTTCATTGGTTAACAACGATAGTCAGATAGGATCCAAATCCTACCAAACTGACACTAACAAGTAAACTCTATGACAACTTTAATTCACTTTTAAAAAAATAAACAAATCTTCTCCTAAACAAAGAGGGATGGGCAGTTCCATGTTTGGCTTATGTAAGGGCCGACAAGGTATGGTTAGGGCAAATGATATTTTAATTAAACAGACCATATGCATGGTCCAACAGTCCCCCATAAAAAAGCCAGCCACTTAATTACACCTTTTGCATTCATTTTTTTTTTTTACTATTATTTTAAGTTTTGAAGTCCCCCACGATCAAGACGACATTGTTCTCACCTTTTCATTGTACTTCTGTTTTTTAATGTTTAGGGTTTCCAAGAAGAAAAGAAAAAAAAAACACATTGATTTGTTTGATTTTTATGTTTTTTTTTCTCAGGTGGGGAGACTCGAAGTTGTTTACGTGGTCAAATGCATACACTTTTTTGTTTTTGTTTAGTGAGACGAGAAGAGGCCGACCAAAGTTGGGGACCTCTAATTTAATATGTTTTTTTTTGAAACCCTAGGCCACACGAGTGGCCACTGTTGGTGGTCCAGAATTGTATATTCAACAAAACAGAGGTTATGATGATGTTTATGGACATGGTGGGATTAAACAATTAATTTTTTTCAGGGATAAATGGTTGAGGATTTACATTGATAAATTGTATGTCTGATAATGGAATAGATATGAATTGAATAGGTGTATATCCGTATTCGTATTTGAACTAGATTTCTGAAATTAAAAAATATTTTTATCCGATCTAAAAATTTATATTCAACTTGAATAATTATCCTAAATATCTAAAAAATAAAAATAATATATTTAAAATATGAAATATGTAAAAAATCTAGTAATTACTTAAAGTAAAACATTTCATGCATGTAATTTTCATTTTGGATAGCGCATAATCTACATTAAAAATTACAATTGTGTACATTTACTATATAAAAAAATTAACATGGCATCAAATTTTCACTTTCAAAATTAAAAATATATTTTTGATAATTAAATAGTAAAAAAATTAAAAATCTATTTTTGACAATTAAATAATAAAAAATTGTTTTATAGTTTCTTCATAAAATCATCAACTACTGTTTATTTATTATTTTTAAATAGTCAAACATGTTTATTGTTTATAAAATAAAAGTTAAAATTTGTAATTTTAATCTATAACATGGAAATTGAAGACTCAAGAAACATAAACTACATTATTCATATGCAATAAGAGATGGTATAACTCCTCAGGCTTATACAACAAGATATTGTCCATTTTATTCTTGATGGACTCACGACTTTAAAATAAGTTTTTGGCCCTATTTGGTTCGTGTCATTCTGGGATAGAATTAGATTTCATGTGAAATTGCCAGGAAAGTGTGAAATCCAATGTTTGGTTAGTGGTAATCTTGATGGTAATTGTGAGGTCCACTAAAATTAAAATCAAAGCATGTGAGAAAATATGATGGAATCAAATTTCCATCCTTTTTTGTGGTAATCTCAATTTCCACTATGAATCTTAAATTAATTGACTATTTTATCATTTACAAATTAATCAAATTATTGTGTACATCCTTTCTAAAATAAATAGCTTCCTCTTTTTTTCATTTTTTACCCACCGCTATATAATGGGTTTATATAGTCATTTTAATATTATAACTAAGAAACTCTGTTATAATTTATATACGTGTTGTGAAAATCTTAACTGTGGATTACATAGTGATTTATGTTTTTTAATTCAATTTTTATTTTTAAAGATTGGTCTAGATTTAAATATTTATAAAAAATTACTCCTTTTAATTATTGTGAATGGGTAAACAAATAAATTTTGCAAGTATATATATATGGTAAGGGTATTTTAGATATTTAAATCAAATTCTTTATCATTTTTCATGTGTGAACCACACACTGAAAAGTGATTCTTTACATAAATCCACTAGCAAATCAAACAATCTGATGGAATCTGAATCTTGGTAAATTGATTTTTGGTAAATTGATTACTCATAAAGTAAATCCATTAAAAAATGACACAACCCAAACGGGACCATGATATTTATTTCCATTTTAGATATCTCCTCTCATTACACATTGCTTGATATAATTTCTGTTTTAGATATGAATACACATAAATCTACATTAAAAATAACAATTGTGCACATTTATTACAAACAAACATGATATTTTTTTTGGGGGTTTTCATGTATACCCTAAAAAAGTATGTTATTTATTTTTATACTACCAAAAATAACGTATTTATTTTTAAGGTTAAAGACATTTATGTTACGCCCCGAGGCAGCCGTCCCCGAAGCGTTACCAATCATACAATAATCAACAGGGATCAAATAAGATAATAAGGCTACAGAGAAGTGGTAGCCAATAAAAAGAAATGATGCGGAAGTATAATATACAAATTAGTCTGTAAATCAAAAACATTATTACAAATCCGAATACACGATCACTGTCATGTGAGAGTCCAAGTCTAAATAAAATCATATGTGCAACACGCACGATTACTAATACATATATAAGAAAAATATGTTTGCTGATAACCTTGTACTCGCCAACCGAAAGGTAGAACGCTCCACGCATGAACCACGCCAGAGAGATGCTCTAGCTCCACGCCAACCCAGTCCCTGGTGGATAACAAAACACAAGGGGTGAGCTACAAGCTCAGTGAGTGACAAGAATCCAGACTCTATAATAATCATACAATATTAGTTCATTTTTTTTCTTTCCAAGGAAAAAAGAATATGGGATGAAACCCAACATATATAAATGTCACATGAAACGTGACATCACCTCACCCTAACCCTCGACCCGTAGGGAGGATCTCTTAGAACTCTTGGAGAGGAACCAAACAGTTAATCATAATGCATATCATTACTGGATAACACAGTATTTTAAATCTAATCGCAATGCCTCACATCATTCAGCAAATGTATTATACTTTAGGCATTCCTAATATAAATGTCACGTAACAACGTGATCCCAACTTACCCTAACCCTCACCCCTAAGGGGTGAAATGTGACGATTGAAAACAGAAACCAACCGGCTAACTCCGTTAACCTTCCGGTAGCCCTCTCCCGGGTAGCCCTCTTCCTAGCAACCATCCATGGTAGATCCGATGCCAAAACAATATTAAAATATACTTTGGGCATCCTACGATGTGAAGGCATAGTCCAGGATAGCTTCAACACTGGTTAGCTTCAACGCAAATACGAGGTAGGGGAGAAACATTCAACGCTCGAAAACTTCGGCGCACGACGATACGGGAGGAAGCACTCCAACCTCATCCGCACCTTCACCCCCTAGGTGACATGGGCTATTAGAAAAGAAATCAACTCGCTAGCTCCCTTAACCTTTCGGTAGCCCTCTCCCGGGTAGCCCTCTTCCTGACGGCCTTCCAAGATAGGTACGAAGCCACAATGGTATTAAAATACACATTGGACCTCCTATAATGTAACATCAGAATCCAGGATAGCTGCAACGCCGGGTAGCTTCAACGCGGATACGAAGTAAGCGAGAAGCATTCCACGCTCACAATACGATCCTCAAGGATCAACTATAATCATCTAGCAAATAACAATGCTAATGAATTCTATTGAATTGCTATACGGATGCATCACTCGGACGTGAGAAAAAACAGTTAAGTTCTCGCACTTAACAATACGAAGGCATGACCCTAAAGATGGGTTATCCACAAGCTTATTACAGATAGACCAAGCATACTATCATAGCTATCGGTTAACGAATACCGATACAATAAATGAATTCTTCTGAATTCTCATATGAGAGCATCGCATAGATGCAGGGTAGATAAACTGCTACATAACCATCATACTCAATAATATTACATAAATCAAATGTAACATGAGGAATTCTATCTCATAAGAGGTACATAATCATATAAAAACATAACAAGCAACATAAGATAACACATGTGCACCCCAATAAATGATCTCAACGAAGAAGAATTTCATTACAAATCTCTTCATATTAACTCCTTTTCGAGTATAAAATCCTCTTTCAATTGGAATATATCAAGTCCTAGAGATGACAAAATTAGCTCATATAGTCATGCATGTAGTAGAAGACATTGAATAAAATAAAAACACCTCAAATGCCCAACTCCCTAAAATGGCTCAACTAATATAAATCCAATTGCACTTCAAAACTACATATGTTCAAGCAATAGAAAAGTCATTCGACATAAGACTTTCCAACAAGTGAACAATTGATATCGCATTAAAAGTTTACACCATAATATTAGCTAATATGTACATGTTAACACACTTTTGGAATATATGGAAGTCAAGAGTAAATAACATGCATGTTACTACATAAGTGTGATAGTCAAACAAGTAAATACACACAAATTATCACAAGAGAGGTATAAGGACCACATGTCCAAATAACCTATGAATAAACCATGTATATACATACTTTATACAATTCAACCTAGGCCTACGAGAAGCTATCATAAATGTCATGCCAAGGCTAACTATGACACAATCATATTAAGCATTTACTAATATGAAGCAACACTACAAAAGACTACTTATGGCATGCCATACTCTATACTTCATGATATATATAAGATACCACCTATTGCTAACAAGTATGGATCTAATATATCAATACAATCTACCAGTCATGATTGAATATAACTAGGGTGCCCACGGTTACACGATACACGATTATGTGCATCGAGCGCTTCCCGAAAGGGGTGGATCGAACCACTCACAGATACTTGAATCGCCGCGCGTCCGGTCTACGAGATCTGCAAGAACAACCAATGATGCTCAATTAAATATAAAGCATTCTGACACATATACAAGCCTTCTTCATGAAGACAACAACTCCTGATATTACCCATACCATGCATAATAACTCTTTGACCCATACTTATACAAGACTAATTCATCCACTGCAACCAGCCCCAAACATTGGTCTCCACGGCATACAATACACATCCAAAAATTCTGAAATAAATCACACACATTCTATGACATGTTGGGATCATATTCCGTGAAGACATAATAACTTGATTAAATCTCTAAAGGCCCAAAATAAATTATTTTCTGAAACTGTTCAATTTTGCGCGAATCTGGACAGATCATGAACATCAGGCTATAACTTACAGCAAAAATATCATAATGATACCAAATTTCATATGTAACATATAGACACAGATGATCATATGAAATGAGACATAAATCTCAAAATATGTCTATAAATACCCCAAACATAAGGATCTTGAGGAGACAGAAAATCTGCCTTACGACACAAAGTCACCCCCAATCATTCATAAACATAAACATCTCTTGCAATAGCAATTATACAAGACAATATTCCTCCAACAGCACCCACACATACCCACATTATCACAAACACACTCACAAAGAGGGAAGGGAATACCTTGAGAGGGTGAAGAAGAGGGAAGCCAAGCTCAAACATACAAACTCTTTCCCTTCTCAATTTTTTTTTTCTTTTCCATTCATTGCTCCTCTTCTTCTTGACTGAAAACAGGGGAAAATGGGGACAACACGGGAGATCCATTAGAGGGCTAGGGGAAGAGGAGAGGGAGAAGATAACATCAACATATGCACAAACCAACCTTGGTCACTTCCTCTTCTTGCCCCTCCTTCACCTTCATGTTCCCCCTTCTCCCACTCCTTTGTGACATTTTCACAAACACATAGGGGGCTGATTAGAAAGGGGAAAAGGAAGAGAGCAAGGGATGAGGAAAGAGAGAAAGAATCAACAACAACTATAACAATAACAACAACACACACACACACACACCCTTTTTGCACTCTCTCTTGTGCTTCTTCTTCTCCATCACCTCACCTCCTCCACCCAATACACACTATAACAACAAAGGGGAGCACCAAAGATTGTCTCAGATGAGAGAGGCAGGGACGTTTGGGGTCAATAAGTAGCCAAAAAATGGGGGGCGGAATGACTAAACTGTCCTCAAACTAAAGATTTTGGACATCCATCACTAAAATAGCCATAACTCCCTCAATATAGCTCTGAATTGCACAATTCCAACGCCATTGAAAGCCAAGAAGATTATCTACAACTTTCATGTTTTTATCTAGATCAAATAACCTCTATCTATTTCAAAATCTATGCTAAACATCAAACATGGCTGCTGCCAGGATTTCATATCCCCAGGGTATAATTGGAAAAATACCCATAACTTTTGATACATGAATCCAGTTGATCCAATTCTACTTTTGTATGAAATCTAACTCAAAACTGAACATCTCTTGATAAAATCAGATTTTTACTACTTCATCTTGGGCATTAAAAAATTAAATCTAAATACCAATCAAAACTGCATAATTTATAAAAAGACCTCAAAATGCTATGAAAATTTCCATTTAAACCCAAGTGAACACAAGAACCACAAATATGCAGTTAGATTTTGAAACTGAATGCCCAAACTATTAAAATAAATAAAACGCGATATTTGACCTTTAAAAATGACACAGTCTTAACAATTTAAATCCCTGTAAACATCCACAAACCCATATAAGTCCTTGCAAACTTTGAGTCGGACATACAAGCCATTTAAACTGTTATGGTAGGTCAATTTAATCCATGGGTTAACTTTTTCCAATTTAACGATATATTCTCGTAATATTCCATCTGTATGAAATTAAACATTCATATAAATCACTAAAAAATAGAACACAACATATATATCATTTTATATGACCATCTTGCTCTTGATCAAACTCATTTTCACTTTTTTTTTCTTTGGTGGACTTTGACGTTATTGTTGCGTACTACTCCATTATTATTATTTTTTGCTTCTATTTCAAACAATTGTAATTGTGAAGATTTCATTTATGTATTGTATTTATTATATTATAGATATTACTTAGAATTTTTATTTTATATTTTTATGAGATGATTACACATGTTAAAAAAACTCATGTTAATCACAATGTTGTGCATTGTGAATGGTATAATAGTAAAATCACACCTATGGTTAATTTTAACCATGATAGGTTAAAAAATTATTTAACAATAGGGATGTATTAGACATTTTCTATGTTTCTATGGATGTAATTGTCATACCCCAAGATTACAAGGACTTATATGGGTTATAGGGACTCAAACGTCTTTAACCCTTATTTTTATACCATTAGAATATTTCTTAATGTAAAAATATGTCCCTCTTTTATCTTTTTTTTATCAAAATGAACATTAACTATAGTTAGTTTCTTAATCAAGAAATAAAAATAACAAAAATAACATTGACATATGATATTTGTCATAATTTAAAAAATTAAAAATAATAACATAATTAATCTCTTGTTCTTTACAAATCAACAATGAACCATTCAACCTTACCCCTTATTTCATTTTCTTCTAATCAAGATCTAGTGTTTTTATTAAAATTTTAATTTTGTAACATGTATGACTAATTGTTCTCAAAATAATTTTATTTTATTTTTACTTATGTAATTAATAATAATTACTATATTTTTTCTAATAAATAATTTGTATATTTAATTTTTATATTTTTGGATTTTAGAAAAAATTATCATTTTTATATTAAAATTAATATTTTTTATCATTATAAATATTGTATTTGTTAAAGTAAAATATTCAAAATAAAAAAATAATGGTAATTTGGTCATTTCTCCAAGAATTTAACATTTTAATAGAAATTTGGATTAAAATTAATTAGGATGGTAAATATGCACAAATTCTATATATTCCAATGATATAAAAATAAATAGGTTATTTGGAATAGTATAAAAATAAATAACATGTTTTCTGATGGTATACATGCAAAAAAATCTTTATTTTTCACTTTCATAACTTAAAAAGATGTTTTACTTTATTCAAATTAATAAATCATCCACTGATGTTAATTTACTACTTTTTAATAGTTACTAGAAACATGTCTATTTATTTCTAAAAAATTTAAAATCATAATTTATAATCTATCATTTATAATGTATAATATATAAATCGAAATCACAACAAAAGTGGCCTACCCATGACATACAATTGCAGACCCCAAATGAGTACAAAATTAGCCCAAAATTGTGTTCAGTATGTTTCTATCCAAAGGCAGCCCTTTGTGTCACAGACTTTTGGCACTAGGATGGTTGTTAATATCCAACCGATTATGCATTAAAATTTAGGCTCTATTACACTCAATTTTTTTTACGGTCTAAAATATATACTTATATGCATCGTTAAAAATCTAGTAAAGCATATGCATCGTTGAACGAACTATATATTTCGTTAATTTTTTTCACATACTAAAAAGGAGTTTATTCAACTCGAAATAAAACATTAATATACTTTTTATTAAGTCATATACCTTGTTTGATGATGTTTATTATTTTTTAAAAAATTGAAACATATGTGATCTACGTTTTGGATTGTAAAGAAGACAATGCTTTAACATTTTCTTTAAAATTTATCAGTTATAACTGACTCTAAAAAGTAATGTGACGAATAGAAAACATAAATACTCTTTTTGTTTCTACTTGCTTTTAAAATATAGGGTCCTGATATTTTCAAACGACTTGTTTTTAATATCTTGGTTATCATGTTATAAACAGCACTGTTACACACTTACACGCCATCTATGAGGACTCCCTCTTGATCTGCACCTACCCAATGGATTTTCCCATGAACAATTAATTCATGTACTGATATACCTTGATAGTCATGCAAGCTGTGAAACATATACCTCCCTAAACATGGTATATACTCTGTTAGTAAATTTTTATGATTTTCATTCAATTGGTCATACAAGTTATGTACATTATTAGCTGAGATTTATTATTTAAAAAAAAATTAAAACATGCGCAGATAATGAGACTGTTTTTAACATTATTCTTTTTATAGAAAAATCAATATAACTCCTTGAAAAGTCCCTATAAAATTAAAAAATTGTCACATATCCCTATGCTATTAAAAAAATATCGTTTTAGTCCATACTGTCACATATGCCCCCCCTGTGTGGCTGTATCTGAAATTTTAATGGTTTAATATGATTACATTTCTTCAATTTTACCTTGTTATCTCTTGTTTATATATCAACACTATATAATTATTTTTTATTAATAAAAAATTACATAACCGCATATACTCCCGCATGCCACATATACTCTGTGCGGTACCCTATCCGCACGCAAACCGCATACCGCATTTTAAAACACTACTGTCACCCCAATTAACCAGGTATATGGTTAATCCTAACAACACAATAAAAATTATCAAATTCCTCACCCCTTATTTTTTTAAAATCAATATAGCTCCCTAAAAACGTATGAAAATCGGAAAAGATTCCTATAAAATAAATAAATCCCTTCAAGTCATATTTTGTAAGGACTTATTTGAATGTATTTATTGAAAGAATTTAACTTATGGGCTAAATCCGTTAATTATACACATCTTCTTGGGACTTATGGTGATTTTTCAATTTTACAGATACTAAAATCGAATTAGCTAACTTTTCATTAAGTTATATCGATTTTTCCTTCTTTTTAAGGGGGGAAAGTTAATTCCACCTTTGAAATATATGTATGTCCGTTTCTGAGGTTACTTTGCTGACCTTATTTTCTCTTGTTCCTACAATGAATGTTATATTTGGTCATTTAGGAGGTCACTTTTGTTGAACACGCAAGGGTTGAATTTTTTTAAAATATAATACACTTGTTTAATTTAAGTACAAATTATTACAAAATTGATTTTCACATTCATATGAATTGATTGCAAATATTATTTTATGTTCTTCATAATAGTGTATATACACGTAAAGCGATTTCATGCATTGCATTATGTGATGTGACATTCATCGGAATGACTGTCAATATAATAACTCATGTTGTTATTCATCCATGGAGGGGAAACCAGTAACCATATAATGGGCATTGGGCATCATCAATAATAGGGCTTGTAATGGACACATGATTTAGGTGGGCTATCATTAATTACAAAGTCAGTCCCAAAACAAACCCACACAAATCAGTCCCTGCTCCGGGCCAACACAGCAGCCAGCAATCAAACTTATTTGTGTGAGTACATGAGTGTAGGGTGTGGGACATTCACACAGCTGCCACCTTATCCTAGTCTAGTATATACTAGATTAAGTCAATATATACTAGGTCATACATGCATTTAATTCGTTCGATTGCTACGTTTTTATAAAGAAAAAACAAGTAATTCATTCGAGAAATAGATACATTTGAAAGAAATCATGTTGGAGATGTTTTCCATGTATATATCTATGTGTGTATACATGAATAATATTGCATGTAGTTTTATACAATTTTTTTTACAGGTCAGCCTTGATAATTAAATTTTTTGAATGGGTCTTTGATAAAATTTTAAAACGGGCCCCACCTCTATCAAAAAGGTTAAATGATCAAATCTTGGAGAGCACTGTTATTCAAAATAAGATAATGTTCTGTCCAGTCTCATTTCCATCTCAGAAGTCCAACTATAACTCTAAATGGGCCTCGTTATTGGATCAATATAGGCGAAAAATGATACACTCAATCACATTCACCAACAAAAACTCAGATCTCACATGTTTTCATTTTTTTTAAATAGTAAACATCATCTAATGAGATATATGCTTTGATAAAAAGTACATATCGCTCAATTTCAAGTTGAATGAACCTATTTTTAGTAAGTGTAAGAAAAAATTTAGTGAAGTATATGCATCATTTAACGAGGTATATACTTCACTGAATCTGTAACGAGATACATAGGTCTGTGTTTTGGGCTGAGAAAAAAACTGAGTGTAATAGCACTCATATAGAGCCGAAGATGTCCCAAGGAGATGTTGGAAGCCGACTAAACTTTCTAAAAAAGTAAAGAGCGCCGATACACTTTAATCCATTTTGCAGCTAGTTTTGTAGTCTCACACGCTATAATAGCATAGTATATACTAATGTATCATAGCATATGCGGTTTTATCATAGCATATGAAGAAAAAAATTCATTTTTTCACAACGAAAAAGAAAATATATAGTGTATTTCAATATATACATCATTTCATGTAACATGTACTTCAATGTAAGAGTATAACTTTTAAAAAATGGTGTGGACTACAAATGGGGCTACACAAGGGGCTAGACATATCATTTTCCAAATAAATAACGTGATTATTAAAAAGAGCACTAATACACTAGTCCGTTTTGTTACCTATTTTACAACCCTATACGCTATAATTGTATAGTAAATATTTTGTTATCATAGTATATGAGATTCTATAATAGTATACGGGCTAAAAAAAATTTCATGTTTTCAAAGTGGAAAAAAATTATACTATCTGACTATATACTTTATTTCATATAATAACATATATTTCAATAGAAAAATGTATAATTTTTATATAAAAAAATAAAAAATGGTGTGAACTTTAATTGAGAATGGACATATCATTTTTCAATAGGAAAATGATTGTTGATACACTTTTATAGTCAATCTATAGCTCTAAAATGATCCACCAACCTCCTATATACTTCACTTTTTCTAAAAAAAATTTTTCATTTTGTTAAAGAAAAAAATATATCTCTCTGCTGCATGTTGTCACTTCCAAAATGTTGCAAGCAATTTGTATATAGAGCTATATTACACTCAGTCTTTTTACAATTTCAAATATAGTCTTAGTCCCCTCCACCCTCGTTATATTGAGGTATATACCCCATTAGAAAATTTTTATATTTTTTTTTATAAATGATATCATTTAATTCATTAAAATATATACATCACATTTTATGAAAAATACGTATATGATTTTAAAAAATAAATAAAAACATATGCTTTTTGTGTGTTGCAACGTAAAATGGGTGTGTAACATTTTCGTCCCACTCTTAGTGGGCCTCATTATTGGATCAGTGCATGACATGACCCAAGAAGCCCAGCGAATTCGATGGGACGAGAAGTACCATAGTAGAATAATGTTTTCAATAGGCTAGTGTATAAAAAATAAAAATAAAAGTGTGGACTGTACATGCACAAGGTTGGACATATTATTTTCCTAATATTTAATCTCTTGTGCAAAATTGAAAAAACCAAAAGTATACATGTTTGTATGGATCTCATTAGATAAAATAAAGGGTTTTTTGCATATATACCCTGTTAGGATCCTTGATTTCACAAATACTCTCCTTAGGATCACGATTGCAAAAATACCCTGTTAGGATAATAAGTAGTGCAACTGTACCCCTCCGTTACTCGCCGTTAGCAACTACGAATCTACCATAGTTAATTTGTTAACCAGACATATGTATTTTACTATTTTACCCCTAAGTAAACCCGACCCGATTATCCCCACCCTCTCGAAAACCCTCTCCTTCCCTTACCTCCTCTCAAACCGAACCCTAACCCTAGTTTTCGCAACACCTACAACCCACCCCAAATCAGCCAACCAATCCACTCCAATCGAACCAAAATCAAACCCAAATTAAATCCTGATCAATCAACGAGTGTGTGAATCAAATATTCGATGAGGAGGAGTTCTCGAAGGCGATCCGTGCGATCTGTGGAAGGGGTTTTGGTCCCCAGGACTTCTGCGTTTGTGAATCTTGTGGGGGAGACCACCAATGCAGGAATTAGTAATCGCCAGCGTGCATCTACGTCTCTTGATGTTGCTGCTCGAGGACCTGCATCTAAGGGGTAGAGCAGTGCAAGGTTGTGAAGTTCAAGGTCAGTTATTTAGGGGCAGAGGGCATGGCAGAGGAGCTACTGCTACTGGAGGACCTGTTGCTGATGTTGCTGCTCGAGGACTTGCTGCTGATGCTGCTGCTGGAGAACCTGCTGTTGGAGAACCTGCTGCTAGAGGACCTGCTGTTGGAGGACCTGCTGCTGCTCGAGGATCTGCTGTTGGAGGATCTACTGCTGGAGAACCTGCTGCTGCTAGAAGATCTGCTGTTGGAGGACCTGCTGCCGGAGAACCTGCTGCTGCTAGAGGACCTGCTATTGGAGGACCAGGTAGGACCAGAGGGAGGGCTTTCATGTGTCTAAGAGGGAGGAGTAATGCATCAACAGGTGGAAGAACTCCATGGCAATTTTGATGCATCATTTAGAGATGCTAGTATCTTCTTTTATATAATTTCAAACATCTGTGTGTGTTTCTGAGATGTTGTATGTACTAAACTTGGTTATTTTAAGTGTGTTTGTAGTGTATCAAACCCTCTTCTTGAATGTTTATGAAAAAACATGTTTTTCTTTGAATGTTTTTGAATAAACAAATTAAAGTACTTTCATATATGTTTTCAACAGCTTCTTCTTTGATGGTTATATATAAACAACATGCCTAATAACAGCCATAACATTGATGTTTTTTCTTAACAAAACCATAACATCAGCAAATCCAAAACAAAATAGCTTCATTCATAAATAATTACAACATCATACAAACACAATTACAACATCATACATCATTCTAAATTTATAAAATACTGAATCAAGAAAATCACAAAGACAATGCGCATGTAAATGATCATCTCTTCACGAATTCCACTGATCTTTGGCACTGTCTGGACATCCATTGACATCCTCCCTTCCATGATCTGAACCTTCTTCTCAAAAGATTTAATTTTTTCCTCAAACAGCTGCTGCATCTTATAAACCTGCCACTGGAGAACCATTCTTCTCAATTCATTGGGCTGCCAATGGAAAAGGGAAACAAGTGAATGAGATGAGAGAGGAGTCTTGACCGAAATAGAAGGATCTTCTCTGCTGTCTCTTTTAATGTGATGATCTATGCTGTGAACAAAAAAAAAGGGAGAAGGAAGAAGAAGGACATGGGGTTCAGGCTGAAGAAGAAGAAGGGTAATATTGACTTTTCCTTGTACATAACGGAGCAAAACGGCCATTTTTTAACCAGAGCTCACGGGAACTAACCACAGGGGTACGGTTGCACTACTTATTATCCTAACAGGGGTATTTTTACAATCGTGATCCTAAGGGGGGTATTTATGCAACCAAGGATCCTAACAGGGGTATATATGCAAAAAACCCTAAAATAAAACTGCATGCAAAACTATATATAAGTTGGCATATAGCAGTGCTCAAACAAGAATATTTCAATTACCACAAAGTTAGATGGAGTTTTACTTGTGGTGTCATTTACAGTTCATGCATGCATATATGAAATCTATTTCATCTAATAAATATACGGGGGCGATTAGATGCGGCGAACGGCAGGTGCGGCGGCGATATGGGCCGTTCGATCGCGGGTCCATCGAATCCAACGGTCGACGTGAATCGCACCCGACCGTCCGATGCGATGGACCCGTGATCGACGGCCCACGATCGACGCCGCACCTGCCGTTCGCCGCACCTAATCGGCCCCCAATAAATATATACCTTAATAAAAATATCTCTCACCTCTGAAGGGATCAAATCCTCAAAAACACCATTTTCTCAACAAAAAAAAGGAAGTAAATAAAATACCAAAAAGGATTGCAAAAGAAAAAATGACAAATATAAAATCATATTGTAGTGATTGTACTTTAAAAATTAAACAAAACACTCTTAGGCAAAAACATCTTATTATACCAAAAAGTCTTGTTTGGTCGTTTGTCAAATAAGTAAATACAGTATATTTAAAGTAATCACGGCTTAGCTATAATCTAACACATAGATCTTGCAATGACTTGATTTGCTCAGATACATTATTTAGATACAAATAGGTTTTACGCCAAAAAAAACAACGAAAAATAAAATATGCCCAAGGGCAAGGCAGGGCAGGTTTTCAGACAATCAACTCCTGAAATAATATTATTGTTATATATTATTGGCATAGTCGCATAGATGTTACCAGTATCATTGAAAGAGACCAATTAAGGATTATTTACCAAGCATGTTTTTCGCAGTTGTTTCTGCAGACACACATCACCTTTACTATATCAACATATATTCTATTATAAAAAATATAAAAATTATGTACATTTAATATATTTGAGAGAATATGTTTCTTTTTAAAAGTATATATTTCATTAGATAATATATAATGTTTTTTTTTTACTGCAAGAACGACTAAGTATTACATTTTAGGTAAAAACCTTAATAAGTACTCCAAATTTTGCATCCCTATATTTACATGCACATCTCTGTTCACTAGAATAAACACGCATGCCTACTGATATAAAGAGCAAATGATGGTAAAGTAAGCCTAGTTTGAGTTCCTCTTTGGAATCACATGTAACCCACTAATCAAAGTGGTGTTAATCTAATCTAATCTCATAGAATACTCATTAGTCATTATGCATTCATTTTAGGGTTGGGTACCAGATTTGCTCTCCTTTCCCATTAATTGAGCAAATTACATCTACTACACCACAATATAATGCCTCCCTAGCAAACTAATGCAAAAGATAAATTTTTTTTTATGGGAGGAACTCAATGTAGAGAAATCTCAGATACACAGAATCATTCATAAACTCTTTGCCAAGTCTGAAAAAATTTAAAATTGAGACCTGTGTCACGTCTAGTAGATTTTGAAAAAAATTTATGATGAATAATGTTATTAGATGAAAATTTTTTATGATTTACCATATGTGGATCTCTTATTAGAATCTCTATTTAAAAAAACGAGATGGAGAAAGAATATTATGAGTATAGTGTGCAATTTATCCACATTTTAGTCTTCACCCTTCCATCTGTTTTCAAGTAAAGGTGACATCCAGATATTGAAAAAACCAATACCAATATTGACATCATAAGCCAAACTCTGATCACAAAAAACATTAAACCTGGGTACAAAAGGATTGTGACATGAGCACGTTTTTCAGATCACAACAATTGTCATAAACTCCAACAAAGATGATTACACACATTCCAAAAAGGAAGGTAGTGAATACCACAGCTTAAGCCAGCCCCACTCATGGGTCTAACCTATTGTGCACCGGTCGGCGCCGCCTCACCGCGGCGTAATCTCCCGACCACCACCATGACTTCTCCTCCCTCACCGCCACGTGTCTCTTCCCCATGGTCAGCCGGTGGTGTTGCGCTCCCATCTCCACCACGCCTTCTGCGATAAACAACACAACAAAATAAATGTTTATACATGGGGGGGGGGGGGAGAGATTAAACTATGGTTCATACCTGCTGTTTGTTGTTGATGAAACATAGAGTGGCTCACAACCATCAGTATCAACACCAGAGCTTCCATTGTTTTTTTCCTCTCTCTCTCTCACTTGGTGTGCATTTCAATGGTCAAAGAGTTTGGAAAAAATTTCATACAATGCATGCGTTCCATTACATAGGTAGTCTAAATCTAACCCTAATGCACTTATTTTAAAAGGAGAAGATTCTAATACTGTCAGACTTTGAATATCTTTCTCTGTTATGGTAAGATTTGGAGGTCTTGAAAGTTGAAAAGAACCCTTTGTCTCATGTGATTGCCACTGAAAGGTGTAAAACACAATTTTATATCTTCCCAAGTTCCAACTAACAGCACATAAAGTTGTGGTTTTGTTTTGAATGGGGTTTATTAAAACTGTCTTATATATATCCAATGGTCATCATTATCGAAGCCATTGGGGGGGTGTTAATATTTGATTTACAAACCAAATACAAAGCACATTATCATCATCAAGAGCACATATGCTCTCAACAATGTTTCTAAAAATTTTCATAAAGTTGAAGAAAGAAACATGGTCTAAGGGGGTGTTTGGAAATGAGTTTAGAGGGCTTCTCGAGATTTGCTTCGTAAAAATCCAATTTAATCTAAACTCTTTCCAAATGCTCTCAACAATCCTAGTTATAGTGTTATACCGAACCTCATCTTAGTAGGATGGGTGATAGTGAAGGGACTTGGATTTGAGTTTTGTCGCCTACTGATAGGGGGAAATTTGACGAGGAAAAAAAAATTCACCCACCAAAAAAAAAAAAAAAAACACAATTGTTGTAAAAAATGTAAAGTAGCTTTTAATTGTATAAAAAAAAATTGAAAACTAGCAAAATATGCTTTCTACAAAGCTGTTTTCAAAATTTGTTTTAAATGAAATATCCATTTTTCGAACTCATTGCCAAATGCACCCTAAGTTCTGTTACTTCCACAGATAATAACCTCCACTGTTGAATATGCCAAATATCAAGAATTTTCATCCCAATTAATGTATTGCATTCCTCTTGATATCATGTACATGAGAAAAAGGATAGAACTATAGAAGTTATTGAACATGTGTAGCAGGTGAAAATTTGGTGGGAAAAAGGAACTAATAAAATGTGTTACTGCCAAGGAGATCACCCCACACAAGGCAGTGGGCGATGGATGACAGTCTGACCGAATATATCTGGAATAAAAAATGTAAGAGACAATCATTCCTCTAGACTTTTTTTGTAGCTCCAAACATGTTTTAATTTTTTTTTGAAGGTATGTACTTATCCAATCACTGAATAAAGTACACACCTTCACAGAAAATGAAATATATACTCAAATGAATTGAATGCATAAAGTTTTGCATTTTCTTAATCAAGTATACACTATATTAACCTAGTATATAAGGAGTTAGATGGGGGCTGCAAAAAGGACTGCAAGAATGATCGTGTATCAGCACCCTATCAAAGATGATGTCCATATTTTTTTTTATAATTACTTACTTCCGAGTATCCGCCCACATATCAATAACAGTCATCTTCCTCATTTCTCCTAAACCAACTTGGCTTAAGTTTTTCTTTTTTGGAAAAGAACAGATGTAGAAAAACATTACTCTATGAAATACATTATTGTGCTCATATCAAGTGATATCAGATGAAAGTCACTTCTTTGGACAAGAAGTTTATTTTAATTTGAAAACCTACCTTGAGGCATTTTAAAAAAGGCTAAATATTGTTGTGATACATGGAAATGGGCTCTTTTAACTTTGCTACAGGATGTTGACCATGACTCACAGGAGGAAGATACCATCAAGCAGTTTATACTGCTAAAACCTTCCAGGCTCCGCATCAAGGCTTAGAGATGACACTCTATCATAAACAAATATGGGACCAAAATGGTTCAACAGGTGAGGGCTTATACATGACTCCTTACTTTGTATAAATTTTCTCCTAAGGTGAGGAAGGAAAAAATGGACCAATGATAAAATGTGATATGTGGTTTCCGCACACTGCTCTTGAAGAAAAGGTGTCACATCTTTTCTACAGTTGTTCCTTGGTAATGTGTGATCCAAGATTGAGATTACGTTGGGCATCCCATGCTCTTTTCAAGACGTGTCTCAAATATGAATTGGTTCCAAGGTTCGAAGAAGAAAGAAGATAGAAGCCCATGATCCAAGTGTATAAATATGATTCTGCAAGCATTTTGCTGGTGCCTGTGGTTTACGCATTATTAATTGATTTCCAAATGAGGTGGGTCTAGTGGGAGAACTTTTGGCTGAGCACCACAAACCTTTTGGGCACATTTTGGGGATAGATAAAGTATTGCATGAAATGAGTATTAGTTGCCAGGAGTATGAATAAAGGGCCTAGTTGAATGTTAATTCTCTGGTTCTTCTCCTCTTTCTTTTATTTTATGTTTATTTCGGCAAAGTAATGGGGAGACCTCTTGTTTCCCTCCTTTTGGGATATTTCTTTTGTTGAGTAATGAAAAGAACATCTCCTCTTTATAAAAAATTTGTGATATAATTATGATTATTTCTTATTCTTCGATTATTTGCAGTTAAATTTCTATAAGGAAAAGGAACCTACTGGAGATTTCAGAAAGGGAACTGGAATTTTTTTTTTTCCAATGAAATTATCAAAAAAAAAAAAAGAGGAGTTTCTTGATACATGATATAATGCTTGATCAAAGTGAAATCAAGTTCAATGGTTGAGTAATATAGTGATGCCATAATATCCCCCGTGAGCCATCAGTAATCTCCTGGTAAGCTACAAGATTGGAAGATTGTTGACATGTGGGAATGAAGAGGGTAATATGACCAAAATTGAAAATTAAAAGCAACAGAAATTGATTGCAAAGACTATATAATATCCATTTCCAATTGCTACGTGCAAGAAGTCTCACATGCCCTCACCTATGAAGTTGGCCAAAGATCAGGCACTAAATGTCCACATGCAAGGTTTAGGTAGGTAGTAAAAATACAGAGCAGCGCTCTTGAATTTTTCTTCTACACAAATATTAAAATTTTGCAAATGCAATAGCAGAAATGAAACATCTATGAATATATAAGAGAACAACTAGTGATAAGTTACTATTCAACTACAAGGACATTGTGAGCCTTTTAATATGCAACTAAAGAAATATGTTGAGCCCCTTATTTGTTTTGACTTTCATGTATGAGTTCAGGCAGATAATGAAAGAAGTTCTAGAATTCTCATTTGCTTGAGAAAAATTAAAGATCTTATAAGCTTTAGTTACAATGAGAATGTGGGGCTTTCATCACATAATGGGTTTGTTAATCTATTTTCTTATGTTAGAACGTTTGGGAGTCCATTGTGCATTTTATCAACGCATGGGGTGTCTCCTGTGTCGGCGCGAGGCAGACCATTGTTGAGGAGGGTACATTAATCATTGAGGGGTGAATTACCGTGGTGTGTCTTACCTAGAGTCTCACTAGATTTCTCTTCTACTTGGGACTCTTAGGTGGGTGTTTTTCTTCTTTTTGTTTTGTTTGTAATCCATTGGACATTCCCGTTCTTTGGAATATAATTAAGGCGAGATGCCTACCGTATTCTTTCAAAAAAAAAAAAAAGTTATCTAAGCTAATACTAAACATAATCCTCTCGAAACTCAAAGCTTTTTACAAGAGCCTGAAGGATTTGAAACATGAAATTCCGCTCTCAAAATGTTGAAGCAAGGCATGAGATCTAAACTTTTGTAATTCCATGGTTTTAGTTCTCCTATCATGAATTTATTGGGCCAACCAACAAAAAAAATGATATTCCAAGTGGTATCCTTTCCATACAGGTTCATATTCCCAAGTCAAATTGAGCAAGTTGGTGTTACCCAGAATCCATGAGAAAAGCATTACAAGCGTACCTTTGGGACTGTTCGAGCCTGAGCTTATCCATATTTGCTATCTCATATTTACCATTCTCCAAGTGTCTTTGAGCTGGCCTGAGTCAAGAATCAGTGGGAGGTAACATTTCCAGAAGATCATCAATTCATTTGAAGATGTGGCAGAACTGAAGGTTGTAACATGTCTGTATCATAGAATTGTCTCTCTTCCGAGAAGCAGACTCTGACATGGGATCATATCCCTTGCTTGGTACTAGGATCTCCAAGCACACAACATGGCTTCATCCCAATTTCCCACAAACATTGCTACCTTGTTTCCAGTTCACTTTTGTTGCACAAACCCATGCAGCTGCAAGACATGGACATGAACGGTCAGGTCAGAAAATCAATAATATAAAAAATGTCAATATACAGATATTATTGGCCCCATGCAAATAATTTGATAAGAATGCTTTTTCAACAAAAAAAAAAAAAAAAAAAGAGGGTGGGGGGACATGGGTAGCAGTTTGGCAAAGGGAAATCTCCTCCAACTGGTTCCATAATGTGTTGGGCTCTGTGATTGATAAATCACAAGTTTTAACAGCAGACAGACATACTGGAAGAACACATGGACTTCTATTGTTAATTTTCTTAAGCAGTGAAGTATAATATCCTAAAGGTTGATAGAGTGGTCAGAGAAGGGGGGACAATTTCAGGTGGAGTGATCTCTGCATTAAGTCATCTGTATCAATTGAGGGAGGCATCCCACCTCTTTGTTGTTTATGTTTCCTTTTTCTCGTTACTCTTTGTAGGCCACCAGTTTGCAAAAAAAAAGGCTGACACTAACCTTCCTGGCTTCCCCAAATAATTTCCATGAAATGGTAAAAGTTATTCACAAAAAAGCGAATAAAAAACATATTAATAAAATAGAAAGAGATAAGATACCTAGTTAAAAATGGTTCAAGGGACCTGAAGTCTTTTCCCAAGTTTAGGTAGTAAGGCAAATACAGGAGCATGATTGACAATAAATAATATTAAACATTTTTCTTGCTTATTTATAGAGAATCAATCCTTTTAAGTGATGTATATGACTTAGATATCCCAATCAGCATTATGCCATACTACTAGGACAAAAAAAAGTGATGTACATGCATGTGATGGGTATGAAGATTACAGAAAATTTGTTCAAGACAATTTTTTTTTTTTGGCAAGTATTTTTTTTTCCTGGTTAAATCATCCTGTCACAAGAACTCAAGTACCATCATTAAGGAGGGGATACCTCTACCATTCTACCAAGAGGAGATTCGGTTTCAAAATATATATATATATATATAGGTATTTTGTCAGTTCAACACAAACTTTTTACTCTTTATAAAGGTAAATTTTAGAGGCCTTTAGAGTATTAGGGGTGTAAAGTAATGACATTAAGCAACACACCTAAATGTCTTTCTCAATACTTGTGCACTTAATCTTTCCTCTGGCTCTTATACCTAAGTATTAATATAATTATTTTGGAATAAAGGTTGTGTTCACCCTGTTATTCAAAACCGGCATTAATTACAAGGATAACAGAAGAAAAGAAAACACAGAAGAAATAAAAAAATATAGGATGTTTTGGGATATAAAAGATGTAACCATCCACTTTTTTGAATCAAAGTCCTCTATCTTCTATTCCAATAGAAATCTCTCCTCTCCATCGATTCTAATTTAGTTAGCTTTCAAGATGGTTCAAAAGTGGCATACGTGATAGGCATGTTCACGGTGGTGACCCAAGTATTTTCCACAGTAGTGCTGCCTGCCATTGAAAGTCTTTCATTTCTTGTCAACCATAATGCCCAACATACTAAGGGATAGAAATTAAAAAAATTGCCAGCCTCTTTGCTAAATTTTTTCAAACCAGTACAGGATGAAACTGACTCTTATGAAGGTCAACTGCTTCCCAATAGCTGATTCCACCTTTGCCCAGATCCCCCTGCCGCAATGACGGTTAATAACAGGTGGTCTATATTCTCATCCTGAAACCAGTAAATATTCATTTGCATGGCAAGTTGCTTAAAGTGATGATTCCCGGTTCTAAAAAAGTAATATCTCAAGCTGCCAAACCGTGTCGAGCAGAACAACATGTTTCTGTTGAAGTAACTTCAACTGGCTTTGAAGCTCGGAGAGCTCACATAACAGGACAGATTCACTCATTTATCACTGTTTCTGCCAAACTTCCTGCAACCGTCAATCCCAAAGAATTTCTGTCGAAATATCAATGTCCCGAGATGGTGAAAAATCACTGTTCGTAAGCAGGCGTGGGAAGAGAGATCTTTTGCAACAAGCCAATCATCCATCCATGCACCTAGTCCTCTCTGAATTCACAACATTAATGTAGAGTTTTAGGACCCTTTGGGGAGGCGTTTGGGAGCGGTAGTGTTGGCGGACGTTGGCGGATGCGAGACGCTGAAACAAACGGGTTTTTCGCGTCGGCGTCAATAAACCAAAAATCTTTTGTCGTATCCATTCCCCCCCCCCCCCCGCCTTTTCCCCCGCTTTCCCTGTCTCCCTGGAACACCCTTCACCCACCGCGGCTCTTCCCCCCGTGTTCACTCACCGCCAACACCAAAAACAAACAGACCCTTAGTCCTCTGTGTAAAAATGGAGAGCCTGTTGACATACTCTTGCATGAACCAAATATTCAAATCAAAGTAGGGTAGCTTCACATGTGTTCATCTATGGTCTACCCACATTGGGGCATTGCATCCTATAAGTACGATTATCAGCTAGAAATCAGTGACATGACTCATTTCGCACTCGCAATCGAGCTTCAATAATCATCAACGAAATGCACATTTCGCCTCAACAATCGAGACTGAGAAGTTCATTACAGTTAAAATATATACAGATTGCTCATTTACCTAGATTTTAACAATCAGAAGACCATCACATTCATTCAACAGGAACACATTAAAGAATGACGAAACCAACCTTCAAATGGACCTCTCCTCCCATCACCAGACCTGGATCCGAGAAGGCAACGACAGACGGCCAGGGAGGGGAGTTGAAGGCCTTCGCTGGTCCGTCCGATGGAGGGAGCTGTGGCGATGCAACAGAGGGGGGTTCATCGCCGGATAGAGAGAGTGAAAGACAGACTCACCGAAGGAAGGGATCGGCCATTGACGCCTCCGCCATGAGAGATCGAACATAGTGCATTTAAAGGCGTCCATCAAGGATTACATCAAAGACTCATACTATTTTTTCAGGGTTTTGGGCGGAGAAGCGGAGATCGAGCGAGGTCTGAATAAGCTTTTATGGGAAGAGCAGAAGCAGCAGAGCCATTAATGGAGATGATTAGGGAGGGAAGTTGTTCGTATAGATATGCTGGGTGGGGTTACCTGCGGGCTGAGGCTGGTAAACAAGCCGAGCTGTTGGGGCTCGACTCTGTTAAAACTCGTTCAGGCTCGTTCGATTAGACAACAAATCGAACTTAAACAATTTTTGATAGAGGTAGTCGATACGGACTTTGATGGATTTCTGTGGACATTGTTTAAATGACTTTTGTACACTTTGTAGATTTTCACAGACTTTTACAGATTTTTGTAAACTTTTACAGATTTTCACAGATCGACTCTCATGTACTTTCACATACTTTTGCAGACTTTCACAAATTTTTGTAGACTTTCATAGACATTGGCAGACTTTCACATATTGACTCTCATTGACTTTCACAGACATTTGTATACTTTCATATTGTCATGAACTTTCACATACATTTACAGACTTTCGCAAATCACTCTCATGCACTTTTATAGATTTTCACAAACTTTAGCATTCTTTTACATATTGACTATTTTCACGTATGAATTTCTATTAATAAACATAATAATGTTTTTGGATTTTTAAATACCAAATAAAGAACTCATCATACCCAACATAAAATATAATTTAATATAATAAATATCAATCTTCACTTATCTGAAATGCATATTGCTAGAATGCTATGATAAAAATAAGTAATGAAAATAATTAATTGTAACACAAACAAATCCATAATTCTTACATTCATCAAACATATGAGTCGATATTAATATTTCATACATATTTACATTCATAAAAAATTCTTCTTCATTAAAAAAATTGATCTAAAATAAATAAATAAAAAAGAAAAAAAACCTTATATTGAGAAAAATCCACAATGAGCTAACCATATTTTCTGCTATAGAGAGAAAATTTCATAGAGGGGAGGGATGAGTTTTTAATTAGGAAGACAATAAAAAATAAGGAAAAATATATATTATATAAAAATCATACATTACATCTCTTCAAATATAATGAAATAAAATAATAAATTATATTACTTTAAATAAAAAAATGAAATAAAAGCAATCAGTATATTTAGTCATATATATACATATGCCTAAATATATCTTTTTATTTTTATATATGTCAAAACATTATAAAAAAAATATGCATGCATATTGTACAAAAATAGAAACATCTTCAAAGAAAATCAAATAAAACATTATACATATAATCAAATATATGATAAATCTATATTCTAGAAAATAATTGTGGATGATCTAAGCATATATTATATAATATATAATAATGAAATGAGTTATTGCAACACAAGCAAATCTTTCATTTTCATATATTCATCAAACATACGAGGTGATAGCAATATTTCATACAAATGGACATTCGGGGAAAAAAAGATGATAAATAAAGAAAAAAATGTAAATAAAAATATGAAAGGCATGGGATAAAAATCATAAATGAGTTTGTTAAAAGAAAAAAAAAAGAAATATTCACAATATTGAAATAAAAGTCCATGAGAATCCCACTCATTTGGGAGGGATTTTGAAATGACTTTTTCCTTTGTATTTTTCTCTCTAAAGTCCACAAAAATACATCACTTATGAAAGTCTTCACAAATTCTGTTTAAATTGAATAACACATAACAAAATGTCTAATATGAGGAATCTCAATCGAATAACGCTGAACTTTTTGTCCACGAAATAATGTCTCCATCGAATAACACTGGACTTTATGTCTACGAAATAATGTCTCCATCGAATAACGCTTGATTTTTTGTCCACGAATAATGTCTCAATCGAATAACGCTGAACTTTTTGTCCACGAAATAATGTCTCAATTGAATAATGCTGGACTTTTTGTCCATGAAATAATGTCTCAATTGAATAACACTTGACTTTTTGTCCACGAACCAATGTCCTGATTGAAAAACACAAGATTTACAAATCTATGAACATAGACAATTTGTCCATGAAAATCATAATGGACTACCCCCTATAAAGCTCGATTTTTTTTTAGCTAAACGAGCCCGAGCCGAGCCTTGATTCAAGTTTCATTTTGGCTTGTTTAACAAATGAGCCCAATGAGTCGAGCTTGAACACGAAATGAAGCTCAGTCCTGAACCGAGCATGATACTAAATGAGCCGAGCCTGAACAGAACAAAGCTCGGCTCGTTTGACTCGTTTACCACCCCTAAGGTTACCAGTGTTTTTTACTTATTAATTATATAGAAAGCCTTTAATCCTACTATCCATATCATTATCCCCTCCACCCAAAAAAAATTGGGTGGTGGGACAAAAAGAAAAACCAAAAAGACAAGAAAAAGAGAACGGGAAAGAGAGAGAGAGAGAGAGAGGAGGAGGGGGGGGGGCGACAGAGACGACGCGGGGGTGATGGAATGAGGGACAAAGAAAGGATGGGACAATGGAAGAGGGCAACAGACAACGGGAGAGGTCAGAGGTGGAGAGAGGGTGGGGGAGAAGAAGAAGATAGAGGCCGGGAGGGAGCGGCTGTAGAGAAAGGGATGGAGGATAGGAGGCAGAGGAAAGGAAATTGTGCAAACGGAGGCGGTAGAGGAAAGATAAAGAGAGACGGTGAAAGAGGGTGATCGGGGAGGGGGGTCGGCCTCCTCATTGCTACCATTCACCTACCCCTCACCATTGTCCGTCCCCCCCCCCCCTCCCCCGGGCTGCCCACCTTTTTATTTCTCTCTCTTTCTTCCCATTTTCTCTCTTACTTCTCTCTTTGGCTTTTCTTTCTGTCCCATCACCAAATTTTTTAAAGAGGGCTTAGTCATATAGGTAATGGGGCTAGAGGTTCTCTAAAATATATATCATCTATTTGAAATACACATAATTATTAAAATTAAGATATATATAAATAAATTATTGTATTTTCTTGAAAAAATAAAAAATAGATTTTTGATACATTGTACTAGTGAAATTTATAATGTATTAGAATAGCATACACTCTATTAGTGAATTGTATAGGCAATTGGGGAGCATCACTAAAATATAAACGGTAGACAGGACGGTAAAATAGTTTGAGTATTCCAACAATTTTAAGATTGGGCTTGTCGTCCACTAAATATAAGATGTTTCTCATGATTGTTTTGAAATGACCAAATACATGGACAATCTGTTTAGGCCCGCCCCGTCTAGGAAGGAACCCAAATCATAAAAAATTAAGAGCTAATAAAATTAAATAGACACCCAATTTTAATTTACCACTTAGGGACCATACATACTTTTTACACTGTATAATTCAACATTGAGAGCTCATTACTGATAGACTTAACTTAAGGAAATATTATTATGAATACCCATTACATTTCTTTTTGGACAATCTCTCGGACAACAGTCTCACGAACAGTCTCCACATTTTTAAATTTTTTAAAAATAGTTAACATCATCTAATGAGATATATGTTTTGATAAAAAATGTATATCGCTCAATTTCGAATATAGTAAACTTATTTATAATAAATGTAAAAAAAATATCTATGTATATACATTACCTAAGGAGGTATATACATTGTTGGATAACTAACAAGGTATATGAGACTGCATTTGGAGTTATAAATAGGATTGCGTGTAACAATACTCTTCTTTTTGTATAAACATGTAGAAAATGTTAGGGACAATCTCCACATGTTTTAATTTTTTAAATAGTAAACATCGTTTATGAGGTATATGTTTTGATAAAAAGTGTATATCGTTCAATCTTAAAATTGAATGAACTCATTTTTAACAAATGTGAAAAATTATTGAGCTATATAACTTTTTAAAGAAGGTATATAACTCGTTGGATGGCTAATGAGACATATGAGACTACATTTGATGTTGTAAAAATGATTGTGTGTAACAACGCTCAAACACATACAAAGGATCTCCTTTAAAGTTTTGCCTATGATCCCATCGTTGACATAAACTCAAGAGTGACTTTGATAAAATACCATCCAAAATGAGATGGAACAATAAACAACTCTGAAAATGCACTCAATTATATGCAACAGAAAATGGATCCACACATCTTTTTTTATTGCATGTGAAGGACATCAAATTCTCGTCAAGTTGAATCTAAATAGGATTAGAGCAATTCATCATATCTAAAATGGTGAGATTGGTGCTTATGATACTTTAAAAACATAAAGTATATACTCCAATAAATAAAATTTATACTTTCTTGCATTTATATAATATCCAAGACATACGAGCTTCGTGAATGAGTGCTTGTTATGGTTGTAGAACGTCGACATAAATTTCGTTGCATATCCTTCGTCTCTCTATAAAAATCATCTTCACATCGTCAAGAACCATTAAAATGATGCAATTTAACTCACATTGAGTGGTTTTTCAAAAATATCTAGCACCTCCAGTGGATTGAAGCCCAGCCTCATCCCACCCATTCCGTTTAGGCACGAACCCCTAGCCAAGTCATGGGTCTAGATTTTATCCAACGACCCCAACCTAGACCCACTAATAAAAAAGGGTGCCTCTATTTACATTTTTTCCATCCACAACCAATATCTATGCAACCTCAATCTAAATAGGTGATGTTCTTTAAACACCCTAAAATAAATTAATCTTAAATGGATCTTGTGAGTGTACAAGAGAAGAAGGCAAATGAAATAAAGAGAGGAGGAAGAGGAGCAGTTAGGGGGGGGGGGGGGGGGGCTGGAGAGACGGAGGGGGGAAAAGAAAATGACAAGGAAGCAACATCCCACCCTCTGAATCTTAATTTGATAGCTGAAGAAAGATTTACTAAGAATGACTATTTATCTGCTCTGCAGCTTGAAGAGAGCTTCCTTTAGCAGAAATCTCGTGAGCATTGGTTGGCACTGGGTGATACAAACTCTAAGTTTTCTACTCCTCTTTGAAGTCAAGAATTTTCAGCAACTCTATCTCAGCACTTAAAGTTCCTGGAGGGGTTCTGAGCACAGAACCTACTGAAATCAAAAGTCATATAGTGGACTTCTACAAATCTCTTCTTAACCAGGAATCAGAGGCTCCAATTCCAGATCTACATTTCAAGTCCAGTGTCACAACACTTCAAAATGATATGCTCGTATCAAATGTTTCGCTGGAGGAACTCAGAGCTGGTATTTAGTCTCAAGCCTCTTAGTCCTGCACGTTTTTATCAGCTTTTATGGGATCTTATTCATATGGATCTTTTAAAATCGATGCAACACTTCATCTCTACAAAACAGCTGCTTCGACAGGTAAGCTAGTCATTCATCACACTAATCCCTAAGTCTGCTAATGCAGATTCCCTTGACAACTTCAGACCAATATCTCTTTTCAATACTCTATACAAGATAATTATAAAGGTGCTAGCGTCTCGTCTAAAGAAAGTTCTTCCAGGGCTGATCAGTGGCCATCAAACTGCATTTATTAAAGGGCGTAGAATTCATCATAACATTCTTCTTGCTCACGAACTGATCTCATACATCAATAGACGAGGACAGGCAAGGGCTTGCATCAAAGTTGATATACGGAAAGCCTTTGATAGTGTTCGATGGCCCTACTTACTTAAAGTCCTGGAAGGGTTTCATTTTGCTGATCATTGGATTCATTTATGTCTGGAATGCATTTCCTCAGCCCAGTATTCAATCCTTATCAATGGCAGTTCGAAGGGTTTTTTCACTTCTTTTTGTGGGGTTCGGCAGGGGGACCCCTATCTCATCTCCTCTTCACTCTTGTATTGGAGGGATTCTCCTCCATGATCAACAATCAGTTTGACAATGGCCAAATCAAACCTTATATCAAGGGTAGATTGAATGTCACACATTTGTGCTTCGTGGATGATGTTCTGGTCTTTTCAGAGGGCTCCACAGCTTCAGCAAAGGCCCTCGCAGGGACGTTTAAAGAATTCTGGATGCAATCTGGTCTTTCTCTTAATGCGGACAAAAGTCAGGTCTTTGCTGGTCATCCATGTCCAGAATTCTGTGAAACTCTTTCCATTAATCAACACTCTTTACCAGTCTGTTACTTGGGAATGCCACTCTTCACCGGTTCACTGACTCGATCCCTCTGTCAGTCCCTTGTAGACAAGGTTCGACTTCGGATTAATTCTTGGATGGGCAAGTCTCTTTCAATGGCTGGCCGTCTAGAGCTCATCCTATCTGTCCTCACCTCCTATCATTTCTTCTGGTCGTCCGCTTTCACCGTTCCCAAAGGAGTGATCAAGGAGATGAACCGCCACTTTCTCTGGCAAGGGAGCTACTCTGAGAGAAAGATGCACCATGTAAACTGGGTGGAGGTGTGCAAACCAAAACTGGAGGGTGGCCTTGGACTAACTCGCATCAGTGATTGGAACTGTGCTTTTTGTGGAGTACGGTTATGGGAATTAGCCTCCAACACTCCCTCAATGTGGGCAGACTGGATAAGAAATTATTACCTTCGCAAAGGTAATATTTGGAATTGACACCCTCCCAATGGTTGTACCAACTCCTGGAGACAAATCACGAAGTCTAGAGAATGAATTTCTCCTCACATCAGATATCTTATCTTCGAGGGTAATTCTATAAATATCTGACATAACCCCTGGCTCAATGGCAAGAGCGTAATACAAGCTATTGGAAGGGAGCTCCTTTTATGGGGTCCCCCTGCAACCACCCCTCTTGGTTCTTATCACAAATGGTCAGTGGAGAAAGCCTCAACGATGGAATTCTGAATTAGATGACATATGACCCCAAATCTTAGAGATTGAAGTGGGGGGTTGTGACTCTGATTTGTTGATATGGCCTCATAATAAAACAGGGGTACTCAATAGAAGATTTGTTATGGCCTTCATTTGCATGAACTCTTCCACCTCCCCCACCTGGACCAAATGGATTTGGCAGTCTTATCAGGTGCAAAGGCACTCTTTTTCCTCCTGGCTGTTGTTCTTAAACAAAGCTCCTACTAGAGCTAGGTTGTTCAAAAAGGGACTCACCAATGATTAATCATGCCCACTCTGTACAACAGGTGTTGAAGACTCTTAACCACATTGCCACACAATGTGGTTACTCTCGCTATATTCTTGTATTCTCTTTTTAAAGATGTGATCATCAAGCATAAGCCTCCATGTCATCTATCTGAGCTTCCAGAGTTAGATTCTCACGCAACCCATCCAATAAAGAAGGTGTTGGCAGCCACCATCCTAACTAACTACCTCTGGTTTATTTGGCTGGAACGTAACAATAGAGTATTTCGAGGTAAGTCGACTCATAAAAGAGGGACTCTACGAAGAATTAAAGCTGAGATCTCCCTCATACTACAAACCTCCACATTCCATGCCACCCCAAGCCCTGATCTTATCTGCATTGCTGAAAATTTCAATATCATGATCAGCGAAACAATTTCCAAAACGATCAGTGTACAATGGATTCCTTCAGACCCCCTTTGGCTAAAAAGCTAACTCGGATGGATCCCTCACGGAAGAGAGGGGGGCTATGGCGCCCTCCTACGCAATGATAAAGGTGAATTCCTCTTAGGGATGGCGGGACAGGCTCAACCCACATCGATAAACTTGTTGGAGTTCAAGGGCATCCTGTCTAGTATAGAAATGGGCCTTCACATGGGAGCTTTCCGCCTCTGGATTGAGTCAGATTCCTCTATTGCCTTGGCTTGGCTGAAGGGCAGAGGCTCTCTCCCTTGGACAGCATTGAGAACACACAGAAGAATCACTCAAATATTAGATGGGCTACATTCTTGGAAGGCAACACATATCCATCGTGAAGGCAATAGTGTGGTAGATTTATTGGCATCTCATAGAACATCTTCTGGTGAATCGGTTTATAGACTTCATGACCTGTGACCATCCATAGAAGATCTTCTACAAAAAGACAAAGATGGAACTATATATCTAAGGAAAACATGAAACTCCTGACATTCTCTTTTGTTCTTTGGAGTTCTTTCTATGAAGAGAAATTGATCTTTTTTCTAAGTTGATCTTCTTTTGTAATCATACTAGAGCACATCTTGTAAATTTTGTTGAGTTACAGAAATACAAAATTCCACAATTACCAATAAAAAAAAGTCCCATCCTCCCCCCCGATTGCTCATCTTCAGTCTTCTCCTCCTCCTCTTGCACACTCGATATAAATAAATCTTTTTTTTTTAAATCTATTTATATTGTGTATATAAAGAAAAAAAAACCTAAATAGATGCAACCGACCAAGATAGCCCGCAGAATTGGACCAGGATAAACAATCATGTTCCATCTTATTCCACGTTTATTTTTCTATTAAGAGTCCATTTTGATACGAGTTTAAGTATATTATGCATTTGAAAAGTTAAAAATCATTAAACTCGGATCAGAACATATTTTCAGCATTTAGCTTTTCAAACCACTATCTTTGACAAAATATCTTACGATTGAAAAGTTAATAAAACAACGATTTTTAAAAACTGAGCTTAAAACATAAAATTATAAAAATCTTAACATTTTAATCTCACATCCAAAAAGCACCCTAAAACAGAGACTTAGGTGAATAAGCACTTTGCTTTGTCTTCCACTCCATCTCCTCGGCCCCAGCATCCCGAACCCTCTCACGCAAAAGACAACAAACGAATTACATTATTCCCACTCATCGTTCGCAAAAGCAGTCCCCATCGACCTCCACAACCCCACTCAGATCTCTCTCTCTTAACGATCGATCGATCCTATGAAGTCGCCATGAGTGGTTGCGGTGGGAGGACCCTTTCAAAGATTCGGAGGAGAGAAGGTTCGTTGAGTCGTCGCTTTCGCTTGTCGTCCACGGATCACGAGGACCACGTCGACGTCTTCGTCGCGGATATCGAGATCGAGGGGGGAGTCCTCGAACCATGATCGTTCGTTGCCCTCGGTCATCCTCGGATCTCGTCAGTAGATCCTCCCCGTCTGATTCTCAAGCCGACGCATCTAGACCTCCCTCCAATGGACCCCGCCGCCTCTCGCCCCGCCGTGGTCATAGACAATGGAACCGGGTACCCCCCTTAAAAATTCATCTTTTGATCTTTGTTTTATGTTTCGATTTTTGTTCTCTGTGTGTTTATTCTGGAAATGGCGTTCAATTCTTGCTTTAAAGATTTTGTTTTGATGGGTTTTGATTGCTATTATTGTCTGCCATTGATCTAATGAATTGGCGTTGGGAAACCTATTTTTGGTCTTTTTTTCAATCGTTTGTGGGGGGTCTCTATGTCTATGAGTTTCCTGCAAGAGCACAATTTTAACTGATTTGAATGGAAGATTGATATGGCATTGTGTTTTTTATTGTGAAATTGAGTGGGCAGAAAGGAGGCGAATTTTGGTTCTGCTGTTATAAGGATGGAAGTTTTCATTTTCTTAAAAGGGGACCTGCTATAGGTTGCCCAAAATTGTCTACAAATTTCACCCTAAAATAGCATGAGCAGTTTGTACACTCCTATAAGTGTGTACACTCTCCTTATCGGTGTACATGCACCGAGGTGAATGTTATACACCGCTTATGTGACATTCTGGGTGATCTAATGGACTGCGTGCAGCGGCACAGATCTTTTATGTACATGAGAATCCAGTTATAGAGTTTTGATACATTTTTTTTTCTGCTTTTTGTGCGCATAAAATGGAGGATTAGGTGGGAGGCTTTTGACTTAGTGGCTTGGTTTTGGGGGTGACCTCGAAGAGGAATTTACTAATTTAGGCACATTATTGGGAGCCGTCATTTTTTATTTTGATCTGTTGAATCTTGAAGTGCCCAATACATAGGAACATGAGATGTGGTGTGGAAGAGAAATAGATTATGAGGCTGACATTATTGGTAAATAGGCAAGTTGGCTTCAATCACATTTCAACCGTACCATTTTTTGAAATTCTTTAGTGGTGACACCCCTTATTTTAGTTTTAATTTTTGGAAAGCACATTTTTTTATATTTGTTCAAATGTTTTCCTTGCCGGTGTGAAATTGTAGGGTATGCATTTTCATGCTGTGAGTTACTCTTTCAATGATAATTTTTTTGTTTGTAATTTTTTTTTAAATTTTTGCTGTATTTTTCTTGACCATACTATTCTTAATTTCAGATATACAAAGATGGGATTTGCTGGCAATGTTGAGCCATGCTTCACCGTACCAACCGTCGTTGCAGTCAATGAATCTTTTCTAAATCAGCCAAGGGTTTCTAATAAGGGAAATTGGTTAGCACAGCACAGTGCAGGTGTCATGGCTGATCTCGATTTCTTTATTGGAGACGAGGCACTATCACGGTCTCGCTCTAGTAGCACATATAATCTCAGTTACCCTATTCACCATGGTCAGGTTAGATCTTTCACTGAAGGATATATGTGTATTTCATCTGTAAAAAATTATTGAGCTTTTTCCACATGCAGGTGGAGAATTGGGATACAATGGAAAGATTTTGGCAGCAATGCATCTTCAATTACTTGCGGTGTGATCCAGAGGACCATTATTTTCTTTTGACAGAGAGCCCTCTGACTGCTCCAGAGCATCGTGAATACACAGGAGAAATCATGTTCGAGACGTTTAATGTCCCTGGACTTTATATAGCAGTGCAGCCTGTCCTTGCCCTTGCTGCTGGATATACAACCTCTAAGGTTGGTAGCATTCAAATTTCACTCTGGATCAGTTTGTTCTTTAAAATCTTTTATTCTTATATGCGGCTGGCATATGTTGTTACTCTAATTAAGTTGATTGTGTTCCATTATAATTTTGTGATATTTACGTTCTCAGTAAGTTAATTGAGATGTATGCTGTACATTGTATTTCTATACTTCGTGCAGTAAGATAATTCATGAGCAATGCTTTGCATTATTTTATCATCACATGTTATTAAGTGCCAATGCCAGTTATTTAGCTACGCATAAGTGTCTAACAACTAGTTAAGTCAAAGGAGGTGATTCAGCAGGGTGAGTGAAAATCTTGTGTGCATGCAACGTTAATTCTTTTATATACAGGAAAATTACTCACAAATCCTATCAAGACATTGGTTGTAAGAGAGAGGCTGTCAGAATCCAATGTGATAATTCCATTTTTTATCTTCTTATGAAAATGTATGATACGTAGAATCACATATAGGGGAGGCTGATACAATATTGTATCCACTCGTCACCTACGGAAAACGAGAAGCCATCAATGATAGAGAGATAAGTGAAGTTTTTTTTTTTTGAAGATTAAACTGTAGGCCTTTATCTTCTATTTAGAATAGGGACAAAAGCCCAAAATTGAGAAATACAAAGAAAAGAAAATGAAATGCAACTAGAGTGAGTCAGTAGAATAGAGTTCTACAAACTCCCATCTAAAAGGACTACTCCTGAATCGATAAACAATTGCCCTGCAAGATAATAGATTTAGCACCCACACAGAACCTCTCCCAATCTTGGATAAATCTAAGCGCCAGTTCCCATATGTTCTCCGCATACGGGGTTTCTCCTTGGAAAATAAAATTGGCGAGCACTAAATATGTTGTTTTTGTGAAATTATTGATAGTTTTAATTTCAATTTATGTTGTTTTTGTTTCATTTTTAATATAAAATTTGATTTTGAATTTAGATAATACATCACAAACTTGCATTTCAAATTCAGTCAAAGACTGGCTGGATTTTGGGTGAGAAAATGGGGGTGAGATTTAGAAGACCCTTTCAGGTTGAGTAGGCAGTGGGTGATGACTAGATAATTGTGCCCAGATGGAAGTGAAGACCGCAAATATGTAAATATGTTCCTGTTGGCCTGGTCAATTAGGCTTACTAATGGAGGAAAATCTCAATATTTTCACTTATTCTTGGAGTCTATAAATAGCAGCTGAATTGAAGGGAAATTTGTAAAATTTATATGTTTGATATATACCCTATCTAGATGGATGTTTTTTTCAGATTGCATCATTTGTATGATAATAGTCAAAGTAGACCAGATCAATTATCCTCATCCCGAGGACCTAGTAAACAGTCCATTCTGAGGAGGAATCTAGGGTGAGGCACATAAGAAAACTGTCCGAGATTCACAAAAAGTTGTACTTGAAGTATATAGTTTTGAGCTTTGGTGAAACTCGTAAGCTTCCAATTTATTAGTGTTTTTTTTAATTCAATAGCGAGTTGTCTTATTTTTAAAGTTCAATATTTCTTTTCTCTTGTTTTGCATCAATTGTTATTAAAAATTTGATGGGGGTATTCGTGAAGTTGCCATCTAACGAGTAAGGAATCGATTGTGATCTGAGGACTTTGACTTTAAGGAAATTTTTTTTTATTACTTTAAGAGTAGGAGATGTCTTTTATTAATTTGATGGCAGTGGTGAAGGAATTGGCAAGAGAAATGGTGTCTCTCACCGAACTGTTGGTTAGCAACCACTTGATTATGAAAAGAGGGGGGAAGGGGGGGTAGTTGTTCTAAAGTTGAAATATCCTCATGGAGCTGCTTCAAGACAAGTTGGGTTCGATCAATATTGAAGATGTGTCAGGTGGATGATAGTGACGCCATTTCCACACTCCTTCAAAGACGAACCAGTTGGAGCTGAGGATGAAAAACTTCTCGTCATGATTGGCTTGGATGGCCCAAAGTGTATGGAGGATTTCATAACAATGATGTACAATATGAATTCTATTTTTGTAGGTTCTGAATATTCAGAAGATGACTTTGAAGATGATTCATGCATATTTGATCTTGGTTTGCATGATGACCATGTGAGTTCTAGAATGATCTCTCTTTGGCTTTGACATAATGATGCAATAAGTTCCAAAATAAAATATTTGCATGGATGGGATGGTTATGCTGGAAGTAACCATTGTTTCTTTCCTGGTTTTTGGGTTATTTTGAATTTTGACCTTTTGAAATAAAGCTCTTGATTTGGGATTTCAATGCAGAGAGTTGATGTTGGGAGGATTTTGTCTATATTGAGGAGCAGACAACAATATTCAAAGTAGAATGGGTCAACAGTTCTTGTCTAGAGGACTTGATAAACAGTCCTCATCGGGAGCAGGAAATGTAGGAATCCAACCTTCACAAAAATACGAATCTTAATTTGTTCCTTTTTCTTGAGCAATTGGTAGGAAGTACTACCACCAGATATTATTAAAGATTAGGGGTACATTCCAAAAATTAAAAAGAAAACAACAGGAATGAACAAAAGAGAGGAACGAGCACAACAGTAGATGAGAAATCTACTACCGCATTCTCCCCCATCCCCTTACGCCCCAACAGGTAGGTTGACCCCCTCAAAGATCCCAGCAGAGGTCCCACAGCACAGTGCCTGATCCAGTCTTTGATGAGCTTCACGCACCCCTCCCAGATGTTCTCAAAATAGGGAGATGCCATTGGAGACCACCTAGTTTCTACACAGACAAATCATCCAACATGCTGCGGTAATCAAGATCTGCCTCTTGCATTCACACTGATTTCCTTTCCTTTTCAACCTTTTCCCTGCTTCCCATGGCTGCTCCAAATCTGTGAAACCTGTGCCCAAACTTGAAGCCTTATCCAATCCTTCCCAAACTGGTTTTATAAGGGACATAAGAAGAAAAGATGCACTATTGTATTCCTCTTGCATACATAAAGGGCACATAGTAGATTCCTCATCCTTCCATTTTGATCTATATGCCTTGATCAATACTCGTATGGTTAGATGTTTGGGGCATAAAAGCGCCCAATTTGTTAGTTGTTTGCTTTCAATCATGAGTTGGGTGCTGTTTTATGAGTTCAATCCTTTTCTTATTGTTTCCATCAATGTATTATCCTTATTCCTATTTTTAAATTAAGAAACTTTCCTCCATATTACATTATATCACCATAGATGTTCATATTAAGGAGGAGCCCACACCCTCTCTTTCTTTTTAGTTGGGACCTTGCTAAGGCTAAGAAGCCACATTAACACCCATCTTCCTTCAAGAAAAAAAATTGCTTAGCGCTTGTCAGAAAGAAATCAGTTTCTTTAAGCATTATAATTGATTTTCTTACAGAAGTACTCAGGAGCAGCTGTAAATATGCATTGTAATTTGTAACACGGATGATTTTCTATTTTCCTCTGTTGCTATTAATGCAGTTGTTAACATTAACCAGTATTTCTCACAACTGTGGCTTTAATGTTCAATACTGTTTATTTATTATTTTCTATATAATTATTCATTTTATTTGCATCATAGATCAACCAGTTCTTTCTCTCAGTGTGAAATGACAGGTGTTGTAGTTGATGTTGGAGATGGTGCTACACATGTTGTACCTGTAGCAGATGGTTATGTAATTGGGAGCAACATTAAATCTATTCCCATCTCTGGGAAGGATGTTACATTATTTGTCCAGCAGCTGTTGCGGGTAACTATCTTGATATTCATTTAACAGTTCACAATAACTAATTGTCATGAATTTGTTACATGCCTCTTTCTTAAAATTTGTTTTTTTATTGTCTTGTCTAGATTGGATTCTAATTATGATTATGTGCATCCATATGCAAGAACAATTTTGTTAGTCATCATTTGTGCTTGACAAAATATCGATTTTTTTCCTCCATTAGCATTTGTTTCATTTTCATTATTGGGTTATGCTCACCTGCCTCCAGTTAAAATTTAAATTTAATCACATCTGTGAGGTGTGATTGGTTCATCCTGGAAATCAGATATTTATTTAGATGAATAAACTTTGAGCTAGCTTTTGTGGCTCTACAAATATCAAGCATAGTTTTTTTTATTTTTTAACGGTTTATGTGTAAGCTGGGTCAAAACCTAGACCTCTTTTTTTGAGAAATTGTGGGAGTTTAACACCCCAATTGAAGTTCAGTTGGATGCCCTAAAGTGAAATACAAAAAGGAAAGAAAAAAAAAAAACCCTCCTGAGATGAGGCTTCTCCAGATATATAACAAAATAAAAAATTGGTTATAAAAAAAAAGTTCAGGATCAGGCTACAACTCGTACTCTACCAAGAATCCTCCCCCCATTAACGGAAATTAATGCAAGAGCACATAGTTCAATGGACCTTCATGTCGGGTGGACGCACTCAACCCACTGAAACATGCCTTTAATGCTTTACTAAAAGTGGTTGTTGATTCTTCACCTTCTCTTTGGTAGTTGGTATTTTTTAGTGGTTTTGTCTTGTAAGTTGTAGTTGACATTTTTAAGTTTCAATCAAAGTTGTGTAAGTTGTATTGTCTTATTCCCAAGTATTGGAATATATTTCTTTTTTGTTTCAAGTCTTAATAAAAGACTTAAGAATGTTTTTCCTATGGATGCTTGTCATATCCTTCTAGGACGACCTTGGCAATGGGATCGATGAGTCATCTATGATGGGTTCAAAAACACCCACATTTTCGAGATGAATTGTGCGAAGATCATCTTGGGGCTCACAAGAGTAAAAGAACTAAACCTGTCAAGGGGGAGGGAAGAAGCTTTTTCACAAAATCGGAGATGGATCACGAGATGCATGAAAAACGAGAAGTTTATAAAGGAGACAAAGGAAGAAACCGCCTCCTTTCCTCCCACTTGTGGTAAAGATAACAAATCTACAAGAGATTTTCTGTTTGGTTGTATTTTTTTTATTCTCATTGGAAAACGTAAGAATAAAGGTTGAGTTGTTTGTTTAATAAAGAATAAAATATAAAAAGGAAGAAATGTGGGCCCATTGATGTATAAGAGGTGTTGATAGGTGATTTGATTTGATGATGTGTAAAAAGTTGATTTGACATGTGGGCATGGGAATAGATAAGGTGAGTATAGCTCTAGGGTTGCTTAGAATTGTTTTCCTCCGTTTAAACGAGTAATACCAAGTTATACCCTTCAAACAAACAACTTTTCCTATCTATTCTTATACCACCCTTATACCACCCTTATTCATCCTACACAAACGGGGGGAAAGAGTTTGCGGATGTTATTCCAGAGGAGATTTCCTTAGGTTTACCACTAATGCGTGATATCCAACATTGTATTGATCTCATGTTGGGTGCTACTCTTCTAACAAGGTGGCTTATCGAATGAGCTCAAAGGAGAATGAGGAGCTGCGACATCAAGTGAATGAGTAGATTAACAAGGGAATGATTCGAGAAAGTCTTAGCCCATGTGCCGTTCCAACACTCTTGGTCCCCAAGAGAGAGGACTTGTGGTGCATGTGCGTGGATAGTAGAGTGGTGCATAAAATATCAAGTATTGTTTTCCTATCCCACGCCTAGTGGAAATGTTGGATTTTATGGGTTCATGATTCCTCTCCAAACTAGATTTTAGGAGTGATTATCATCAAATCCATGTTGTACCGGATGATAAGTAGAAGACCACCTTTAAAATGCAAGGACTATATGAGTGGTTCATCATACCATTCAGATTGTCCAATGTGCCTAGTACATTTATGTGGTTCATGAACAAAGTATTCAATCCATTCATTGGGTGTTTTGCGATGGTCTATTTTGATAATATTCTCATCTATAGGAAGACCATGAACTTTGTGTTAAGCATCTCTATGAAATATTCGAGTAATTTGTCATGATAAGATCGATTTCACGGAAAGCTATGGCGTAAACCAACCTTCAATGAGGCGGATCAACAATAAGAGTGTGAATTAAAATGGCAATTGTATGCCCAATATCTCCCTTGATGAAAGGATGCTTGACCGAGAGCTCATATCGAGTGTGTCAGATAGCCGGATCCCGCTCCATTTTGATTATTGAGCCCTCTCTTTCAGAACATTCCTTCCCCAAGAGGAGCCAAGGATGACCAAGGTTAGGCCTGAGTTTCCTCTTGATCCTCACTGGGTGGTGGTTTATGTCTAGAAGGGTGTGAGCTTCACTTCCGTTCAGGTTGGTTCAAAGAATGGTCGCTTGACCATAGGGAATCAACAAATAATTAGACCAAACCAGTGCTTCAGGTGCTTCGGAGTTAGTGCATTGGTTTTGTTGGAAGGCAGGCTGGGGGAGTTGGAATTGTCGGCCTCCTCCTTAGTCAAAGTCTTTTCAGTTGTATTGCCTTATCCCAAATATTGCGATACTTGGCATTGGATGCTTGAATACTTTTACTATAGAAATGCTTATAATGAAATTCATGGCGTTCACTATAGTCAACCTTCAAGTGCTTCAACTTACAAGACAAAATGGCCATAGACACCTTTTTGTTTTGCATTATTCCACTACATTTTTATATTACAATACAACTTACAAAACTTTGACTAACTACCATAGTTCAAAGTGCGGCCGCACGTGCTGATGTGCCCCCCTCGGCGCACATAACATCCAAGTGCTGTCCAAGTGCGGTCATGTGCGGCCATGTGCGGTCATGTGCGGGGCATATGCGGCCATGTGTGGTCAGCCGTTCGAATCCAGTTCGAACGGGAATTAAACGGCCCTTCAGGCGTTCGAACCCAGTTCGAACGGGATTCAAACGGTTTGAACCCAGTTCGAACGGGATTCAAACGGTTCGAACCCAGTTCGAACAGGATTCAAACGGACCTTACGCGTTCGAACCCAGTTCGAACGGGATTCAAACGGTCCTTTGGCGTTCGAATTCCGTTCGAACGAGGTTCAAACGTCCATATACTATTTATTTATTTTTAAATAAATATACAATGTGCGGCCGCATGTACTGTATGCGGACCCCACCGCACATGGGGTCCGCACATGCTTTTTAAACTATGCTAACTACTACAACTTGTAAAATAACATAATGATGGTTGACATTTCAAGTCTTAGTCAAAGTCTTGTAAGTTGTATCGCCGTATTCCCAAATAGTGGTAGTAGGTTCCAGGGATGATTTAATATTGGAAATTTCATACATATCACAAATGTCACTATTTTTTTAATATTTACAAAATTCTCATAAGAATTTTAGTAATGAATGTGCAATTTATGTGATTTTGAATGCAATATGATTATATCATTATAATACTACAAGTAGTTGCGTTTCAATATGACTATGATACTTACAAAATTATAATGCTATTACCATTGACACTCTTCTTTGATTTTAATAAAATTCAAGGTATGATGCTACCATTCTCATCAAAAATAAAAGATGCCATTACCATTGGTAGATCCCTCCTCTACCAGGTTTTGTTGGAGTCTTGTAAATTTTTTCTTCCTCTTGTTTTTGTTGGTGTTCGTTTTGCTTTGGGCATCCTCTTCCATTTAATATATCGAGGCGGAATGCCTACCATTTTGTTATAAAAAAAAGCAGTTGCACTTCAAGTAGTTCCTTTCTATTTTTTTTAGAACTGTATGTGCAGCTTTTCATGATTGCTTATGTTTGACCTTTTATATAGGAAAGAGGAGAGCATATGCCGCCAGAAGATTCTTTAGAAGTTGCTCGAAAGGTGAAAGAGATGTACTGTTACACTTGTTCAGACATTGTCAAGGTACATTTCTCCAGTTTTTCATAAATGTTAGACAGAGGATCTCATTGTAATTTTTTAATTGGCCTAGCCTATATATGCGATTCCAAGAGTTCTTGCAATTTAATGCTGATTACTCCTAAAAAAATAAATGTTACTGTAAATTTTTTTGTATGCAACCAACATATGTAGTGTGAAACAAAAGTAGAAGATTGTTTAGGGGTGCATTAAAAGCGTAAGAAAATGAGGAAAATATAGTAGTGAGGAATGTTTATATTCCACTTTGAAGTTTCCCAAATGTTCATGTATCACATGAGTTTGACATGAACATGTTATGGCCTGCCCCATCTTTAATATGCCATGCGTTTCACTATATGTGCATTCAATAACTCAACTATAGAAGGACAAAAAACACTAAATAAGTGAAAAACAATATATTGCATCTGATCAGATTAAGCCTTGCAATCTCCATTCTGCAAATATCTTGCATGCACATCCACATGATAATTTCCTAACAAGATCTTGTTGCCATAATGACAAAGGATCCTCCCATAATTTACAATTTACAATGGTGCTCACTAAAAATTTATTGAATCTACTTGAATTTTGGTGCCGTATCGAAAGGTTCTGATAATGGCCTTACTGTTAATTGTCCCGGTTCAATTGAATTTCCACTCCCCTGTGAACATTGTTAGGTTTTGAGGAGGATCTGAGGCTTGCTTATTTATTGGACTATTGGATTAAAAAATTCTTAGAACAGATATCTCCCTCCCATATCACTGTCCATCCTTATCAAAAGCATAGTCACTGTCCATGTGTTGAAGAAACTTGCTACTCAGACAAAAACAATCTTGTATGACAAAGCACCCTGGCATCATATTGTAAGCTTGGTCTTAGTGGTATATATGCAGTTCTTACAGAGGTCTACCTTATCAATTTTTTGGCTGGAGGAGCATTTGAAGCTAGCTGATGCACCATCAACATGATTGGTATGCAATTATTCTAGCAAGATAAAATCATTTATGTTTGAAGAAAAAAATTAGAACCTTTTTTTTTCTTCCTGTCAATCATTTCAGGTCAGTTTTACATACATTTTTTGCTCTAACTTTTATCTGGAAAATTGTGTACATGCACATTTACTTTGTGTTCTCAACCTTCTGAAGTCTTCCTTAATGGTTAACAGAAAAAAAAAATGAAACTTTGTTAAGCTAGTATTTGGGATCTTTGTTGTTCTCCTAGGAGATAATCTTTGTATACATGCTTTTAAATTGTTTTTAATTGAACATGAAGGGTTTAGTGAATATTCTATAGAAGAGTGGTTCTCCAATTATCATTATTAATATCCGGGAGAACAGTAGTATTTTCCATTTCATTAACAATCACTCAAGTTGACTTCTTTATGCTCGTGCATATCCAATAATCTTTTTTTTCATCGACCATGACTTTAGTGTCATGTCTTGGGATTCCAAATTCATTGAAATTTGCTCATCATGTCGACAGGAATATAATAAGTATGACAAGGAACCTTCTAGGTACATCAAGCACTGGACTGGTATCAAACCAAAAACTGGAGCACCGTATTCTTGTGATATTGGCTATGAACGTTTTCTTGGCCCTGAGGTTGTTGCTCACTCCATCTTATCTATACTTCATAAGCAAATTGTATTTATGTACAACTCCTTAACTGTTTGTTGGATCTGTGCATTGCATAATGTGTTTCCTTATGTTGCATGTAAGAAATTGACTAAGCATGCTAGTCTGTCATAAGAGATCATGTCTGTTATTCTGTGTTGAACATTCGATTGAGGTGACGCCTTTTTTAGAGTATGGTAGTGGGTGTTTTAGATACTCTCCAGTGAAAATTGGGAGGTAATAAAGCTATATAGATGCGCCAGACCTACAATAACCATGTGTATGAAACTCAATATAAATAAAAACTTCATGCAGAAATAAGATTGAATAATACAGGTAATTTTCAATTTGCAATCTATCATTTATGTTAATTTTGATTTTATGTATTATTTACTAGTGTATGTCATTAATCTTTGTTTTGCAAGCTACTGATCTTTTAGAATTTTATAATTTAAGTAAATATTAAATCTTGGGTTCAAATAAATCATGGCATACACTTCATGGAGATGGTTACAATAATATGCATAGTTCCATGAAGTCATGTTTGACTGGGGTTTAAAATTACATTGTTGCTCATTATCATTTGTTCATGGGGAGGGAAGAAGTTAGAATCTGGGTGCACAGATCTCATCTTAGCTTCTGGTTTGAATATTATGTCATATTGTCGTGGTTTGATATTATTCTTTCACAAGTGGTTCTTTATTCCTGAGATTTTGTACAGTTCCTTGAATGCCAGTTGGCCATCAGGAAAAATGTTTGCTAGGCTTTGATGTGTTTGATAAAATTAACAGAATAACTTTAATACAAAAAAATAATAAAGAATACATGCAATGAGATGGATTAAATTTTAAAACACCCGGCAAAGAGGCAACATTGCGCATCAAAACTCAGAGGTAGAAAGTTCAAGTATTGAGAATGAGGATTTGATTTTGCCCATGATACGAGTGTTGCAAATACTGGAATTGGATAAGCTTCCATGCCTCTTGTCTTCCTAGTTTCTAATTAACATGATCTTCTTTGTTTTTTGTTACTCTTATCGAAAGCTCTATTAAATTTTGCTTCTGGAATTTGTTTCATGTAATGTAACAATAGCTTTTACTTTTTCAATGCAGATTTTCTTTAATCCTGAGATTTACAGCTCTGATTTTGCAACCCCTTTACCAGCAGTAATTGACAAGTGCATTCAGTCGTCACCCATTGACACAAGGAGGGCCCTGTACAAGGTTCGTAATCTTGGACATATGATAATAATCAACACTTATTTTCCATGTCTGTCTATTTCTCTGAGATAATATTGTGGTTTGAACTCATTTTTGCAGAATATAGTATTATCCGGAGGATCTACTATGTTCAAGGACTTCCATAGAAGATTGCAGCGTGATTTGAAGAAAATTGTGGATGCTCGTATAGTTGCATCAGATGTGCGACCTGAAGGAACTGTTAAAGTAGGTGACTTTGTGAAAGATTCTTTAACTGCATTTGGCTACCTTCTATAATGGAAATGAGTGACTAATATGTCTAGTGTTTCTGTTTTAATTATGTATCCTTACTACATCTGTGTTATATCTGCTTGCATAATGTTGAGAATGCTGATTCCAGCTTCCTTTTTCTTGCAGTCTCAACCTGTGGAAGTTAATGTGGTCAGTCATCCTATCCAAAAATTTGCTGTTTGGTTTGGAGGATCTGTTCTTGCATCAACCCCTGAATTCTATGCTGTATTGCTTCCCCTCATCTTGTTACATTGATTCATTTGTTTTTTAAGATACATCCATCTTAAATTTTGTAATGTTGCACAAAATGTTGTTGAGAATTTCATCTAGACTTTTATACCTACAGCTTAGAGCAGTGGGCTAATGTCAAAATTTTGTGTGTTAGATCCACATATGGAATGCTTAATAATCTGCAGTTTTGATTTAGACAATATAACTTTATGACAATTAAACTTGATTCATCAAATAGCCCTATAATAGAGCATGGAGGACTTGGTGTGTGCGTGCAGCTTTGTTTTATGGATATTTTCATGAAATTATGATAATCTAGTGAATAATGGAGAAGCACCTGTTTGGAAGCTTGACTTGCTTAGGCTTGTCTTGTATGTATGGAATCTTGAGTGTCACCATATATAGTCTAATAAGGAGCTTTTTAAAATTCATTTCTGGGGTTTTTTACATGGATCTATGTATGTATACTACTTTGAAATATTTTAGAGTCATATTATCCTGTGTTGCTCAAATAATGTGATCTTCCCGTCCCCAAGCAAGCAACATTAATAGGAAGAAAGTGTAAAATTTATTATAGATGTGGTTGCGACTCTCTATTCTGTTGCTTAGACTGTTGGTGTTCTATTTTATTCCCATGGGGTAACTAATGCATTCTACTGTCAGTATCTAATTGCATATAATTATTTTCTCCTAGTCTTTTATACATTAAAAAAAAATCTGAAGTATTTCCATTGACAGGCGTGTCATACTAAAGCTGAATACGAAGAGTATGGTGCAAGCATATGCCGGACAAATCCTGTATTCAAAGGAATGTATTGAAATCAGCAACAGCAGGGGAGTGCTTTTTCCTCCATACATCTTCAGGTGTAAAGTTACAGCAATCATCTGCTCCTCCCCCTTCTCCATGCTGGCCACCATAGATGATACCAGCGCCTCGCATAAGTGGAAATTGGCATCAGAGAAAGAGGTATAATATATGTCAGCATCTGTATTCTTTTTTTCAGGATAGGCTTTTTTTTATTAAAAGAAAATTTAGAGAACCGGAAGCTGCGACTTGTAAAAATCAGCAGTCTGCCCATGAAAAAAAAATGACATTGAATTAGGGATAAACATCTGATCTGAATGGTCTTTTAATGTTCAGCTCAGTGAAACAAGGGGATGGGAAAAACATTTTTTTGAGTAGTCATTATTTCTACCAAGCATAATTTAAGAAAGTTTTTTTTGTGTGTGTAGTGAAAGAAATGCTGCTGTTGTACCTCCATTGGGCTGGTATTCAATGTAACATAATACAGTTCTCATGTGCGATTGTATTTTATTTTTTTAGGAAAAATAGTCTTAGAATTTGTTTGAATGCCTGAATTAGTTGGTATTGAGGTTCCCAGTGATTGAATGTAAAATATGAAAGTTAAATAATTCTCATGCCCTTTGCTCGAGTAGGTTCTTCCAGTGTGATTTGGCTCACCAATTGATTTGGGTCCATGATGGCCTATGTCTACTTAGTTTTTACAGTATAAAATACAATCATATGTGCATTATTAGAAATCCAGTTAAACATATGCATCGTTAGATGAAGTATATTAAAAAGATATTCATTTTAAAAAAATATGATGGAAGGGATCACTAAATAAGATAATTTACATGGACTTAAATATAAAATCTTATTTCACAAATTAATAGTGTATGAAATATTTTTTAATATTTAAACGGATGTTTGATGCGTTTGGTGCAGAGGTTAATAATGAAATAGGTGTTTGAAGCTAGGGACTTAAACATAAAAATGAAGAAGGGAGATATCATTGATAACTAAATAAGATAATTTAGAGGGATTTAAAAATAAAAAAATTCTTATATTATATGGCATATAAATGGGTTAAAAAATTATTGAAGGTGTTAGTTTATGACAGTATTTTTTTTAAAAAAATTATTTATCCATACATTGTGCGTGGATAAAGTGTAGTTTTGAATAATCCAGTGTAAATTATCTTTATTGGGGTTTTGATTAGCCCAATGTAAGTTATTTAGAATGCAATGATAGATTGATTTTTTGGATGCAGATTCAGCATTTGAAAAACAGAAAATTCTCAATTGCGAATCCCCAACACATTCTTTCAACCGTTCCTTCATATTTATTAGATAAAACAAAACTAGCTATTGAAAAGCTTCAAACGACGTTTTTAAACAAATTGGGTTCAATACGTGAGATTTAAAGAATCTTGCATTTCAACGTACTTTCAAAATGCAATCAATCCGTGTGGGAGTTGATTCTTTAAATCACATGAGAATGGGAATGGTGAGAAAAATGGTGCTTTTTTTTTTGCTCGGTAAAACGGTGCTTTTTTAGTAGGAAAAATTCATATAATCACATGTAAACTGTTCAAAATCTATATAGCCTTCTGATTTTTTCTGAAATCTATTAACCTCTTGAAAACATTTATGTAAATTTAAATACCCCGAGTTAAATTCCCATTGACAAATAAAGAATATTTTACGAATATTCAGTTTGGTTTGGTTAACCCTGACTAAAAATACTCTCTATCAAAAGATCAATACAATGTGCTAAAAATATTGAAACTCATTTCAATATGGTTTTATAATCTATTCAATGAGGCAAAATCGTCATTTACAGAGCTTCAATCCCTCTTCGGTTGAAAATTTTTTAACTTTTTTTTATTGATAGAAGCATATACTTTACCTCATACCTGGTTAGAAGAATTATATAATTTTTGAAAAAATAAAACTTTAGCGGACTAGTTTGGGACTGGAAATGAGATATTTTGTTTCAAATGCAGAGCATCTGACATCCAGCCTAGATTGAGAACACTATGTCAGAGATAATAATGTATATCCAAACAGTGACAAATGGGTGACATCTATTTATTTCCTCCTCATGAAAAACAGAACAACATCACAGAGAAATCCAACACAAAAACTGATGATCAAAAGCCAAGATACACACAGTTCAGCTCACGCAGGAGAGACCAACAACAGGAGACACTTCAAATAATAATAAAAAAAAAAACAAGAAATAGAAAAACAGAATCAAACCATGATAAAAAAACCAACGAATCATCACTTCTTGTTCATTACCATGGTGTCCTTCACAGTATCAGCAGCTCCCTGTGCCTTGTTCTTCACTTGCTCTCCAGCCTGGCAAAAATTTTACAATTCAAATTATGAATTCATCAATACTATAAAATAAAGGAAAAAATCCAAATAACCCCATGAAATCCATATAACCATCTAACTTTTTCTAAAGTCCATATAACCCTCTAAAACACCTATATAAATTCAAATAACCCCTTGAGTTAAAATTCTGTTTACATATGATAAATATTTAATCCTGACTGAAAACACAATATACCAAAAACCCTCCACAGTTTGTTAAAACTACAAAAAAATTTATGTAAATAACGATTTAGCCCTCCAGATAGATTATAAAACTTTATCTAGAGAATTAAAATGGTCATTTATAGAAAATTTTCTATATTTTAATACATTTTATGAAGTTTTTGGTATACTATATTTTCAATCACAGTTAAGATAATATTCGCATAATATTCATAATCTGTTAATAAAAATTTAATTTAAGGAGCTATTTTGAATTTACACGTGTGTTTTCATATGGTTATATAGATTTCGGCCTGTTTGAAGGGGGGTTATATGGATTTTTCCCTAAAATAAAAAAGATAGGAATGTGGGTTTGTGTTTATACATTCTGCATGGAGTCCTTGCAAGACTGGGCAGCATTGGACGCCTTATCAGCTATCTGATCCTTCTTAACCTGGCATAAACACAAGCCCAATTTATAGATAAAAGGAGATGGACCACAAAAAATTAAAAACATTGAAAAGCAACACATGCAACCTTTGTGAATGATCAATACTTACATCTGCCTGGCCCTTCATCTCGCCGGCCTTGTACCTGATGTCCTGTGAGTTGGCAGACATTCTTCTTCTTCTTCTTAATTTACTTAACTTTGATGAATATATAGCTTGGCAATGGTGATCAGTTGATGACATCTTTGGCTGTATTTATAGTTGGTGTTGGTCCATGTTCAGGTAGACATCTGTGGCTAAACAGGTTTTGTGGGGCTATTGACACGTGTTACGGGGAATGTTTCGTTGGGGGGAGGAAGTGATTCATTCAGGATGACACGTGTGAGAGAGAGAGGGGGGGGGGGGGATTAATATTGGATTGATTGGTTGACTTTAATTTGTTCAATTCCAGTTGAATTTTAAAGGGAATGGTTGTTTGTGTCTGTTAGGGTTAGTTTTTGTGATGGTGTTTTTGAGTTGTGTTGGTTTGAGGTACATTAATTTTGTGGTTTGGTTTGGTTTAACAAGTAGTTGTTTGTTGGTCTTGTAAAAATCTTGTAGTGTTTTTTTTCTGGATGTTTATTTTTAAATCATTATAAACTATATTATTTAATGAACAATTTCTCTGTTTTTTGTATTTTTTTTAAGTCTCCAACTTCAACATTTATTTTGTTATTAATCTCTGCGCCAAACATGTGTCCATATACCATTAATTTTGCACAAGGACTAATAATGATAATGTCGCTTGAAGTTGAGGACTTAAAATACAATATGTAGAAATGATGGATTAATCACTAAATAACATAGCTTACAATGACTTAAAAATAAAAAATTTAAATGGTAGTTTAAGAATTTCAACTATCTGTCAGGCCAAACAGATAAATGTTTGGCGAAGGAAAGTTGGGGACTTAAAAAAAATGAAAAATGAAGGATCGATAATTAAATAACATAGTTTACATGGACTTAAAAATAAAAATCTCTATAAAATATCTATCTTACCCTTAGTCAGTGAGTCACACTCTAATAAGTTAAATAAAACAATGATTATTATAAAATATTCTAATAGCCTCCCTCAAACTCATGATGTGATAGTGAGGAGCATCAAGAGTTTGTTAAGAAGGAAGCGGAAACGCAAGTGGTGTGAGACTTCGTGAAGAAATCGGCCAACTGCATAGTGGAAGAGAAATGGTAATAAGATGGTGCCAAGTTGGAGATGATGTCACACAAAGTGACAGTTAATTTCGATATACTTCGTACATTCATGGAAAACTGAATTGCATGCAATCTGAATTGCACTCTTGTTTTCACATTATTGCCGTAATAGTATCCATGCAATTATCCATAGCTCTATATTCAATCTCAGCTGTGAAATGAGCAACAATTGTGTACTTCTTACTTTTACCGAAAATGAGGGAATCTCCTAGAAAAACACAAAACCTGTAGTGGACTTACAATCTATGGAATCGCCAACCCATTCAGCATCAGAAAAGACTCAAAGCTCCAAAGAAGAAGTAGAAGAGAATATTAAACTCTGATGTAAGGTGCCTCAAAGATATCGTAAAATTGGATAAGGCTTACGATAACGTGGATTGGAGCTTTTTGCTTCATGTGATGTCTCTACATGGGTTCAGCCTTGTGTGGATTCAAATGGTTAAACAATGCATTGGGTGGCTCGGGCGTCTGTGACGATCAACGGAAACCTTGCGGTTTCTTCCATATTAACTGCGGGTTAAGACAAGAGGATCCTATGTCTCCCATTTTGTTTAGCATAGTCGCAAACGTTCTAAGTCGCATGTGTATGAAGGTGGAAGCGCGAAGATGGATTGAAGGTCTCGCATGAGTTGCGGGAGGCACACAAGTGACGCACCTTCAATATGCCAATGATACCATGATGTTTGCTGTTTCAAATCTACAAGTGATACATGGGCTGCGGTTCATCCTTGCTTGCTTTTCCCTCATATTTGGACTGCACATAAATTGGCGGAAGAGCTCAATCTGAGCCATAAATATGGTGAGTCAGGCGACACAGGACTTCTCCACGCTGGAGGACATCTTGAAAGCTTGCGGACCACCGAGGAGCAAGGAAGCAAGGGTTCTGGCGGCGCAAACCGTTCTCCCAGCGGCTTTATGGATGGTGTGGCTTACTCAAAATGGTGTCATGCAGGAGCGAAACAAATACACCTAATCTTTGTAGTGTAGTTGCGGGGCTGTTTTTTGGGGGTCTTCAGACCAATTGTAACTTTGCAATCAATTATAAAAGGCCTATATTTCCTAGGAAGAATTGCAGCCCAATGAACAGTAGTGGGAGAAGAGACAAAACTAGCTCACAATGTGAACTGCATAAGTAATATCAGGTTGTGTTACAGTGAGATACACTAGACTATCACCGATAACACGATACAATATACGATCAGCCAAAGGAGCACCATCAGAAGTAGTATAATGAACATTGAGCTCTAAAGGAGTCTCAACCTATTATTACCAATGCTTATTATGAAAAAAAAAACATACAGAAGCAGCCACATTGCAGTGAAAACAACAAACTGAAATCACTTTCTGCAAAGCAAATCCTCAGCCTGAGCATGCAAATAATATTACCACATAATCTCACAAATATATCTCTGAGTTTCTCTGCTGCAAAATTATGAACTCTTGATGAGTTAACCAACGAAAGAATTACATTGTGTTTCAAGACAAGACTGCAAAAACTGAGGGGACGCAGAGATTTTTCCCCCCTTTTCGCTTGTCCACTGAATCTGCAGACACGAACAATAGTTCGAATGAATTAGGGTGCTCTATCGAAGGGACTCGTATCATTGTAACATACGTCCCAAACAGAAGCCATTGCATCCTTTGCAGCTGATTCTGAACAATATGGATTAGACAGGACTGACTTCATAACCCGTCTTCTCACGCACTCCTTCAAATACCAACAATTTGATAGATTGCTTTTGTTAGAGGATGTAAAATTTTAAAATGAACAAACAAACAGGTGTAAATCAACTAAAACATTGAAAAAAAAAACCACTATACTAGATTTCTAGGACATGTGTGTTGTATATTTGTCTATTTATTTGAATAGAATATGGTTGTTGTATTCAATATTAAGAGTGTTTTGTGCATATGCAGGAAACTAAAGAAAAATGAGGGAAAAGTAAATACTGACACTACCAAATTAAGTTCCCTTCCTGTTTGGCAGACTCGCAGCAACATCAAGATGGGAACACTGTTTCTCAAAAACTTGGGTTCAGGGTTATACATCAAAACATATAATTTTTCTATAAAAGTATTCATGGTTTGGATTTACAAATTAATTATGCCACAAACTCCTCCTATCTGATAAAAAAAGGCTAAGGTATAGTCGGTTATTTCTTTTATGGCCCCAAGCATGCCCAAGGTCATCAAATTTGAGATAATTGTCTTCCCTCATCATTTCCACTCATGTCCTTTTAGGTGTTCCTGTGGAATACAATTGGTCCTAATCTGCTCACCTTTCTTACGGGTATCATCATTGTCTGTTACTCTATATTTGTAACTTTGAGAAGATAGAATTAGCCTATCTTCCAATGATTACAATCAAGCTCATGAATTTACTCATGGATAAAGTCAATGTATTTAAACAAACAAAAGTTTATGATAGTATTAATACATAAAAGCAAAAGTAAAATTTTTTTTTTTGAGAACCGTAAGGATTCCCTTTTGAGCCTCCCATTGTGGCATTAGATAGGTTGAAGGAGAAGAAAGATGGAGATGACCAACAGCATTTGCCAGTTCCCACCATATCTGCCCCCCTTTCCCAACACACGCAAAGGAACGTGAATATCAGCATCATCCAAAACATTTTAAATGATAAGTTCTGAATATCTTTATAAAAAAACATATTTGTAGATCACGGATCATATAACAGAACCTCACCTGTTCATGACCACGCAGTTTTATGAATTTACGTAATAGTTCACGTTTATAGTGACAATCACCACTTAGATGGCCAGCACGGATCTGTACTGCATAGAGATCAACAGAGAAAGTAAGTGCAACCAGAAACTTTCAGCTATTTGAAAAGGTCAACAAGTTGTATAAGCTTTGATGAAAATTTCTCAAAATGTGCATGATCTGCATCTGCCAAAAACAATTAAAGCATGATAAAAGTAGTCTAAATTGAGCAGATGAAACAATAACCATATACTAAACTGTGGAAGCATTTATATCACCTCACTACAAGCATGATGGGCACAGTCCGACCAATCCAAGTTTGCAGCTCGACAATCATCATAAGCATGTATCAGCTCATGGATGATTACCTGGTTTACATCATCTTGGAGCCTCATATGATTACTACATACCAATATCTGAAGCCACAAAAAAAAAAAATCAATTGTCAGTTAGAATATTCAGAAGATTTTTAATTAACTGAAGTTTTATTCTCATGCTGGATTGTAACATGCCCATGGAAATGTAACTTAGGTAGTTTTGGGCAGTGTTGGGCTATTGGTCATTTCCTCTGTTGTGCTTAAAAAGCACTAGAAACTGATTTTTTCGCTTGTTGTTTTAGATACTTTCTCTTACTGTAATGAATACTTTCTCTTACTGTAATGAACAGTGTTGGGCTATTGGTCATTTCCTCTGTTGTGCTTAAAAAGCACTAGAAACTGATTTTTTCGCTTGTTGTTTTAGATACTTTCTCTTACTGTAATGAATACTTTCAGAACAATGACTGATCTAGATACACAAAACCAAGATGAAGACACAATTTAGGACACTCGAACATGGTCTTTAGAACTTGATAATCTCATCATAGATCTGCATGTGATAAGCATAATGAACATAAAGACCAACAAAAGCAAAAATAGTCACCTAAGAAAATCAGATTACAAAGGATGTTCATCTTACTAGTCCTTAACAGATTTCAATCACAAGGTCCACACAACTAATAATCATAGAAAGATGAATTTAAAATATATAAAAAAAAACTCTGATTCAAAGCTAATTAATATTTGCATCAATTACAAAGAGAGGCTGTCACCATGATGATAATTTTCTACTGAGTATTTCCCACCATCCAAATCAGATCAGTGATTGAATGGCTGAGCAAGACCTGGGGAGTATCTTCCCTTTTCCTTTCACGACATAGTATTCATTCTTCACCAAATCCATGTCATCATTCTTTATAAAATAAGAAACAACCAGATAAGATTTATTACCACATCTGAAGCATGAACAAGTGTCCTCAAAATACACTGGCAAAAAAAAAAAGTGATGAAAAACAAGTCACAAAGAACCTCAAACAAAACCTACCCCTAGTATATGGTACCATCATCTAGGACTGTTATTTAATAAAATCCCAATGCAGGATTATGCCGTAAAGAAGCTGAGTCAGTTTACAATCTATGTATTGAAGAATGTAGGTTTTCACTTCTTCTATAAGTGGGTCCATGCAATTCCATAATTATATACACTAATAAAAATATTCAAAGCATCATAAGCATGTACACGCGGGTCTGTCCCTAACATTTTCTATTAGTACAAAAACAAATCCAAAAAAAGGCAGAGAGAGAGCAAGTGATACCCCTTCACCAGGGCAGTAACCCCCGCTGAACTCCCTATCGCATTCCACAGCCTTGAAGAAGCTCCGCCCGATGCCGCACCCCGCCTTTTCAATGCTCTCCATCAGAAACTTCACCATTGGTCCTACCACCAAAAGCAAAACAAAACAAAAATTGAATTTTTTGAAGAACCAACAAAAAAAAAAAAAACAGTGAAACCCAATCTCCTTATAGAGGGGGCCAGTCACTTTTCATGCTCTTGTGGATCATTCTCTCGCATTCCTCGACTGTCATGCTCCCTCTGTTGATGGTGCTCCCACTGTTTGGCAGAGCATCATCTGGTGACATTTTTTTCTCCTCCTCCCCCCTTCGCAAAAGTGTTTTGTTTTTCTTTTTTTTTGGGTTTCTTCTCCTTTTTTTTTTTTTTTTTGTTTCGGATCGGATTTTAGATGGCCCAACCCATTTTCCAACACTAGTTTTGAGTGTCTCTGTTTGCGCCCCTCAACTCCTTATGCACGCCCCCTTCTTTGCACACTCTCTGATTCTGTCACTAAAAAACCTAGCATCTTTTTTATTATTTTTTACGTCGCTCAGGTCACGCACTCATTATTTTTAGATCACTAATACCTTTGGGATTTTCTTATAAGCCCCTAATTTGATTAAACATTTTTTCTAGATCCTTAAATTGCTTTTTACTAGTAACACCATTAAATATGATTATGCTACCCTTCTGTCTCTATTATGTTCAACACAAAATCAAGCATTCATTTCATTTTTTGTATATTTTTTTAAAAAAAGGCTTCTGGCACTTGTATTCTAAAGTAATGGTTATAAGTAATTTTTTTTATCTTCTCCCCCACCAAATTGGCAAATTATTCTTCTTCTCCCTTTGATAACACTCAAATCTTATGCACTTTTATTTCTGAAGTTCTCTGATTTTTATCTCCACAATTTCCATTATCTTTTTTCTTATTGCAAGTATCATCAATCTTATTCAAATGTTTTAAAATTTTGTATTTGTTTAGTCATTTTATGTGAGAGAAGACATGAGTTAGCTTATAGGATATTCTCATTAGGTTGTGGGAGAGGACATTATTATTTTATGAGAGAGAAGGCATGTGTTAGCGATTCATAATATCATGTATATTGTTATGTTCTCTGGATACATTGTTAATTTCTTTGGGCACATTGTTAACTTCGTGCAGTGGCAGTTGTCGTGACGGGATCAGAGAGGGAGAGGGGACACCCTCTTCGTGTGGTGGATGTTATTGTGACAAGAGGTGATCCGAGTGGGAGAGACTCCAACTGGTGTGAATGGCTGAGAGAGAGTAAGGCAAACAAATGAAAAATACAAAAAGCATTGAGGGGCAAAAATGGAATAAAATGAAAAAAAATAACCACAAGTGGATGGAAAGATCCAGAAAAAATACATTCACTTATTAAAGACCTAAAAATAACTGTAAAAGTACAAAAAACCTAAAAATAATAAGCTAATGGCCTGCGGGACTTGTAATTGATTTACCATATTTTTAAAAACAAGACGCATCAAATTTTTAAAAAAAATCACAACATATTTAATACAAAAAAATAATTCTACATATAAAAGCAATATGGGATATATTATTCGTGCACATAATCATCAAATCCCTCGAAATCCCTCGAAACCCAGGTAAACCCTAATTTTTTTTAAAAAAATACAAATCCTATGCAAACCAATATCCACACAAATTGGATAAGTTTTGTATCTCATTATTTGATAAAAAAATGTCATGTTTGAATAAATCGAGAGGTATCAAAATATGAAATCTTATTCCTCATCCTAACAAAGAATAATAATTTAATGTATGAGATAGGTGGGCTTGCAAATCAAGCACATCATAATTGATCACATGTTCCACAAATTCTTTAAGAGGGGTGTGCATATAGATATAGATTTTATGGGGTGCAAATAGAGGCACCTAAATGTTTAGACCCGTCTCTTTGCCAATTCCAAATGCAATATGCACATTTGTTTATAAAAATTGTGTATCCAGTGAGTTATGTACCTTTATAAAAAGAAATGAAATATAACTCATTTATAAACATGTGAGTTTTTTAAAACAATTTATATATCTCATTGTAGACAAATATTTATAGATCGTCTTTTATCTCTCTGTTTTCTCTTCATAACAAAATCTGACAATCTTACACATAGCCCCGCGTAGAGTTCTCACACTCATTAAATTGTAATATACAATCCAATAAATTGTGTAGATATTCACTTATAGAAAAAAGTGAAAATCTAACTATTTTATTAAATTAAGGATGCGACTACATGGCTACATGGCAATGCAAATAAATTATGTGTAGCAACACACTCTTAAATATAATATAGCTTAGAAGCTTCTGAATAGATAAAATTTACTGTAAATGGACATTACTGATAACCTCTAGATTTTTTTGGATTCGAATATTTTTTTCACATAATTGACGTGCTATATTAATTATTTGTGACATTAAAGATGATTTAATTATAGAATCTTGCATACTAAAAATAAAATTGTTATTTAAAAAAATAGTAATAATTAAATTTAAATAGTATAAAAATATATAATTTTATAAAATAATATCAAATATAAATAATTTTTTAATACAAATATTTTTGAGATAATTGACCGGATAAAATGATAAAAGTTTGGTGAGCCATCAAAAACAACCATTTCGTTGATTATTATTGGATAATTATAATGACAATTTGATCTAAAGTCGAGTTTTGGCAACCCCATTTAGGGTGCATTTGGTTGCGCGACTGTGCTGCGATTACGATTGCAGGAAGCTGCGTTTGCAATCGTGCAACCAAATAGTTTTGTAATAACAGGTAAATAGTGTCCAAAAGTTGCGATTTCAAAAAGCTGAGAAAGTGAGCGTCCTGCAGAATCAGGTTTGCAATAGCAGATTCTTGCAGAATCAGTTTTGCAGTCGAGCGGTGGATTTGGGAGACTTATTGAACTAAATCCGAGAGAGAGAGAGAGACCCACATAAACATCTTCATCGGTTCCATTTCTTCATCCAAATCTCCTCCTTTTGCTCTTCTGGGTAAGTTTTGTTTTTCAATCCTCTCTATAGGGTTTTACATCTTCTAAAACGGGTTGTCTTTAGATCTCATTTTGAGGAACTATTTCAAGCTTAATCAGGTCTTCTGTGGGAGATCTCATGTTGGTCTTCTCTTCTTTTGTTGGTTTTGTTATAAATGCTTTTAAATGGGCATTTGAGATTTCATATCAGCCATGGCAAGTGCTACTATAGTTTCTACTTTTTCCTTGGTGGGTTTTTGAGTGTTTATTGTTATTTTTAATATCTTTTGTTTCTCTTGTATTGGTGATTAATTGATTGTGAAATATTGTTGTTTCCTTCATGAGATGCATGATATTTGATGGGTTTGTTTTGAAGTTCAAACAATTTGTGCTTTTTTGTTAGGTGTCAAGATTTTCTTCTTCAAGTTGTATGTCCTTTGATGGGTTGTGCAAATGTCTAATATTTATTTGTTTTTGATAGCTGATCTTTAGACCTCTTAATATATGTGTCAGAATGGTTGATTGCATCATGATCTGTGGGGTATGATTTGTGTTGTTTGATTTTTCTTATAAAAGATCAGGTCTTATGATATTTATGTTTCACTGATCTGGTTATTACTCGATCCAGGTAGGTTTTGTTGATCTCTGCGAGTTTTTGACATGGACCCACTGGGGGAAGAACAACTAGACTATGGGGATGAAGAATATGGAGGTAGCCAGAAACTCCATTACCAAGGCAGTGGGGCGATCTCTACCCTCGCAGAGGACGACATGATGGGGGAAGACGATGAATATGATGATCTTTATCAAGATGTGAATGTTGGGGAGGGCTTCATTCAAACCCTCCAACAACAACAGCAGCCGCAGCAGCAGCGCGGCTCCGTGGCTGATCCCCCTGTTCCATTGGGCGCTGGTGTTGGCAATGGTGGGCCAGGCCCAGGGCCCCCCAAGCATGGTTTACAAGACATGAACACGAAGATAGAGGCGGACCAGCACAGGACCGGTGGTGGGTACATGCATGGCCCTGGCATGGCCCCGCCGAGGGCACCCCTCGCACCCCAGTTGGGGAATCCAGGCTACCAAGGTGGACCCACGCCTCCGCTTCCTCCAGCTCAAATGCAGGGGAACTTTGCAAGTGGTCCTTCATCGGTGCCTATGAACCAGCCCGGTCCAATCTTGAACCATCCACCGATGATGGTGAATGAAAATGTGAGGCCGCCTCCACCACAGGCAGTGATCGAGAATGGCCCGACCATGCTCTTTGTGGGTGAGCTCCACTGGTGGACCACTGACGCGGAGCTCGAGGCAGCATGCTCCCGGTTTGGTCGTGTTAAAGAGATCAAGTTCTACGATGAGCGTGCCAGTGGGAAGTCCAAGGGTTACTGTCAAGTGGAGTTCTATGATGGGGCAGCGGCAGCTGCATGCAAGGAAGGGATGAATGGCCATACGTTCAATGGACGGGCGTGTGTTGTGGCATTTGCCTCCCCCCAGACGTTGAGGCAGATGGGAGCTGCGTACATGAACAAGAACCAGATGCAAGCACAGCCACAGGGAAGAAGGATGATGAATGATGGTGCCGGGAGGGGTGGAGGGGATGGGGGCAGAAATTTTGGGGGAAAGGTTGGGTGGGGGGGTCGGGGTGGGCCAGGAATGATGAATAGAGGACAAGGTGGTGGGGTGGGGCAAATAAGAGGGAGAGGACCTATGGGGCCTAAGGGAATGGTTGGGAATGCTGGTGGGGTTGTGGGTGGAGTTGCAGGTGGGGGAGGAGCTTATGGGCAAGGCCTTGGGGGTGCTGGAATGGGGGGACCAGCTGGAGGGATGATGCATCCCCAGGGTATGATGGGTGTGGGGGGGTTTGACCCGACTTACATGGGTCGTGGAGGTGGTTATGCAGGTTTCGCCGGCCCTGTCTATCCTGGGATGATGCCTTCTTTCCCAGGGGTTAGCGCGGTTGCTCTCCCTGGGGTTGCTCCACATGTTAACCCAGCATTCTTTGGCCGTGGAATGCCTGCAAACGGGATGGGAATGATGGGCAGTGGTGGGATGGATGGTCATCCTGCTGCGGGGATGTGGACTGATACGAGCATGGGTGGTGGTGGTTGGAGTGGAGAGGAACATGGGAGGAGGACCAGGGAATCAAGCTATGGTGGTGATGATGGAGCTTCTGAATATGGTTACGCAGAGGCGAGCCATGAGAGAGGAGGTGGTGGTGGTGGAGGTGGGCGATCGAATTCGTCTCGTGAGAAGGAGAGAGCGCCTGAGCGTGACTGGTCGGGGAACTCTGAAAGGAGGCACCGTGATGAGAGGGAGCCCGACTGGGACAGGTCTGACAGGGATCGGCACCGGGAGGAGAAAGACGGATATAGGGACCACCATAGGCAGCGGGAGCGTGGGTGGGATCACGAGGATGACTATGACAGGGGCCAGTCCTCCTCGAGGTCTCGGAGCAAGTCGCGAGTGGCTCAAGAGGAGGACCACAGGTCTCGATCTCGGGATGCGGACTACGGTAAGAGACGGCGCTCAGACTGAGATTTTCTTCTGCAGGTTTCATACTGATTCCATCTGAACATTGGGTCTGGCGGAACTGATATGTGCGGTGGTTTTCCACATCCTTGCTGTTGCATCTATACTGCGTCTTCCTCTTCCCAATGACTACAGGCGATGGGATGAAAAGAAAGTAAGTTCTCTTCATTTGTTGCAAGTGAAAGAGTTCCCTTTCCTCGCGTATCACTTGCTTCAGGACATCCATTCACTATAACATTCGATATGTGTGTGTTTGAAAAGAATTCAGTAATTTTATTTAGTAATATCTAGGTATTTGCAGTGGGCATGTACCCTACTGCTTGGGTATAATTAGGTCAGATGAAGCGATCCCTTGGGTCTAATCTCCATGTGAGGCAATTACTTTCTGGCATAAGTGACATGGATACGCTTAAAAGAACTTATTTGTTTATGTTCTTCTGAGCATGCAATACAACACATCATTAAATTTGCTGGTTCTCTTATTGCATTTCAGGTCTGATGATCCTTTTGCTTAGTTTAGCATATACATATATATGTGGTTGTTGGATGTGCCTTTTCTTTTTAATGTGTTTGGGATGTTCTAGTTGATTGATCATCCTTGTATGTTTATTTTGCTTCTTGTTTAACTTGTAGTAGTCTACTATTGGCTAAATTTGAAGAAACTAGATTTGGATGTCCGGGTTGTTCTTGTGTTGTTTCAATAATGTGTACACGGTGTTAAAATTTCTTAATTTGCATATGCTTTGGATAATGAAAATATATATGGTTATTTCTTTGAAAAAAAGAGGCCTGTTTTTGTGGAAAAGATCTTTGGTTTGTGTGGATGCGCCTCCAATGAATATGGTAGTCATTTTGTCATATCCTTGTTGTTGCTTGGATTAGAATATCTTCTGTACTGAATTATTCTTGTACATTGGTGGTTTTCACGTGTTTAATGAGGCATTTATGTGACTTTGAAAATAATTATACTTGCATTCTATTTTTGGGCTATTGTTTTTGTCCATTTCTTTCATGACTAATTTTCTGTTGGCACTGCTGGATGTTTTTTACACAAGGGTTTTAGCTTTCCTTTTTAATTATGGGGTTGATTTGGAAAATAACCAAAGATTGCGGTGGTTCAGTAGCTTCAAGTATTTTCCGAAATATGATTGATTTTATGTAGGGCACATTAATTATATAATGCACAATTGATTTTAACTGCATCATCAGCTAGACTATATCCAGTGCTAATAAAGCTCTCTCTTATTCATCTTAAAAAACCTTCCTTTGGCTCTATCAAATTAGGAATATGCACATGGATGATGCTCATTAATTATTGTTTATATTTGATACATCAACTTATCATGAAAAGAAGTCATTACCCCTGCATTTGTGTTGATGCTCACAAAAATCCAACATAAAGCATAAGCTTAATGTCATAACCCTGGAATTATATTTTACCTGCTTTATTGATTGTTGCCATAATTGTAGAATTGTTCTGCATGTTATTGTCTACTTTCACAACATGATTGTGTCTGGAATTTGGAATGTGGTCATATGGAAAACTGAGATGACCTGTGCGTCTGAAATTGACAAAAATGTTAGGCTTAGCAGCTTTGATAAGCTATGAAGGTAGGGTGGTGGAAACCCCTATATGGTTGATTGGTGACTTCAAAAGACAAGTAGGAGTTGAATTTTTTTTCAAGTGGTAGATGGTCAAAGCAAGGAAAGAAAACTGTAAGGAAAAACAAATGAAAATAATTGTTTTAAGATTTTTATCATAGCCTGTGTGTGACTTCTTGACTTGCTCCGGAAATACAGTAAATCAATTGATTAAATAGTTCTCAGTGGAAAGTATTATTTTTGTCCTATCCTACCATTTTGATGTGTGTGAGCATCTATAGTTGTATATATTATTTTAAAAAAAAAAAAGAGAAGTATGCCTGTCAGTCATTTGTGTTTTTAGGATGGAAACTTCACGAAATTTCTGTTAAGGCTTGTATAGTTTCATTTGACATAATTTTCCTAAAGAGATCTAGAAAAGCATTAAAGGGAGCTTGGTGCATTTGTATAGATTATATGCTTGATCTTCGTGAGGAGGCTAATCAACATTCAGAACTCTTACAAAACCAAAATTGAGAGCTGAGCTTGGCTTTCCAGTTAACTGCTTTTGCAAGGTTCTTAATGAGGAACCTCAGGGCCCTTCATAGATGAAGGATGATATCTAAATCATCGGAGATGTTAGGAAATTGAAGACATATCTTGAGATTAGGTTTATGTGGATAGTGTGTCTCAACAAGAAGACCTTAACCAAAGTGAACAGGGTAGTGTGGATGTCAAATAGATCGCTTGTGTGAGAGCTGTGTGGGACTGTGACTGTGGATGAATCTGTTAAGCATATGTAGTCAGGTGCACATTTAATGCCCTTATCTGGGAGAAAGTGGATCAGGCCTGGGGGTAAAACCACCGCCCTCAGTTCTGTCCAAGATATGCTGATGAATTTCAAGAAACAAGGAAAAAAATGGGATCAAAGCAGAAGAGAAAATTTTATATTAATGATCATGCTAATTGCTGGTCAATATGGCTTACCAGAAATGTGAATTGTTTAGATGCAAATTAATGTCTTCATTTTTTTTTTTTTTGATATATAAAGGATGTGTTGCCATATTTTGAAGGCTAAGAAGATGCTCACACTTGGGGAAGGGGTCTTCCAGGTTGAGTCAGAAGGGGCTTTTGCATTGTATTCTTCTAGACTGGGCACTATCCTTGTGTCCCCCTTTCTGTACTTTTTCTTTTTGCTTTACCCTTCATTTTGCTCCTCCTCCTCTATTTGTACTTAGTATAATCTTCCAGCTTTATTAATAAATTGGGTGGAAATCTTTTCTGATAAACGGTATCACACAAGACACAACTAATCCTTCCTTCCTTTTTTTAAACATTAGACAACCAGGGATGTAGGATGGTAGCAGGTTCTCAATTGTTCATGCGAAAAGGTCTGCCGATGAGATGGCAGATACACTAGCTAAACCCCACCCCCCACATGTAATAAACTCAAACCTCACAGAGTTACAGGTTTGAGTCAGAAATATTATTTCAAACTACCATTTTCTCATGTGGTAGCCCCCCCCCCCCCCCCCCCCCCCCCAAATCATAATCCTGCCTTTGACCAAATACCCCATCTAGATCAACATCCTCTAAAGCTTTCCAGCTTGTGACTTTTGTTCGCTATTTCATCTTAATGTGTCTATTAGTGAATCTGTTTTTATCTCATAGATCAAATATTTCATCTTTATATTCATTAAGTCTTTATGGTCCTTGGCTCTTCCATCTGAATCAGCTGATGGTATTAGATAATCACTCTCTAAAGCCACATTGCCCAAGACATGACTCATGGCGAATTTGATTCATTTAAGCAGGGCCCACTTTTTGCCTCAGCAAATTGTATATTCCCTCTATCTTCCATAATCAATCCCAGGGATTTTCCCATATTATTTTCAGTATTCCAGCTCTGCCCATGTTTCCTATATACTACCTGTCAAATATTGCATTTCAGCTGGAGGGTGCCACCTTTCCTTGGTGGGTATTGTTTAATCAATTCCTTGCCCATCAGCATACTCCAGTCCTGGAAGTAGCCATTTTTTATTCAGTGTCCTGGCCATTCCCCAACCAACCCGCTCCTCTCAATGATGCTTCTTTTCAACATTATTTACAACATGTTTCACATCCCACTTTGTTCTATAGAATGTCATTCTATAGCATATATATTTCACATCCCTTTTTCAAATGCATTCCTAGTTTCGATATGATCCCATTTCTAGAATGTAGTATTGCCACCTTTTGTTCTCCCTTAGATCAAAAGGGATATAAAAACCATGAACGAAATATATTAATTAGAACTTCAAGGAAAGTTCATCCATCACCTTTCCTTGGGAGATATGTGCAGTCTCCCCACCACTCAAATACACCACAAAAGATGAAATCACACGTCAATATTTTGTTTATCTCATTCATATTTATATAGGGAAATTTATATTATATAATATATAAAATAATTTGTCATAACAGTCCTATATGACTACGCCTTAAATTGGAAAAAATTATACCTCTCTTAAAAAATAATTATTTAACATAAAGACTGTTGTTTTATTATTCACATGCATTGTGCAAGAATTTCATTATATGTATAAGATGGTAAATCGATTAGCATTATCCGTGGTGTTAAAGATTTTGCTAGGTCAATGATGTAAATGGCTTTGAAGGCACATAAGTTGATGTTTGATTCAAATCTTTTGTTCTCTGAATACAACATGTAAAGGTTTAAATAAATATGAAAGTTGTTATAACTATGTTTGTATTTCCTATCATTTGTCTTCCTTATTGTTTCAGAAGAAGCTTCTGGATTCAGAGAATTCCTGGATGCATTCATGATGGTTTTCTGTAACATAAATGATCTTCAGTTTGTTGTTTTTGTTTATGGAGGAGACTCTACATGTTGGTATGGGCCCTTAACATAAAAAATGCAGTGGGTTTTCTGTGTTTGCTGCAAAGGAGGTTCTTGAATTCAAGTGATAGAGAGCTATCATCGACGTTGGCATAGTGATGAAAGATCATCTTTGCCTTAAACTTGCTATGCATCACTTTTTTTGGCATGGTCTCTCTGTGTAATGTCTACCCATAGATTGCTTTCCTCGGTCCTCTTTTGTATCAGTTTTCTTGTTTGAACATGCACATGGTCTTGATTTGTTTATGTTCTTTCTCATTATCAGTAAATGTTCGAAGTTCATCATTATGTTCTACCCACTCAAGTTTTTTTCTCCTGTACCAAAAGCCTTGTATATCTTCTCGTTTCATCTTTACCCAGGTGATAATGTGGCTTGACATGTTTGTACCTTGTGTAATGGGGATTCCCCTGCATATGTAATAGGATATTCAAGTCTAAATTTTTTTTACTGTTGATACATTTGTAATCATTTTGACATTATGTATATTATACATAAATATAATTTTTTTATAAAGGCTGCATGTTGTATCGTTTCCTATCCTAGTTGGGCAGTTTCTGTTGGTGGTTAACTGCCCATCTACCTGCTGTTGGGCAGTCATAGATAATATGGGGTGTATTTAGATATGTTTGTATAATTTGGTGGTGTATAGTCTTCTCTTGGTAGGCAAGGTGCTGGTCATGTACTGAGTTGGTAAAAGTAATCTGTTGATTCAGCACCCTTCAGCACGAGGATAAATAGAAGACGTCTTGACAAGGTTGCTAAGGAATTTCATGTTCTTAAAAGACTTGTTTTGTATATTGTATATGGGTTGGGGATTTGGATCTGTATTGGTTATCTCGTCTTGTTAATAATGAATATGTTTTATATTTTTTTTCACCATGATCAGACCTCTGTAGCAACCTAACAAGATGTAACAATTGGCAATTTGGATGTTGACCTATGTCAAGTAGAGCATGTATCCATCGTGTAAGAGATTCCAGAGCTCTTGTATTTTCTACAGCTCCTCATGTTGGAAGTGCTGATTATAAGATGAATTCTATATGTACACTTACAGAGAAGTCTGTTTGACTGCATGTGAGCTTGGAGTTGGCTATTTCAATGGAGTATATGGATTCTGAATATAGTAGTGTTTTTCAATCTAATGTAAAGTGTGAGTTTTGTTCAATTGGTGTTGTACTTGCCTCTCTTGGCAGGAATTTGATGTATAGAGTTGCCTAAACGTTCCCTGGTTACATTGTAAATAGGAGTTCAGTGTGATCTTGAGATTTAATCTATGACGTTTTTTTTGTTCTTGACCCATGTAAATTAGGGCCTGTATTGATTATGTAGGCTGGTCTGTATGACCACTGAAGCTCCCAGTGTCTAATTTGGTTCAACTTCTGAAGTATAGGATACATTTTTCTTTGTTTCATTAAAGGAGATGATGTACTTAACTGCTTGTGCATTCAGAGGGACTTGGCAATTTCAAGATTGTAGAACTAGCAATTTTTTAATCTAAATATCACTGTTCTGTTCAATGGGCCTTGTACTGTTTACATTTTTGTATGACAGATTGGATGTATGAATACTGATAGGTTGATAGATAGAACTGAGTTTTTGTAAACTGGAGTCCAGCCCAGTTGGTTTTTTTTTTCTCCTGTACCAAAAGCCTTGTACATCTTCCCAGTGATAATTGTGGTTTGACATCTTTGTACCCTGTGTAATAGGAATGCACATGCACATGTAATTGTATTTTAATGTTGATATATGTATTTCAAACATAAATATGGTTTTTGTAAGGCTGCATATTTCATCATTTCCCATTCTGGTTGGGCTGTTCCTGTTGGTGGTTCACTGCCCATCTACCCACTTGTCGAGCAATCATAGATATTATGCACTGGTTTTTTTCATATGTGTCTCTCTATAATCAGGCAGTGTATATAAATATTTTCTTGGTAGGCAAGATGCCGGTGGTGTACTGAGTTGGTAGAATTTTTAGTAATTGGTTGCTTAGTCAACGCTCAGCGCAAGGATAAACAGAAGACATCTTGACAGAGCTGGTAAGGAATTTTGTATTCTCTCTTGAAAAACTTGTATTTATATTTTATATGGGGTTGGGGATTTGGATTTGTATTGTTTATCTCCCGTTTTTTTTTATGATTAATGTTATTTTTATATTTATTTCACCATGATCAACCCTTATACATGTAACAGTTGGCTATTTGTATATCTGATGCATCCTTTATCCCTTTGGGTGTTGACCCATGTCAAGTAGACATGCATCCATCAAGTAACTTGTGTTTGAAAGATGTTCCAGAACTTCTGAAGTTCCTTCAGCTCCTCCATCTATTTTTATTTTCACTTATATGTTTGATTGCATGTGATATTGGAGGGACATGGCAATTTCAATGGAGTATATGGCTTCCCACTATAGTAGCATTTGCAATCTAATGTACAGCATGAGTTTTTGTTCAATTCGTGTTGTACTTGCATAACTTTTGGCTGGAATTTGATGTATAGAGTCCATTGTCCATCTTGGGATGTAGCCTAGGCTAGCATGAGTTTTGTTCAATTCGTGTTGTACATGCCCCTCTTTTGGCAGGAATTTGATGTATCAAATCCAATGTGCATCATGAGATGTGCCTATCATTTTCCCTTGTTCTTGAACCATGTAAAGTGAGGCCTGTATTGACTATGTACAACACCCTTCAAAGGATCTGTATAGCTCCTAAAACTCCCAGTGTCTAATGTTGTGGAACTGCTGAAATATAGGATGCATTTCTCAGTGTTCCAGTAGGAGACGATCTGTTCTTGACTGCAGAGGGACTGGACAGTTTTCAAGGGTGTAGAACTAGCTGTTTTGGAATCTAAATAACACTGTAAGAGTGTAAGTTCTGATCAATTGACCTTGTTCTCTTATATATTTTTTGGTGACAAAGATTTGATGCATGCATTCTGATAGTTTGATACAAAGAACTTGTAAACTGGAGTAGAAATTGCCATGGATTTGAAGGATTTGGAGCTTCCCTCATGATCTGCAGTCTGTGTTTCCAAGGATATTCTCAATGTCAGCTGGATGCAGGACTTTCCTTAATCATGGATTTGCTGAATATTTTTATAGGTGTTTGCTAGAAATCTTACTAGATCACTCCCAACAAATTTTCATACATGTGGCTTGTTGTATGTCCTGTTTTCATTTCATCTTTGTATGAGTTATGTTTCTTCTTGATGTCAACAATCTTGTGTATCAGCTATGTTTCTTCTTGATGTATTACACTTTATATTAGCTATGTTTCTTCTTGATGTATCACACTATAGACTGATTGTGGACTTGTCTTTCATTCTTTGATGAATATTGGTTGGTTTCATAAATTCAGTAGATTCTTCCCCGCTCTGCTCCCAGATGGATCGCAAACCTCTTGTGATCATTCTGGGTTTCTTCTTTTCGTTTTATGTATCTTGTTCCTAGTTTCTTTTGCTTCCCTCTTTGGCCAATTTCGGACCAATTGTAACTCTTATAAAAGGTCAACCATTTAAAAAAAATGTTAATGAATTGAGCACTCATTGTTCTTTAGCTAGTGTATCCAAATGTTGTAGTATTTTCAGTACTATCATCTGTTGCTGTCTCATAAATATCTTGTTGAATGATTGATGTTTTTTAGTTTGCATGTTGTTTTTGTTACTATGTTTTGTTTGTGTGTGTGTTAAGATTGCTTGACTGGGCTATATCTATGAAATTAGATCTCAGTTACATTTACGTTGATGGGGTTGACGTTTTTTTTTTTTTGGTGGTAGTTGGGGTTGGCTATTTGGATTGTTTTGTTTAACTTCCCAATTCCCTTCCATATTTTCTTCATGATATGGGGTAGGGCTGGTTGGCTATTTGACCTTGTGTGTTTCCAACTTTTTGAATCAATGGAATGTATACATTATTATATGAAGTATACATTGTTACAGTGTACTCTGTTTATTTCCTATGCCAGATGATAGTAGCATCTACAAAAGTATCTGCATGTATCAATGCCATGCCATTTGATTTGAATATCATCTAATGTGTGTTTTTTTTTGAATGCCAGTTGTTGGTGCAGAGTTTGTGGTACAACTATCCATTGGTGTTTCAAAGGTGTGGATAGAAATAAATTTTCATTTTTCATGTGTATTCATATAATAAAAAAATATATGTTGATTGTATATTTTTGAAGTCTAGAAAGGGGACTGAATGAAAATCTTTTTGTTTTTCATACAATTTAATTTACACCGGAAGAAGTCAGTTCTACTTACAATCTATTCTACACGTGCGAAGTTACTGTCATAAATATTTTTTTCTTTTCTCATCATTACACCATTTTTAAAACATTATTATAATTCGTTTAAATGATATTACCCGCGTTTCTTTTTCTAGCTCAAATATTAGGGCTGCAACTCGGGCGGGTTGGGTTCGGGTTGACTCCAACCCGAACCCAACCCGAAATGTAAAGCATTCAACCCTAACCCGACCCAACCCGATTTTCAACCCGAAAACTTTAACCCGAACCCAACCCATGATAAAACCAGTCAACCCGAACCCAACCCGTGGAACCCAATTTTTAAGCTTCAACCACAAAAAAAAAAAAAAAGCTTAAAACAAATTTTTAGGGCACAAAAAAAAAAAAAAAACTGATTTCACACATTGTGATCCCGAAACAGAAACAATCAATTGATGTCATGTCCACCAACAAATCTTCAAATTAAATACATCTAAAGGCCACCAAAAACAGAAATTTATCACTATCAAACTATGAATGTGAAGAACTCAAGATCATCTGACGATGAAATTTGGGTATTTTTTTTAATAGGTATTTTTTTGAAGAGAGATCTTCTGGAACTCAAGATCCACCATCACTGGGTTTTTTTTTGTTGGTATTTTGTTGAAGAGGAAGAAAGAGAGGGTTAGAGAGCCTCATAAGGTTAAGATTCAGTATTACCTGTCTTCTTCTTTTTGGGTATTTTTTGAAGATGGAAAGAGAGAGAGAGAGAGATGGGAGGAGTGAAAGGGGGGGCGACTGGTATTTTCTTTGTTGTGGTTTGAAAAAGATAGGTTTAGGGAGAGAGAGAGAGAGAGAGAGAGATGGGAGACGAGTGAAAGGGGGGAGGGCGGCGGGTTTTCACTTCGACGTGTGTGAATATTAGGTTTAGTTCTCTAGCATTCATCCAACGGTGGATATTACAAACAAAACTAAGTTTAACGGTCCAGATTGAACATTATATTGGGTGTATATTACGGGTTGGGGTTGGGTCGGGTTGTCTAAAATGTCAACCCGAACCCAACCCGATTTCTAACTCAACCCGAATTAGTCAACCCGAACCCGAACCCGAATCCGATTTTTACAACCCAACCCATGTAAAAATCGGGTTTAACCCGTCGGGTTCGGGTTGAGCCCAACCCAAGTTGCAGCCCTATCAAATATGGTCTATTTTGATTTTTTTTTTAAATAATCTATCTATATAATGAGTGTGTGTGTGTGGAACAGATTTTTGGAACAGATAATATGAGTGCGATGGACCCGCGATCGGACGAGCTGTCGCACCGTGCGGTCGCTGCACTTAATCACTCGACTATATATATATATATAAACAAATAACGAGTATATGACATTGGAAATAAAACTGAAAAAAAAGTTGTAAAAAGGGATCGTGTGCAACAATGCTCCAACCAATATCTTGAGTGTCTGAATCAAAATTTTGATCTTCTTTTCATGTGATGTGGTATTGACTGATAAATAGTTTGTTTTGTAGTAGTCATATAACTCACTATCTTTGTATATATTTTATTATGAAAAACAAAAAAATGCATTCAAATTAAAATGAGTATACTTTATCTTTTAAAACTATATTTCAATATACAAATATATATTTAAAAAAAATAAAACATGCGCATACTGCAAAAGTAGCTAAATGTGTTGTTATTTTTACTTGAGAGGATTAGGGGGAAAGTATGTGGACCGGCCCACTTAGGATATTTTCGGTGGGGAAAAAGATACACTCAGTCATGATTACCGACCAAAACTCAGACCTGAAGTGTTTTCATTTAAAAAAAAATAGTAAACATCATTTAATGAGGTATATGCTTTCATAAAAAGTGCATATCGTTCCATTTCAAATTGAATGAACCCATTTTTAGTAGGTGTAAGAAAAAATTCAATGAAGTATATACATCATCTAATGAGGTATATACAACATTAAATCTGTAACGAGGTATATATGGTCTATGTTTTGGTTGGTAAACGTGACTGAGTGTAGCAGCACTCGGTGGGGATGGGCATCAGTCATAAATTATTCTTTTTCCAATGTTTGGAAAATAAAGAGAAGAGTATTAATAGACTTACTCTGTTTTATAACCACATCTATGATCTCATCTCATATACTGTGATATCACAGTATATACTGTATTATTATAGTATATATACTCTATTATAGTGTATGAACGTTAAATTATATTTTTAATAAAAAACATACTAATATTTTAATATATACTTTATTTCATATAACAATATGTATTTTAATAGATAAGTGTATATTTTTTTTAAACAAAAAAAATGATGTAGATTACAGAGGGAGGTCTATGCTGGGCTGAGTGTATCTTTTCCGAGAAAAATGTTACACTCGGCCTAAAAAATAGCTCAACTTTTAAGCAAAACAAATAAAAAATTTCAAACATCACTTTCATCTTTTGTCTTTGTGAAAATACTTCTCCCCAAAAACTTTTTCAAATTTTCCTACTTTTCACCCAAAAGTTTTCCTCCTAATTTTTTTCTTTCCCTCAAAAAGATTTTAACAAAGAAAAACTAATTTTAACACAAAAAATAAAAACATTTTGAGGATTTGAAGTTTAACTCTCTCAAAATTAAAACTTGTGATTGAATTAATTTAGAGGATGTGAAGTAAATACCCAATATTTTTATATCTCTCAAGAAGTATTTCTCTCAAAATAAACATTTTTTTTATAGTTTAAGTGGGTGAAAATTTTAATTTAAATATAAAGGTTAGATATACACATTTACTGGTATTTATAATCAAAACAAAATCTATTTATTTATTTACTATGTGACTTTCACCTTTATATTTATTGGTAACTGAATATTTTCTACAACAATGCATACATTTTGTAAAAAGATTAGCCCTTATATGTACGATGCATACATGATTATTGAAACAATGATATATACATGATTTCTAACAATGCATGCTTTTTTAACATGTATCCTCAAATGTATATACTCTTTGTTGAAACTAACGTGTATATGCGTGCGTGCGCGCGATCGTGCACACACACACCTACATAAGTTTAAAACAATAAGGGTTTTTTAATTTTAAGTCCATGTAAACATATCTATTTAGGATTGATCCCTTACTTCTTTGCACTTTTATTTTAGTTCCCAGATTTAAAGGATATGTTCTTTTTTAATCTCTCAGATACTAAAAAGAAAACCAAATAATTTAGGGATAAGTTCCTAAAACAAAAAATCTGGGGACTAAAACCAAAATATGAAGAAGTGAGAGATCGATCTCTAAATCATATGGTTTAAGGGGACTTTAAAATAAAAAAACCAAACAATAAACATATATTTTTATGATTAATTAATATTATTAAGTTTATACTTTAGTTATTATACTTTAAAATAATTATTATTGTGTGTGTGTGTATGATTAAACTCAATATATATGTATACATTTATTTATATATAGCACAATGTTTCATTTTTCTTGCATGGTCAATAAATATTAAAAGGATTTAGGCATGTGCATTCTGACCTTTGTATAGAAATAGAAACTTAGGGAGTGTATGTTGTTTTACTCAATACATATACTACTACCTTTTTCTTTTTTTAATAGCACATTACATTGTCAGATAAAATGGACACCAATGGCACTACAAGAAAAGACACTTTTTTACTATGGTTTTTGCGATAGCTCACATAAACCGTCGCAAATGTCCATAATTTTGATGGTAATTTTTGAGGTGTCAGGCAAATATTTTTCTACTTTTACGGCGGCGAAGTTAAGCCGCTATTAAAATATGTATATGAGGGTATTCGAATGTATGCTGATAAATGCAAACTCTTTTTTGTATGAATTTTAATAAATTCAAACTAATTTTTTGTACAATTCCATCAAATGCACAAACAAAACATAGGTATTTGGTGAATCTTTTCTGTCCAGCTTTTAACAATGGAGGCTCTATATATAGAGAGCGCCTCCCTTTATAATCGTAAAAAACAAAGGAGGGTATATATATATATGGCGCCTTCAATGTTAAAAACCTGGGCAGTTTTTTTCTGTCCGGTTTACAAAGAATGCGTCATGACTCCCTTTATAATCGTAAAAACAAAGGAGACGTTGTATATATATGGCATCTCCAGTGTATATATATATGGCGTCTCCCTTTATAATCGTAAAAAAAAAACGGTTAGCGCTGATCAATGCTAGTTTTTACAAATATTTGACCCCCAATGCTATTTGTGCTAATATTTGATTTCTGGGTTTTATTTTTGCCAATTACACTTATTATTATTATCGAGTTGTGATTTTAGGATCATTATGTGAAGAGAAGTTTAGATTTGGTATATGGAAAATTATTTTTTCAGGGACCTAATTAAAAGTCTGAAAGAGTGGTTTACCATTTAAATTTCTCAATGACCTACTTAAGATGGTTTTTGAGGTCATGTGAATGTTCTATTTATTTGATGGGTTGAATTGCAAATAAACAAATACAGTACATGTTTTTGTTAAAACATATAAACTAGAGATCGTAACTTTACTTAAATTAAGAAATTATTATATGTTTAATTAACTTATTAGAGTTTATTTAAAGTAAAAATAAAATAGAGATTGTAACTTTATTTAAAATAATAAATTATTATATGTTTAATTAACTTATTAGAGCTTATTTAAATTAAAAATAATGGGAAAATTAATTAGAGGTCCTCCCAGCCACCCCTGTATTATTTTTAGGTCACTGGATCTTTTTTACTTTTTTCTAAATCCCTATCACTGTATTTCATTATTTCTAAGTCCAAATTAACCCATTCTGTCAGATCCCGTCAGATCCCCCTTTTAGACTTCCAATTATACTCTTTCAACCATTACATTTACCTAAACTATCCAATCTCACTATTTCTTTTTTTCCTTCACCAAACCGACTGAAACTTTCCTTATTCAAATCATTTTTTTCCCAAACCCCTCTTCTTCCCCAATCAATTGACACATTCACACTCCAACCCTTTTTATCCCAACCTTTCTTCCCCAAACCACCACTCCCTCACCATAACTTGTTCCCTACACCCCCTCCCCTTCAAATCGACTAAACCATTTTCCCCCAACCCTTCTTCCCCAAATGACGACGACGATGGCCACGGAGGCAACGGCGGCCGCCGTAACAACAACAGGGGAACATTTCTTCTTCAACCATTGTAAGCAAAAATACATTTTCAAGAGGTATATAAAACAATAGTTTTAATGGAGGATTAAATTGGGATATGTGAAACCCACATTACCTCTGTTTTAATGGATTCTTATTTGCATCTTTCACCTGGAACCTACATTGCCTCTGTTTTTGCAATGTGGTACACTGTTAATAATATATAGTACATTGTTAATAATATATAACTGTTCATATACATTAATTTAAATCAATATTTTTGTTATCCTTTTGTTCTAGATTTTATTGACGTTTGAAATACTCACCAATGATGGCATGACACTTCTAAATTTTTTCACATTGTTAATGTTTGTTCTCTTCAAACCCTACCATGAAAAGCCATTGGTGTACTCATCTTGTGTGAAAATGAAAAAAAATCAAAATTTCATCTCCTAAAAAAATTAGATCTTCAGATGCCCATAGATGATTGCGACTCTCTCCATTGCAAAGGGTTTTATGTTTAATGCATGAGAAAAAGAATGGATGTATGAAATTAGGGGAATCCTAAGGGTTGATGCTCCAACTTTTAGATGCTACAGCGTATGGACTTTGGATAAAAGACTACACAAGGGCCCTAGCACACATGTCAGGATACTCTGAACAAGCTGCGAAGTGAGTTGAAGACATGCAGATATCCAATTACAGTTGAAGAATTGAGTCGTGTGGTGTAATTTAAAAAACAGTGGATCTCATGATGCTTAAACTATTGTCATGTATAAACATCTATTTGTATCACATGTTCCTATTATCATGTATGAACAACTATTTGTTATAGTCAGATTATCTAGCATGCTTATTGAGTGCATGTTGATTTGATGATACTTAAATTATTGTGAATGTATACATGGTAGTTAGTAACAGTTGATCCAAATGACTACTAGTGTTTTGGTAGTACGTAACAGTGTATTCAAATGGCCTAACAATGTATTGGATTATCTTATATGCTTATTGCTTATTGAGTGCATGTTGATATGATTATGCTTAAATTGTTGTGAAAGTATACAAAGTTGTGATTAATAGTGTACACAAATCAATTGACAACAAAGGACGAAGATAACGTGAAGGATTCCGTGCAGCTCTGGATAGTGTTCATGTTTGCAAGTTTTTTTTATTTTCGGTCGGCCAATACAACTGCTCACTACAACTAGTTGTGTTATGAATGATAGTCGTGTTATGAATGATTCACTTATAATACATTGTTAGTCCATCTGGGTGCACTGTTAACCATTCTAGGTACAATATTAAACTATATGGGTACACTGTTAAAATGTATTTGATAATTCTGAGTTCCATTTATTTTCTTGTGATTTTTTTTGTGATTCTTTGAAGAAAATGAAGAACTTAGATATGAAGGAACCAATTCTTTTTAGCTTTGACTGCCCCACACTAGTTCATTTAATGCATCACTTCTTTTTTTTCTAATAAATATTTCATCACTTGTAAAATGTGATTTTGGAGATTGGCATGAACGAATTAATAATATTTCTTTTAATAGTAAATCCTAATTAAGCTGATTTATCAACACACGCAAGTCATTAAAGTTTTACTCTCATTTTACATGTCCAAAAATTAATTTCTAATTGGATATTGCTAAATCACGTCAATCATAAGTTCATAACATATGCTAAACAATCATGCTTGAATTAGAGTAAGATAAGAGCTGCAAAAAAAAAAAAAAAGTATATGTTTAAAGTCATTCAGAATCAACCCAAATACTACCTGAATGCACTCAGATAAATCATTACTAGATATACTGATACATTGTTACGCACTACTAATACATTATTAGGCCATCTGAGTACACTGTTACATACTACCGAAACACGATCCACTGTTACCAACTATCATGTATACATTCACAATAGTTTAAGTATCATATAATCAGTATGCACTCAATAAGCATGCTAGATAATCTGACTAAATATAAATAATATTCATACATGATAATAGGAATATATAATACAAATATATGTTTATACATGACAAAGTTTAAGCATCATCAAATCCATTATTTTTCAAATTAGACTATCGACCTTATTCTTCAATTGTAACTGGATATCTGCATGTCTTCAACCTACTTCGCGGCTTGTGCATAGTATCTGGCATGTGTGTTAGGGCCCTTGTGTAGTCTTCTATCCGAAGTCCATATGCTGCAACATCTAAAATTGGAATAATTTTTTTCTAATGGTTATACTAAATGACTTTCAATGCATCGAACTTTCATCTTTCATAAATTACTTACAATATCTGAATATGATATAATTCTACCAATATGAACTACCCGTGCTTCACCATTGTATAAACAAAATGCCATGAAGGAATCCATGAATATACTCAAATGTTATGCAAAAACGAATCTTGTAAGGTTATTGCCTAACAACAACTGGATTGTTCTATATACATGGAATATATATGACAAACATATGTTATTCAAAAGAACTAACAATGTGCCTATAAGCCCTAATAGTGTACTAATAAGTTTTAACAGTGTAACCGTAAGGCCCAACAGTGTATCAATAGACTAATCATCACAACAACTAAATTACAACATTTCAGCCATTTCTATTCAGTGTCAACAATATATCTCTAAACCAAATGTGTTAAAGTAATGATTTGCACTTCTATCTATAACTATAGGAAGGGAAAAAAAGAGTTCGATAAAATAGAACATTTTTTATCATGTATTTGAAAGCCTAAATAAATCCATATACATACATGAAATGAATTATTCAAATCGTTACACAAAAGTGCAATATAAGCAACATAAAATAAGGGAATGTTTGTATATTCATTGGGTTCCAAACATACAAATAAATTTGAAAAAAAAAGAAAACAAAATATGGGTAAAACATGACCTGTGCTTGAAAATAATTGTATAAAACAATGTATATACATTACTAAACTACCCATCATCCTGTAGGATTCCTCTAATTTATACATCCATTCTTTTTCTCATGCATCAAACATAAAACCCTTTGCAATGGAGAGAGTCGGCAATCATCTATGGGCATCTGAACGGGGGTGACTGGGAGGACCTCTAATTAATTTTCCAAAAATAATTTCAAAATGTAAGAATTTAAAGATGAGTAAAAGGTGTTTTTTTATTAAAGTTTATTGATTGTTTTAATTCATTTTTATTAATTTGTATGCAGGGCATTCATACGCTGAACAATTTTTTTTACTTATAACATGTGTATCCATTTTTTACTAAATACTTCTAAGAATATCTTTCTCTTTTTTTTTATAAGAGGTTTTTTTTTAATAAATACACAATAAAGACATTTTTTCAATATTATTCTAACAAGCATCTGGTCCACTGCTGCTTATTTTGTATGTGCTTTAATAGCTACAAAAACATGCCCATTGCTTTCCAAAAAAAATATATATATATAATCCAGAAATTATAATATATAAGGATTTTTAATTTTAAGTCCCTGTAAACATGCCTATGCCTATTTAAGGATCGATCCATCCCTTCTTCATATTTCTTTTTAAGTCCCCATATTCAACCACCAATTTGGTTTTTAGTCCCTCCGTCAAATGTCCGTCTATTCACCATTAATTTGTGAAATATAATTTTTTTTAAGTCTCTGTAAACTATGTTATTTAGTGATCATTCCCTCCCTCTTCATATTTCATTTTAAATCCCTAATTTTAAACATTTTTTTATTAATCCATAGACAAAAATGAAAACATGTATAGTTTGAGTTTAGAACTGTAAAAATGATCGAGTCTAACATTTTCCTAAGGAAAATGATATGTCCAGCCTCTCGTTTAAAGGGACTTAAAACTAAAAATCTCTAATATATAACATGTAAATTAAAGCTGTAACAAATATAGACAGAACCATCTGTCAAAGAATGGTGTGGACTATGGTATGAAGAACTATTTCTCAATATTTGAGAGGACTAGTTGAGGAGAACTAGGGTTTGGGAAGAGCGATTGTTGAGGATCATTCAAGAGGGGCATCAAAATACTACGGATAATGTTACGTACAGTCATATTTCCACCCTCAATGCTAGTCTGTAAGTGTTTTAAATTTTTTTTAAATAGTATACCTTATATAATGAGGTACATGTTTTTATAAAAAATGAAGCATCTAATGAATTGCATAGATACATTTATAAAAAATGTCCAAAATTTCTATGGGTGCATATATCTCATTAATGTGCATATATACTTCGGTGATTTTTTAACGACGCATATAAGGCTGGAATTTAGGTTGAAAAAAACTGTATGTAAGTGTGTAACAACACTCAAATCTACATCAAAAAATACAATAGAGTTAAAAGGCATTTTTATATGATACCATAATTTGGTGCCTTGTTTCACCCCCAAAAAGTGTATATTTCTGGTTATTGATATGTACACATCATCAAAACCAATATAATGGCTCATGATCTAATCCTAATAAATATCCAATGTAAGTAAAAACCAAAAATACAAATTTATTATTAGATAAACCTAAAAAAATGAATCTAATATAAAAAAGGATAACTTAGAATTAACAGGTTGAATAACAATTTCTAACCACAAGTCCCAACCAGTCAAACGGTCAAACCCCCACCACCGTACGACGAGGTCCCCCAATCAAAAGACCGGCTGATCCGGTAAATCCCCTCCCGCCCTTTTTTTGATACCCAACCGAAATTCAAAACATAACGACCATCCAATCCCAACGGTCACCAACCGCTATTTAAAACCCTCTCCCGCCATCCCCTTCCCTCCCTATTCAGAACCTCTGCTTTTGCCATCTCTTCTTCTCTCTCAATAAAAATCAAAACAGAGAGAAAGAGAGGCAGAGTCTCTGAATCCCAATACCCATCCCCTGCCAAATGGAGTCTTCAACCCGATTCGCCGCCACCGCCGCCACCGCCGCCCTCCTACTCCTCACCCTGGCCACCTCGGCCTCTGCCACCCAACTCCCATCCTTCCTCGCGGACGCCCCGGTGGGCTCCGATGGGTTCGCGCATTTCGCTCTCAGCCCAGAGCAGGCCAAGGAGCTCTCCGCCCTTGCCCCCCAGATCGCCGCCGCTGTGAAAGGCGGCGCCTCCCCTGCCCCGGCCGCTGCCGCCCCCGTCTCCGGAGGCTCCCCCTCCCCCGTCTCCGCTCCTCCTCCCACCACCCATGCTCCCGAGGCCCCGGTCACTGGATCTCCCCCGGTTGGGTCCCCCACTGGAGATGACTCCGAGCCTGCCAGCCCGCCCGCCGGGCACGCCGATGCGCCAACTGCCTCGGACCCTCTAGAGGGACCGGTGTCGTCGCCCGCCTTGTCGCCATCGGCTGACTCCGAAGACAGTGGCGCTTCTGCTGTCACTGCCACCGCCGCCGCCGCCTTCGCCACCGCCGCCGCCGGGTTGTTCTTCTTCTGAAGTGGAATCTGTTATTAGTTCTGAATCTTTTTGGGGAAGATTGTGCATTTTACCATTCTTTTATTCCTTTTGGTTTTTTGGGTGTGGGATTTGATGTCTATAAATGAATATTGTTTTATGAAGGTATGTTGAGATTGATGAGAATCATTTTTTTGTGAAGCATCAGATTGTGTCAAGTAACTCAAAACAATCATACTGTAGTTATCCTATAAAGAATAATAACCATCCTTTAATTGGATTACATGACATTAAATAAGGAATAATGTTAGGGACCCTGGGACATTTAATCCACGTATGTTTTTATTTTTAAAAATAGTGTACTTCATCAAGTAAAATAAAAATAGTGTACTTCATCAAGTAAGGAATAATGTTAGGGACTGTGGGACATTTAGTCAACGTATGTTTTAATTTTTAAAAATAGTATACTTTATTATGATATATATATATATATATATAGAGGGAGCTTTAATGCGGTCGTGCGGTTGCGACCGCGATACGGGCCGTCGAACGGGTCCATCGCATACGGTCGGGTGCGTATACTGGATGCGATGGACCCGCGATCGGACGGCCCACGATCGCGACCGCACGACCGCACGACCGCACCTCATGGCCGATATATATATATATATATATATATGAGTGATTAGGTGCGGCATGCGGTCGCGTGCGGCGTCGATCACGGGTCCATCGCATCAGACGGTCGGGTGCAATTCACATCGACCGTTGGATGCGATGGATCCGCGATCGGATGACGCACGTCGGATCCGCACCGTGCGGTCCGCCGCACGCTATCACTCAAGTATATATATATATATATATATATATATATATATATATATATATATATATATATATATATATATATATATATTAAGAAAAATGTATATACTTTCACAAGGGATTATATGGAAACGTTGGATGGAAAGGGTAATTTTTTTTTACGAGATATATAAACCATTAGTAAGACTAAGAATGCTCTTCAATGCCTGACTTTGTGTTTTATATTGGGGTCCCAAAAGAATTCATAAAAAATCTCCCCATACAGATGCACACAAAAATATTTAGGTGAAAAATTTAGAGAACAGTCGCCCATGTAGTTACTTTTGCAACTCCCGACTTGTTTTGGATTTTTTTTCACACACCATGTTCAATAATCTATATGTGTATATATATATATAATTAAGTAATAATCAATTGATTTGATTACATATATTTTTATATTTTTTAAATTTAATATATACTAGCCTAACCAAGCTAGTATATATTAAGTTTGGAGAAAGTAAGGATGGAAAAGAAGACCATTGGAATGAAACACTCTTTCGAAAAGAATTTCTTGTATTTGATTTGATAAAATATGCTTTGATTGAGTTCTTTGATATTTTATGCTCTTCTTAACAAGTTGAATATTGAGTTGGTAGATTTTATAAAGGGAAGAGATAAAGATCATTTTATGAAATAGTTAATATGATTTTAAATATGTATTTTCGATTAGTATTTGATTTACGTCAATATTGATTGAGTTATATGATGGAGTTTCATAATAGAAAATAATATCTAAATTGGTATTGCATGGTGGATTCTAAAACCCTAGTTATATTTTATATTTATATTAGCTTTTAAACTAATTAAAAAAAACTTCATCAATCTTTCTTTTTAGTTCAATTAGTTAAATCAATTAATAATATAATTTGGACAATTATCTGTGGGTTCAACCCGTATTTGCTAGATCTATACTTTGTAACGATCCATGCACTTGCGGTAATTAATAATAACTTTAAATATTCAATCACCCTCTCTGACGTGCCCTCCCGGTCGGAGCCCGATGAGCTGACGACCTCTGTGGGACTAGGACAAACAGATGTAAGTAGCCTTCCCAGCTCGACCATAATGTCAGCCACGGGTCCTTTCGATAACAAAAAAAAATAAAAAAAACACTTTCGAATATAACAAAAGACTATTTTGAATGTTGATTCACTTGGTCATTTTTGTAATTTTCATCTTTCTTTAATTAGCTAGTATATAATTTTACAAAAAGATATGCATTTAAATTGTATGAAATACATTTTTTTTGCAAATATGTATACTTCGTTGGAAAATATATTAACACTTTACTGGGACTACAATTAGGTCTCTAATCTCCAACATTTATGTATTTATTTATTATAAGTATCTAAAAAATGAGGGATTTAGAGTCTTAGACCATCGCGACCGTCTAACCAGCTGCTTAGCCTGATCTTATTTATTGCATAACTAGTGACTCAAAAAGGAAGTTTGCAAAAGCTAAATTTTAAAAATATAAAATACATTAAAAACATATAAGAAATTAACCACGTGTGAATAGTGAAATTAATAATTAAGAAAATGGATCGAATTAAAAAACACTCTATCAACTTTATTTTTAGATCCATTTCACGTTGTAGAACCACGTATATTCATTTGAAATATATATGATATTAGAATATATATGATAAATTAGTAAAATCTTGCCTGTCATAATCAATTAATTAATTATTAGAATAGTCTGTAAAAGACATAATTTCTACAAAAAATCAAATCAATGTAACGATATTTTTGCTAGATTGGATACCCAAGAAATCAAACCAACTATTGACATGTTAGTAGAGGTACTCCACCTTCACTAAGGGATCCTATTTCAAGTATTATTATGCTACTAGTAGAAGATTTAAGTATACTTAAAAACAATAAAGCATTTATTGTTAGATTACATGTGTATTATTATTGTGTTACACGTGTATTACTCTATTGCACTTGTATTAGGTCTTGTACTATTATATTAAGGGTTTAATCCCTCTCTTAATAAAGTAGGTCTCACAATTCTTTTCTCCTTAAAAGTCTAACATGGTATCAGAGCAGTGTTGAGATCTCAATTTATTTTTTATTTTTTTCGGATCTTCGTTGAGATTCGAAGTTCATTACATCGTCATTGCACCGTTGTTCGCGCCGTCGTGTTGTCGTCCTTTCCACGTCGTTGCCCCGTCCGCCGCAAGCCTGCAACCGTAAGCCCCGTCCGCCACGAGTCCGCAGCCGCGAGCCTCGTCCGAGCGCAACCCGTCCGCAGCCCTGTCCGCAGCCGCGAGCCCCGTCTGCGCGCAACCCATCCGCGCTCGTCCGAGTGCAACCCATCCGCGCGCAGCCTGTTTGCGCTCGTCCATCACGGGTCCGCATACGCGGAATCGCGTGAAAATCCACGCGGAATTACATGAAATCCACGCGAATCGCGTGAAATCAGCGCACGTCCGTACGCGCTCTCGTCCGCGGTTCACCAGGCCCACGGTTCCCCAGGCCCGTTGTTGCAGCCCATTTCCATCAGAAGGACCTCAGTTCCCCAGGCCCACGGTTCCCCAGGCCCACTCAACAGGCCCACTTCGCAGGAGATCCGATCGCCAGAAGCCGTCGGTCAACCACCGTCCGGCCATCCTACGGCAACTTCTGGCGACATTCCGGCAGCCATCCGGCAACATTCCGGCCGCTTTCGTCCGGCCACTTTCCGGCGATCTTCCGGCAGCCGTCCGGCCACTTCAGACTGCCGTCCGTCAGTCGCCGGCTTGGTTTTATCGTGTTTCTTCTCTGGATTGTTACGACCTCATTCAGACTCTGAATTTAGTCATCCAGGTACTCATTTTGTTCAGTTTTTCGTCATCTACGCATTCGTGTATATTTCGGCTTCATTTGAGATATTTTGGTCATGTCATCGTTCAACAATCTGGCTGATTCGAATCCTGGTCTTCAACCAACTGTCTCTGTGGGGTATTTTGAGTCGTTTCGTTGTGCACACTGCAAGAGACCAGGTCATGTTATTAACAATTGTTGGGATCTTTCTCCGGAGAAACGTCTGGTTTCTCGTATGCCGTTGCAAGGTTCTCATGGTTATGTTCGTGGTCGTGGTTCGGTTCTTCGCCGTCTTACTACTGATGTTCCTCCCATCACTGCACTGGGCTTGCCTACCTCTGATCATATTGACACTCTGATAAATCAACGTCTCCAGAAGCTTTTACTGCGTTCACCTCAGTCGGATTCTACTGTTCCCCCAGCCTTCTCCTCTACTCCGGGTACCTCTGTCTCTTGGATCTTTGATTCTGGTGCATCCCATCATATGACACCTAACAGTTCTATACTCACTGCATGTTCTTCTGCTCCCGCGCATTTGCCTCCAATTCAAACTGCTGATGGTTCTACATTAGTTATCACTCAATGTGGATCTATCACCACCACTTCTGATCCTACTGGTCGTCTTTCCATTCCATTTGTTTTACATGCGCCTGATCTCTGCATGAACCTTATTTCTATTAGTCGACTTTGTGATGCCGGTCTGACAATTTCTTTCACTTCCTCTGGTTGTTTTGTGCAGGATCCACAGTCGGAGCGGAGGATTGGCGCTGGTCGTAGAGTTGGCGGGTTGTACTTCGTGGAGTATTTGCATCTTCCAGTTCCAGACCCATCTGTCTTCTGTGGTACCGTCGCTTCTAATGTCGATATATGGCATAGAAGGTTAGGCCATATCTCTGAGTCCCGCCTTAAAATCCTCATTGAATCTGGTGTGTTAGGATCTACCTCTTTTTCTTCTTTGTCTGTGTGTGAGGGCTGTAAACTGGCCAAACCTGTGGCCCTTCCTTTTAGTTCTCGTAATACTCAGTCCTCAAGTCCTTTTGAGTTAGTGCATTCTGACATTTGGGGTCCTGCTCCAGTACATTCTTTGAGCGGTTTTTCCTATTATATTAGCTTCATTGATGACTATTCTCGTTTTACATGGATTTACTTACTACGTAATCGCTCTGAGGTTCCTCACATTTACAATGTCTTTACCACTATGATTCACACTCAGTTTCAGGCTCGCATCAAAAATTTCGATCTGATTGCGCTAAGGAATACATCTCTTCTACAATGCGCTCTCTTATTCAATCTCATGGCACCATTTTTCAACAGTCTTGTCCCTACACTCATGAACAGAATGGTGTTGCAGAACGCAAACATCGTCACATCCTTGAATCCACTCGTTCTCTCTTACTGTCCTCGTCTGTTCCACAACATTTCTGGGCCGAGGCTGCACTCCTTTCTGTTCATCTCATTAATATCACTCCCTCTACCGTTCTCTCTGGCATGTCCCCTCATGAACGCCTCTATTCTTCTCGTCCTGACTATAGTCGTCTTCGAGTTTTTGGTTGTACATGTTATGTTCTTCTTCCTCCTCATGCTCGCGACAAGCTCTCTGCTCAGTCGGTTCGATGTGTTTTCTTAGGAATAAGCTTTGCGCAAAAAGGGTATCGTTGTTATGATCCCGTTGGTAATCGTTTTTGACTGGCCCGTAATGTGTCCTTTGTTGAGGATGTTCCATATTTTTCTTCCACATCCCCTGAGTCCACTTCTTCTATGTCTTCTTCTGTTCGCCTATGTCCTGTTATTGAGTCTTTTCCTCTTCCTGGACCATCTATTGAGTTGTCACCATCTCCTGGTCCTCCCCTTGGTGTGTCTTCTGCGATCGAGTGTGTGTCTCCGTCTTCATCTCCCTCTCCTACTGCAGATACTTCTCCTGGTGCTCCGCCTCCTGCGCCCGACATCCCTCGCCCGACCGTGGATCCGAGTGACGTCACTCGCTACCCTCAGCGCGAGCGTCGTCCACCTACTCGTTTCAGTTTTGATAGTGGACCCCGTGACCAGTTTGGTTTTGCCACAGTGAGCTCTTATTCTCCACAACTTCAGGCATTTCTTGCAGCTATCCATACACATCAGGAGCCTAGGTCTTATCAAGAGGCAGTTCAGCACCCTGAGTGGCGACAAGCCATTGATGAGGAATTTCAGGCGTTTCTGGAGACTCATACGTGGGATATTGTTCCTCTTCCCACCGGTGTTGAGCCTATCAGTTGTAAATGGATTTTTAAGGTCAAACATCGACCAGATGGATCCATTGAATGACACAAGGCTCGTCTAGTTGCTCGCGGTTTCACACAGGAGTATGAGATCGATTATGAGGAGACTTTCGCCCCTGTTGCACAGATGACCACTGTTCGCACACTTCTTGCAGTTGCTGCGACTCGTCATTGGCCGCTCTTTCAGATGGATGTGAAGAATGCTTTTCTTCATGGAGATTTATCAGAGGTGGTCTACATGCATCCACCTCCTGGTCTTTGTACTCCTCCTCAGCATGTCTGTCGTCTTCGACGTGCTATATATGGTCTTAAACAAGCTCCTCGTGCATGGTTTGAGTGTTTTCGCAGTGTTATTCTATCAGCTGGCTTCATTGAGAGCTCTCAGGATTACTCTTTGTTTGTGCGATCGTCATCGCAGGGTCGGGTGATTCTACTTCTATATGTGGATGATATGATCATTACTGGTGACGACTCAGCTGGTATTACTCTTATTCAGCGTCACCTCAGTAGTCAGTTTCAGATGAAGGATCTCGGTACTCTTCGCTACTTTCTAGGGCTAGAAATTGCTCAGAGTAAGCAGGGGATTCTTCTCTCTCAGCAGAAGTACACAACAGATATTATTGATCGTGCCGCCATATCGGACACTCGCAGTGCTGACACACCACTTGAGCTTCATGTAAAGCTACGTCCTACTGATGGAGAGCTCCTTCCAGATCCTACACGATACAGACAGATCGTGGGTCAGCTAGTATATCTTTGCATTACCAGACCTGATATTGCTCATGCAGTCAGCATAGTTAGTCAATTCGTCTCCGCTCCTCGTTCGGTTCACTATAGTGCTGTCATGAGGATACTTAGATATTTACGTGGAACTATTGCCAGATCACTCTATCTGTCATCATCTTCATCTCTGGTTCTTCGAGCTTACATCGACGCTGATTGGGCAGGAGATCCGACTACTCGTCGATCCACTACTGGTTTTTGCATATTTCTTGGAGATTCTCTTATTTCCTGGCGCAGCAAGAAACAAGATGTTGTTTCTCTTTCCAGCACAGAAGCCGAGTATCGAGCTATGGCCATCACGACTAAAGAGATAGTTCATCTTAGACGTCTCTTGGTCGATCTTGGAGTTGATGTTATAGGTTCCACTCCACTTTACTGTGATAATCGGAGTGCTATTCAGATTGCTAGCAATCCAATTTTTCATGAGAGGACTAAGCATATTGAGATCGATTGTTATTTTGTCCGTCAGCACTTCCTTGCTCAGACACTGACGCTTCCGCACATTTCCTCTACTGAGCAGATCGCAGACTTCTTTACGAAGTCTCATCCAGTTCCTAGATTCTTATCTCTCATTCGCAAACTCACATTGTTTGATCCACCTTGAGTTTGAGGGGGGGTGTTAGATTACATGTGTATTATTATTGTGTTACACGTGTATTACTCTATTGCACGTGTATTAGGTCTTGTACTATTATATTAAGGGTTTAATCCCTCTCTTAATAAAGTAGGTCTCACAATTCTTTTCTCCCTAAAAGTCTAACATGAAATTGAAATTTTAATGCCTAAAATTTTTAGAGATCAGCCTTCAAAGACACACAGTCAGAGTCAGTCTTGTATGTCTCATTACTCATTACCGCCATGTTAGTTTCATGGTATCTTCTATCATGTGCTATGCAACACAAGCCTTTTCTACCTGGGCCGCTTCCAGAGACGATGTTTTTCTGTTCCTTTTTCTTTCACCTTGATCTTGTTTTGACCCCCCCCCCTTCCCTGTTCAGAGTTTGTAGTTTGATGTTCATTAATGAAATCGGATAGTAAATTTCTACATTTGCTTAAAAAAAACACAAGGTCTGATTTGGCGTTTAGTTCACATTTTCATGGTATTTTCATCGGGACCGGATCCAGTCAGGACTGAATTCGATCAGTTCGGTCAATACTGAACTGGACGACGTGAAAATCGAACTGCACCACTTATAAATCGAACTACACAATCAATTGTTGGTTATATATTTCACTCTCGTATTAGATCCAATCAACTATTGAAGGAAATATAAATTTCTAAGTATCATCAGTATCCAATAGGAGAGTAAAATATATATCCAATAATTGATTGTGCAGTTCCATTTATATGTGGTGCAGTTCAATTTTCACATCGTTCAATTCGATACTGACCGAACTGACCGGATCCAGTCGATCCGATCTCATTTTCATCATCATATATAGTTTAGTTAAGAAGATAAAGGAGTGAAAGTTGTTGGTTCCAAATAGCACTTCTAGGACATCTTTCAAGAGGGGCAAGTGCAGCTTATGTTATATGTCAGCAACAGCCATGGAAGGTATTGGGAGCTGGTTGTGCTGCATGGCCCAGGGGCTTCGTCAACTCGTATGGAAGCGAAGCGAGATTTTAACGGGGATTTCAAAGGCTAGACATTTTGGCCTGAAAAATATTTGTGTATGCAATGATGCAGAGGCAATACTGTAGGTAATTGCAACAGGTGGTCCAGGTCCAACACAATTACATGAGTGCATTGCTCATCATATTCAGAAACTGGACTCACAAAAAGATCCTATGATAAGTTTTCTGAGCCTCACTAGCTCGAGCAGCGTCACATGATCAAGTCGATAAATGTACATATGGTTTACAAGATGAATATATACGCCCATACATTAGATTCGGTATGGATATGTTAAAACAATGTATTGGGGAGGCTAAGGATGTTATATCTACCTCCCAAGACATACTGTATACAGAATTTTGAAGTTATAGGTAATATAAGCCTGGAAAAGGACCTCTTTTACCAAAATAAAAAATTCTAAGACATCTTTACCAAAAAAAATGTACTTATAGGATATCATGATCACAGTATCACAGTCATGTCTAGGGAAGGTTTGGAAACCATCTAAAATATTTGTTAGTAGTGTGAGAGTATGCAAGCTAGCTAAGCATCAAATAAAAAAGGGTGAATTGCCCGTATACCCTGGACCAACCCCTCAATTTTTTCTCTATCCCTAGACTTTAAGAATTTTGTTTTTTGCCCCTACAGATTTGTCCCCTTGTTTTTTTACCCCTACTTTTTCTTAATACCAACAATACCCCCTCATATAAAACAAACAAAAATGACTTTCCCTTTCTTTTTCTTCTTCTTCACCAAGCCATCTCTTTTTCTTCTTCTTCCCCAATCAATGTCTTCTTCTTCTTCCTCAAACAAGTGTATCCCAGTCTGTCACGGAGTGGCCAAGAACTCCGGGGCGACGGCGATGGAGGTAGTGATGGTGGTGATAGCAGCAACGGAGAAGAGAAGAAGAGTTGAAGAGGTGATGTTGAAAAGGTGATGCATTTTCTTTGTGGGTTGTTCTAATTTCATTTCTTTTGAGTTTTGTTAATCTTAGTTTTTAAAAGAATGGTTTTTTAATGTGTATTGACTGACTTGGGGTCTTTTTTTAAATAAGTAGATGATATGTTGAATTAATCATTGAGTTTAGATCAATCATTCAATAGAATCAACTTCAATGAGAGTTGAAAATAGCAATGAAGTTCATATTTGAGGATGGTTTAGAAAATCTATAAGACAGAGCAACTAATATATTTTCTTATCAAATTTTATACTCCTTGGTTTGCTTTAATTAATTTGTAAATGCCACTTGAATCAGTTTCTGTTGATGTTCTTCATTTTCTGAGTGTATGTCATTTGAGGATGATATAGAAAATCTTTGAGAGAGGGCAACTAATATACTTTGTTGTTCAAGGTTTATACTCCTTGGTTTGCTTTACATTCAATTTTGTTAAGTGTTGTTATGTGAATGATTTCTATACATCAACAATTATAATCTATAAGTGTTTATCATGTTTTTGTAAGTTGACATTTTACATATGTACATGATTATTACATTTATATAAATTTGTGTAAATCTCTATCATTTACACATCTGTAAATGATTAATTTAATTATGTAGTTGTGTATAGATTGTAGTTGTTACATTGAGTATTACATTATATAATTGTGTTGTAATTGTTATGTGAATGATTGATGGTATTGCATTACTAGTTGTTATGTTGTAATTGTTACATTGGGCAATAGATTATGTAATTGTGTAGTAGTATGGGCATTGGTTGAATTCCATAAACTGATATATCCCTGTTTTGTAGTTCTAGAACTACATGATGTCTTTAGTGTAATTGTGTTATAGTTGCGGTAATACATTATGTGAATGACAGTTTCTGTTGTAATTTGACATTATATTGGTAGTTGTTATGTTGTAGTTGTTACATTGGATATTTAATGTTAGTACTTTTTATAATTGATATTTTTAGTTCTTGGTGGTCTTTGTAATTGGATGTTTCATTTCTGTAAATGGTTGTTTATGTTATGTAAATGACAGTTTATGTTCTGTAAATAGTAGTTTCTATAATTTATCTGTACTATATCAATTTTATGCAGAAGAGGTCAATCACAAGTGCTACATAAAATATGGAATAGAGGGGAGATTGTTTAAAATCAAGACTTACGTACTGACACATACATGTAGGGTTGGTTTGTGGATAGCAGAGCATCCCAAGGCCGGCAAGAAATGAGTTACTAAACTTGTTTGAGACGATTTTTAAATTAATCCCCTATTCGCCACAAAGGACATGAAGATCCAACTGAATAGACGATTTGGGATGAATGTCTCACATGATTTTTCATGGCATGGAAAGAAGATTGCAAATAAAGACTTATGTGAACAATGAATTCTATTTTGATCAATTGAGATGGTATGCAAATGTGGTTGAAGACGCTTATCAGTTCTAACATCCCCTTATCTATTTACATAAATAAAATATATTAGATACATAAATATATGTACAATTTACAGTACCTAACATAGGCACTTAAAGAAATAGTTACATAAATATAGAAATATAATTCAAACATACAGAGATGGTATACATAGTTACAGATATTTAATAATTACACACAGAGATGCTTAAACACATAATGATTATACATACATTTCTAGAGCGTCTTTATAATAGATTCAAGAATTGAATGTTATGTACACAAAAATAGATACATCAGTACAAAAATATAATGTTCAATCACACAAATATAGCAACTTACAAAAGTTTACTATGAAATTATAGAAAGTATCATTTACAGAACATAACCTATCATATACAGAACATAAAATACAATTTACTAACAAAAACTATAATTTACCGAACAAAAACAATCTAATAACAAAGACCACTAAGAATAGAAACTTTCAATTATAAAAAAAATAACCAACATTACATATATGTAACAAATACAACATAACTATAACATGATAAACATGTCCAATGTAACAACTACAATATAATTACAATATAACTAACTAGGATTATTAAATGATCGTTAATTTTAGCTCCAAGTCTCCAACAATACTACAATAATCATGTATCAAGTGGTTCCAATTAATTAACAACTTGGGTTATAAAGCATGTATGAATAAGTTTAGAATCTACATTGTAAATGCCTATTTACACAATTAAACGAACCAATTACACAAATTTATTAAACCTGTATAGATATAAAATTTTCAATTACAAAAACTCATCTATAGGATAATCAATTCAATTTATTCTATCAAATCAATACCAAACTATTCTAGTCAACTCATCTCAAGTCATGCATTTTCACAAACACCATGTCAGCATTGTCACATTCACTGACCTCCTCCGTCAAGAACTCCCCTTACAAGTTCAGTGCACCATCCACCATGTGCAATACGTAACGCACAAACAACCTAGGGTACAACACCGAGTCCCCCTCCTCCACCTTCAATGTATGAACCCGGATGCGAAGTCTGTGCACGCTACGCGCAGGAGGCGCATGACGAAGTTGCAAGGCATAGAGTCGGATTCGAGCGGGAGGAGGCCAGTGATGGTCTTGATGAGGGTGTGGCGCTTGACGTAGGCGGCGATGGCGCTCCTCAGGGAGGTTTCGTTCGACGGGTGGTGGTCGTCGTCGGAGAGCCACTTTGAAGCATAATGCGTAATCATCGAGCCGATGAGGTCCGTGCATAGGCCTTTCGATCGGACTGTGGAGAGGGTCTCGATGAAGCGATCGATGTCGGTCTCAACCAACGTTGGATTCGGGTTGGTTGGGTTTGATGGGCTCATTGAGGTGGTGAGAATTCTGTAGAGATGGTTGTGAAAAGAAGATGATAGGTTTTGGGGAAGAGATTGATTTAAGAAAGAAATGAGAGGGAATGGTAGAAGTGGAAAGAAAATGTGAGGTGTCAACTGCAGGGGTACAGAAAAAAAGGGACCAAAAAGCAAGGGTACAAAAAAATGTTCGCAAGTCAAGGGACATGAAAAAAATGAAGAATTTAATCCATAGGTATTTGAACAATTCATCCAATAAAAAATATTGTTGAGACCTTATTGAGATTAGACAGTAAATCATAAAACATAAAGAACCCCTTTAAAATAAAATTTACAAATAATGGTTTAAACTAGAAATACTTTATTTTTTGCTGATGTAAAAAAAAGGTTCCATCAAGTATACGTGTACGTACCATTTTACAATCGACCGTTATAACTGAATTTCACCTGGATTTATTCCCCGCCACAATTCAAACCTTCTTTTCCCCCTTCCACCCCTCACAACAAGAACCACCACCACCACCTCCTCCTCCCATCCCCACTTCCCGAGCACAACTTTCAAGGCAAATTCGACGATGGCGGCGGGACGTCTCCCCACCGTGGCCGTCGCCTCCCTCCTCCTTCTCATGCCCCTCTCCCTCCTCGCTCGGCCCGCCTCCATCGCCTCGGTATCCGTGCTATATCTGGCTCCCTCAGAATCCGTGCTCCTTCACCCGTCAGCGGCGGGCGTCGAGGGGGGGACTCTGGATCCCTACCTGAATGCTGACCTGGCCGAGTACAAGGACGGCGGCTGCGACATCAATGGGACGAGCACGATTCCCGAGGCAGCGGCTGGGATGACGCTGAATTCCACCACTTCACAGGTGCAGGACATCCGGTCAAAGCTGCCGAAGAGCCTCCCGTCGGACGCGAAGGCCGGGGAGGCAATCCTCAATGGGATCCAGGGCGGGACGAGCGATGGCGGCGCCGCCGCATCGTTTTCCGTGCTCTCCGTCTCGGTGGACCGTTGGCATGGAGATCTTGGGGGATTTTCCTTTTTGAGGTCATGGTTGAATGTATTGGTTGTGGTTTGTTTTATTTGGATTTTTCAATCATCTTATAATTTTATTTGGTTCTTATTAGTGTGTTTTGACTTGGAAACCAATCAAGCAATTTTGATTGAACAAGGACTTTTGACTAGTAATTTTAATTTTTTGAAAATGCATACGGAGGGTTTGGGTCATGGTTTGGTTGATTAATCAGTTGTGCAACATCTTTAAAAATGTTTTTTTTTTCTGGACCTTCCTCTCGTGTTTTTCCTTTTTTTTCCCTGTTTTAATTTAAGAAGATATCCAAATAACTCTTGATAAATTGCATGAAATCTATATAAAGACTTTTTTAAAATCGATATAACCCTGAAAACACCTATTTAAATCCAAATAGCCCTTGAGTTAAATTTTCGTTAACAAATTAGGATTATTCTACGAATATTCTGTCAGTTAACCTTAATTAAAAACATAATATATTAAAAAATCATGTAATGTGTTAAAATGTGAAAAATTATCTGTAAATGATTATTTTTCTCATCCGAATAGAGTTTTATAATCTATCCGGATGGATAAAATCATCGTGTACGTAGAGAAGGCTTTCCACATTACTAACAAATTGTATGAGGTTTTTGGTATGTTTTTAATCAAGGTTAAAAAAATAAAATATTCACATAATATTCATCATCTGTCAACTGAAGTTTAACTCGGGGGGTTATTTGAATTTACATAGATATTTTCAAGGGGTTATATGGACTTTAGGAAAAACCAAAGAGTTATATAGATTTCAGTTTAAGGGGGGTTATTTGGATTCTTCCCTTTAATTTATTTTAAGCTTCGCCATTGTAATTTGATTCTCAAAATTATAAATGGTTTACTTAATTATTGTTAATCTTAATTTAACGGTGCCACGGTGGTGTTATATGCAATTCTTAATTAGTTAATTACAACACCATTGTCTCAATGAGGTTTTTGTTTTGTTAAAAGAAGCATACTTACTTTATTTTTTATATACGCTCTAGTATATGAAGTATATACATCTTCAAAATATCTAAATATGTGAAGATCGCATGTTTGGCTGCATGCATTTCATTCGTGATATGATCCTTAATTCAATCAATTAAAATGAAATGTAAATTTAACTCTATTATAATTGTGGGCTTTCGGCCTATAAACCCAATTAATCCCAAAAATATATTTGGGGTCTGTGTTCAGATATTAACATTAAAAAATAATATTCTATATAAAAAATGCTTAAACAAGTCTTTTGAAATTTCAAATACCTAATTCAGTCAATTTAAAAATTATATTTAAATTTTTATTTAACAATCTTTAACTATATAATAATTGAGGAATTTTTAATTTTAAGTCCATGTAAACATGCTTATTTAGGAATCAATCCCTCTCTTCTTCATATTTCATTTTAAATTCCCAAATTCAATAACCTATTTCGTTTTTAGTCCATTCGTCAAACGTCCATCCATACACCGTTAGTTTGTAAAATATGATTTTGATTTTAAATTCCTGTATATAAGTTATGTTATTTACTTATCAGTCCCTCCTTTCTTCATATTTCATTTTAAGCCCCCAACTTCAAATGTTTTTTTTTATTAGTCCGTGGACAAAATGTTTATATGATTTTGTAAGTATTTTGATGTTTGAAACTTGTACAAAAAATATTTGATGAAATATCCAAATAGATAAGTATTTTGAAATGATTTTCTGGTTCAACATATTTTCAACTTCCATTATTTGATATTTCAAATCAATTATAGTGTGTAGCGACGTAGTCAAGATTTTATAACAGTATGAAAAAATTTCAGATCCTTCATGAATGTGATTTTAAATATAAATACATAAATATAAATAATAAAATAATAATATGTTAAATATTAAATATATATATATATATATATAATATAAATATGTTAGATTCCTCTAAACTCACTAATCTCTAAATAAATAAAAGTTTAAAACCATGGGAAATAATTTTTCATTGACTGCATAACTTTTTTTAATGGCATCTAAATTTATAAATTTAAAATTCTAAACATATTTAAATATCCAATTTAATATTTCACGATTTTCAACCAAGAAAAAATCATTTAAATCAAAATTCAATAATGAAAAAAATCCTTAAAATTTGCTTATGTAATCATTCTTTTTTACTTAGGTAATCAATCTTAATTAGACAACTATAAGACTATAATAGAATGCAATCTCGGATTGGGTGGATATATGTAGTGTTGAATAACACTGAAATTATCACTGAACACCTAATAATACAGATGTAATTTTGATTTAGATATTTTATCAAATATTTTATATACAAGTTTCAAATATCAAAATACTTAAAAAATCATACAAACATTTTGTCTACAGACTAATAAGAAAAAATATTTGAACTTTGGGAGTTAAAATGAAATACGAAAAAGGAAGGGATTGATCATTAAATAACATAGTTCATAAGAACTTAAACATAAAATTACATTTCACAAACTAACTGTTTATAGACGAACGTTTGATGGAAAGAGTAAACACCAAATAGGCGGTAGAATTTAGGGACTTAAAAAAAATATAAAGAAAAGAGGGATAGATTCATAAATAAGTATGTTTACATTGACTTAAAACTAAAAAAACCCAATAATTTAATGGCTCTTTATGACCCAATTTAAAATGTTTCACAACCCTCACAACTATTTCTTATTAAAAATGTAAAAAATCATCTACTTATCAAACGAAACCAAAATAAAATTAAAAATATTTTCAAAAGTTCTTTTTTTTTTCTACTGACCAGACTTTTCTAACTAAAAACATCCAAACACAGGCACTGTGGTGGTACGTCTGAGCTTTTACATAAAACTTAAGCCCCCGCCTAGAATGGGAATAAGCCCCCGGATAATCTCAGATAAAGGGGAATAAGGGATAAATGGTGTTTGGAAACACAGAATAATTATGGATAAAATATGTCATAATAAACTGGTATAAAGTGGTATATGGATTCCAACCAACCTCTGGAATTAAAATTATCATAGGTTATTACACCCAAAGAATATGTGGGCTCACTGTCAAATCAATTGTCATCATCTCTTATAAATCACCTGTTAAATCAACTATCATTATTTTTTCATCTTTTATAAATCATTATCCATACTTTATTCACATTTTACTCAAACAACAAACATTTATTCTTATGTTTACCAATGAGAATAATTCAATATACAACCAAACACAAAATCATTTTATCATCACTTATGCCAAAATAAATGTATACCCAAGAATAAGTCTTATTCTCGTTCCAAACGAGGGCCAAGAGACATACACAACAATAATTGGGATCCATTCAGGTGTGCTCAGTTGCCAATAAAAAAAAACGGTTACATATATAATAATATAAAGAATAAAATCATGCAAAAGTACACATATTTACATGGTTCAAAAAAATTCTTATATGTATGAAGGAGAGGAAGAAACGATTCATTATTAATTACTAAGTAATCAAAATACAGGAAAACTGTCTCAGCATCAACACTGTCCATTGTATTAGAGAAACCTTATACACAACTATCTTTCACATAAAATAATCTTTAACTCTAACAATGAATTGACTAAATAAAGAGAAAAAGAAAAAAGAAAAAATTGGGTTTATATGGATGTAAAAGTCATCAACATCATAACCTTTTGGAGGGTCAAAAATTACAAATAAAACCACGCTTGGCAGGATTAAGTCGCGTTCGTGACTGTCAGATCTTATCATTTTAAGATAACATATTAAAAGTCATTATGTGTAATTACTATTTAAAGAAAAAATTTAATGATAAATATCTCAATCACGATAATAATTGATATGCTTATCTTAATTAATATAATAAGATTTAACAGTCATGAACGTGTTGGACAATCAAGTATATATACCACTTATCAACATAAAATTATAAAAATAAAAATATTCTCTCACATTTTCTTATTTTCTATTACGTAAGGGGAGAAAAAGTTTTTCCCTCCTTTCTAATAACTAAAAGAAATAAGTAAAAAACAAGTAAAAAATTTCTTTAGCTCCCTTTATTTGATACAAACATCAATTTTTCAAGTAGTGAAAAGAAAGAAAAATTTAACTTTCCAGCCATATATTTTCCATAAGTTTTCCATATTCATAAACCAGTGCTACTACATGAGTCCCAGAAATTAAGCCCCATTTGAAAGCCTCAATAGGTGGCACTTTCTTATTGGTTCCTTATTTGACTTTTTTTAACTACCAAAATTACAATGACAAAACTACCCTTCTTATAATTTTAAAAAGTGGCTCTAACTAACTAACATCCTCATTAAACCTGCAACTGAATCCCACAAAACGTGGCACCATTAAATCGGCTCCCCACGTAACATATTTTGAAAAAATTTAAATTTTAGCGTTCCAACATAACATATACAAAGATTATAGAAGGACAATCCATGTATCTTAATCAACTATACATGTATCTGAAAACCTGTTATGAAAATAAATATGAATATGACGCAATTATGTAGCAATATAGATCTCACTAGTCACATTACATGCTATTAGGAAGTAGTCTAGTGTATTAAAAACTTCAATCTTATATTTTGGAATACTCAATTGTTTTTTTCAATCCTTTGATGAAAATAGATTAATGTTTTTATAAACATTGTATGTATCTTAATCAACTGTATATGAAATTGTTGTATAAAACATGTTTAAATCTTTGATTGTATCTGAAATAAGAAATATGTGGTAACATTTATTGATGTGGAATTTGACTGTTTATATGTATCTGAAATATATATGATATATATATGGTTTTGATTTCTCTTATATTTGTTTAGAAACTCTTGATTTAATTTTTAAGATACACATGTATCTTAATAAACAAAATGCACATTTCATACAAGTGAATATGCACTATATTTGAAAATCTTGAATCTGAATAAGTCGAATAATGTTGATACAAAGCTAAAAAAATATGATGAATGACACAATATGCATAATTATATACAAGCACACAATCATAAACGATTGTACATATCATATTTGGTACATAACAATGCATGTAAATCAAGATACAAGCCATGTATCTGAATTTAAAATAAAATTCAAATTCAATACATGTATATAATGATTCAAAGGAATGACGAAAAATCAAAATCAACATAATATATTCAGATCAAAAAAAGATTAGCCTGTTTATATGTATCTGAAATATAGATGGTATATATGGTTTTGATTTCTCTTATATTTGTTTAAAAACTCTTGATTTAATTTTTAAGATACACATGTATCTTAAAAAATAAAATGCACATTTCATATAAGAGAATATGCACTATATTTGAAAATCTTGAATCTGAATGAGTCGAATAATGTTGATACAAAGCTAAAAAAATATGATGAATGACACAATATGCATAATTATATACAAGCACACAATCATAAACGATTGTACAGATCATACTTGGTACACAGCAATGCATGTAAATCAAGATACAGGCCATGTATCTGAATTTAAAATAAAATTCAGATTCAATACATGTATATGATGATTCAAATGAATGACGAAAAATCAAAATCAACATAATATATTCAGATCGAAAAAAGATTAGCCTAAATGGATAATCATTGTTTACATTACAAACTGGTCACAAATAAAATTAAATGAATCAAAATTTTTCTCTTCTCCAAACAAAAATAAAATTCGATGTTTTTTTCAAATCCACCGATCCATCTGAAAACTAAAAAAAAATGCAAAATCTTGTAATTTTTGGGATCCGAAAAATCTAACCTGAATGTATCAATTTCAGATATGATCAATTGAAAAAAATGGTAGATATTTTATTTTCTTCTCTGATTTATATCGATTTGATAGCCATTGATGAATGAATCAATTGCTGTTGATGATTGATCTTGACGAGATCTTTGGGCCGATGATCTGATCTTGTTGTAACACAATCTGAAATCGCTGATTTTGTGATTCTTAAAAAACCCGATAAAAAATGGTAGATTGGATTGGTTAATAAAAAAAAAAGATTAATATATATTGTAACCGCTCCTACATTAAAGGAAAAGGATCGGTTATCAAATAAATCAAAATAACAAATCGTAACTAACTCAGGATTAATTGGAACAGTTATACAAAAACAGTGATATTAATTGGGGATAATATAGGTATTTCAAACATGGGGCTTATGTTGGGGTCTAACAATTGGGGCTCAAAAATCATTATTGTTCATAAACATATGTTAGTCTTTCAAAAACTAAACGAAAAAAAACATTTATTTACCATAAAATAATAGAGAAGAAGAAGAGATCCATGTAAATAGCACAACCAATCTTATATATTCTTGCATATACATACATAATTGAGGAAGGTCTTTAAATCAATCCAATCATTACATCTGGCAGTTGCTGCCCCCTTTCTATTTTCCAACCCCACCAAGAGATTTACAATATTCAGAATATATCCCAGATGGTGACCAATATAATCACTAAAAATATCTAGATTCCTTTTCAGTCTTCATACTACGTAAGCATGCAGTACCAGTGAATAGAACCACATATACCAATTACCAACTTTAAATCTTCCAACATAAATCATACTAATATTTAATCAACGTGTTTGATTAATTAATTAATTAACAACGAGATCCTTTCTTGCAAGATAGGGCCCCGGCGTTGACGGTGATGGTGCCGACGAGCGATGAAGGCCTCGCTGCAAGGCTCGAGGCCTTGGCATAGCTTGAAGAGGCGCCGGCGCCTGACGGAGTAAAGAATGCGCCGTTTAGTAGCAAGTCCCCCTCGGACCTCCAGTTCCACTTTTTCCACTCGCTCTCTGGCGCAGCCTCCCTCTTGGTGACCTACATTGTATATGAAAAAGGCACATGATCAGCATGAACTGTATAATGTTGGTCCTAGAGAATGAGTTTCAGTCATTTTTCTGTCAATTTTCTGTCAATTTTAAACATGTATCATTGACAAGAACAGACTGATTCACATCTCTTGTTTTTGGTGATCAATGAGGGTTAGGATAGACATTAAATATGGGTGCGATTGTCGAACCTCCTTGTTGAAGCGGTCGTTTGGGGCGAGGAAGCGGTTGCCCTGGCTGTTGATTGTCGGAGCGGCGCTACCTCCAATGGCGTACATTTCCCAGTGAGTATAATCATTGTTCACCACATGGAAATAGCCATATCTACATCTGTTTAGAGGTAACTAAAAATTAGGAAAAAAAAGCAAAAATAAATATATAATTAGATACATAAATTTATATGCGCGCATATATTATCATGGAATCCTAGAAACAAATTGGGGATAATTTTTATTTATATAAATGCACTCCTAATATGTATATGTAACGGTAAATCCACATATCTATATAAAATATTAGATCAGTGTATTAACATCTGGGGTGATTTTAAATTAATTATGACTATGGATATGATTTTAAAAGCAAAGCACATTTTGATACAACATTTTCAGATAAGTTATATCCCAATTTAAATAGATAACAAAATCTAATAGCATTGTTCTTATACAAAATCAGAAAAGATGGGGTAATTTTTTTTTTTATGTGAAACAAAAAAAAAATCATCATTTTCATTTAAAATCAGAGCAATCGTTCACACTTAATCTCATAGCTAAAAAAATATGACTCTTAAAATAAGAACAGCTTGTCAAAACAAACATGATGTACATCATGCAATGCCTTTTCATCTAGATAGCATTAAGAAACAAAATCGAATAGTTTTTAAAAAGGGCCCGTCTAACCCCACCCACGTATTTTCTTACCCCACCAAGCAATAAAAAAAAAAAAAAAAAAAACCGGTGTTTTGCTATCCCCACCAATTCGACCCATTCGACCGGATTTGGTCGCCATTTCAAGTTTCGCGCGACCGGATTTGGTCGCCATTTCAAGTTTCGCGCGACCGAAACTGGTCGAACAGGATTTGTAATAAAATTTATAATTTTTTTTTTTTGAAAACATAATCTCACGACGTGTATCCTCCTTGAATCTTTCATATCACTCCAAGTCTGAGTTGTAATGTAGGGAGAATAAATCATTATTCTTAAATGTAGAATATAAGAACAATTTTTTTTATATAGGTTACAGACAAATTTCAAAAGTCAAATATAAAATGTGTTTGAATCAACTGATATGTTTTTTTGTTTTCAAACAAAAATTCATCTTAACTATGAATTCAAACGAAGCTTAAAAATGATATATATTTGTCTAATAAGATATTTTTCTATAAAAATTTGAATTAATTGAAAGTATATCTACTTACATTTTTTTTAATACCTTAATTGTTGTTTGGATGAAAGAATAAATGTAGAATATGATGGATAAATCCAAAAATTAATTTGTTTATAAAAAATAAGTAGATATAATTCTGAACCCTGTTCGACCCATTTCGGTCGCCCAAAACCTGAAATGACGACCCATTACGGTCGCCCAAAACTTAAAATGGCGACCGGATTCGGTCGAACTGAATCGGTGGGAACAGACAAACACCATTTTTTTTTTTTTTTTTTTTTGATCGGTGGGATTGGAAAATTGTTTGGTGGGGATGGACGGGCCCTTTTAAAAATTCTGCATTTGTATCTTGCTTCCAAACGTATCAAGTGGTCCTAATAATAAAAGAAGAAACAATTTTTAACTATTAAAAAAATATAAGAACCTAATAAAAGTTAGCTTTTTAAATTCGTTTTTTTCAAAATCTATTTTCAAAAAAAACTAATTTTCAAACTCATTTTCATATGCTCCACAAACCCTAAGATATTTCAATCTCCTATTCTCTTTTTTTTTTTACATCAAGTCAACTTGAAAACAAAACATTTCTTTCATTCTTTCAAAAATAAAATTAAAAAAAAACAAAACAAAACAAAAGATCAAAAACAAAAAAAAACTGACCTGGGCATCCTCTGAACAAGCCCCTCCCCAAAGTGATTGAACGCAACCGTGACCTGCATGTTCTTATCCGCCGTGAACGCATCACTGTGTCCCAACAGCATCACCTTATCATGCTGTGTCATATAATTATTCGATATCGTGATCGCCGTCGACCCCCTTATGGCGTCAATTAGCCCGTCCCGACAGTTCGACAACGAGTTGTGGTCGACCCAAACCTGACTCGACCCGAATATCGACACCCCGTCCCCGTCCGACAGCGTCCGCCACCCGTAGTGTTTCGGCGAGTCCCTCACGTACGCGTTCCCTCCCTGCCTATAATCATAGTGTCAAAGTTCATGTACGGTAAATATTCTGTAAGTTATACGAAAAAGTACAAAAATCAGTAGATTACTATTTTTTATATAATTTAAGCATTAATATGTATAATTGAATTCCAAAATATATCGTCTTCCCAAGACAAACACACGCAAGTACGATGGATAAAAGAATTTTACATGCATTATGTTCAATACAATAGCTTTATTTTACAGAAAAATTCTAATTAATCAGAACACTTGGAACAAATATTAGAAAAAAATATGAATTATTTTTATTACTTGCAATCGTGGATGTTCAATCCGTGGATGATGATGTTGTGCACGTATTGGATGGTGATGCACGGCCCTCCCGCGATGTGCACGCTCACGCCGCGCCCGTCGAGGGTCTTGCGCGAGTTCATGATGAGCTCCTCCTTCAGCTTGATCACCATGTCGCGCGCGAACACGATCCAGAGAGGCTCGTCGCGGATCACGGCGTAGCGGAGCGTCCCCGGCTTCGGCGTCACCGGGTCGTCGTCTCCCGGGTCGGTCACCACGTAGAGCGCGCCGCCTTTCCCGCCGAGCGCGTTCTTCCCGAACCCGATCGCGCAGTCCGCCAACCTCTGGCGGTTGGTCGCCCAATCCGGGTCACACCGCCAGCAGTCGTCGATCGGGTTGCCCGTGCTGCATGACAGGTACCCCAGGCTCCTCCGCCTTGACGTCGCATTGGCGATGCTCCTGCAATGTGAGTTGATTTGACTGATTAGAACTGATAGGATCCAGTTATTTGTTAAGGTCAATTTTAATAAAATTTTCTCATTCCATGAAATCTAACATAACTGAATTCATGAGAAGGTGAAATTTTCGTTCTTTACTAGAGTTATCAAATTGGCACTCAGTAACAATACCTGTGAACTTCTGCGACAACTAGTTCCGGGTCTTGGACTGCTGGGTGTGTAGTGTTGATGGTGCTAGAGGTTTGGTTTGGGAAGATGAGTAGAAAAGAGAGAATGCAAAGGAGAGTGAATGAGAGAGTCTCCATGGCTTTCTTTTTGAGAGAGTTTGAGTTTGATGAAAAGAGAGAGATGGGGATGGAGGGGTTTTTATAGAGGGGAAGGGAGGGGCTTAATGGGTGTGATCAAACTAATTTTTTTTTTAAATGTTGTCTGTGGGGCCACTCTTAAGTGGGGGTACGTAATTTGTGGAGTTTTACAAGGACTACAAATTGGGTGATTTAAGCCGTTAAGCAAGGTTGGAAGGCTATGGGACTGCATGTGGTGTGTTTTTGCTTACTCTGATAAGGTTGATATTTCATTTTGTTGTGTGTGGGATTAGGGGCTAGTGATATAGGAATAGTTGCCTACACACACATGCAAATTTCAAATCTTTTTTTTATTATTATTATAAATTCTGGGTGTTTCTGGTTTATGGAAAGTTAGCTTGCATGTACTCATTTTTGTACCTGATGTTTGCATATCGAGAATGATTTAAAAGTTGTCTTGAATGATATATTATAAAGTTTGCACATTAAATAATTCATATATATTCTTTATAGTATCTATGTAAAAGACAGATAATTAATCCTGAAGGTTGGATTTTCATTTTTTTTATTTTTAATTTGTTGTAAATATGGATGACTGACTTTGACTTTGACTTTGTCAACACTTATCCTAAATTATTAGACTCAATCCTTTTTCTCTTTGTAAAAGATAGATAAAACCAAATCCCTGAAAATTCTTGTTTGTTGCTATCTTTTAATGCCTATAAATACAGGCCAGCATTGTATTCATTTGATCAATTTTAAGAAGATAGAAAATACAGAGCTCTCCCTTCCTGTGTCTCCCATATTTCTCCTTTAGTTGGTATATTTAATCTCATTCTTTTATTTACATTTATAACACGTTATCAGCACGATACTCTCCATATACTCTCCATATGATTCAATTTTTTTTTCTCCTCCAGGTATGCATGGTATATTTTTATTTCATTATGTACTGTGCATTGAACATACCTTGTAAATTTTTTCATGCATTATTTTTATGAAAAACAATGTAACATGCATGCAAAGCAACCCGTATGCAATTTTTTATTATATTTTTTTTCTTTCTTTCTTCATATAATATTTCTTATAGTATTTTGTTTATGCTACTGTTTCGGTTGTTTATTATTGGATCTCTATGATCTATTGAAATTTGAAATTTTTTTATATTATGTGTAGAACCAGAAGTTCTCACAAATAAATTATATTTTTATGTGTAGAACTAGAAGTTCTCACAAATAAATTATATTTTTATATGAAGTACAAGAAGTTCTTACAAAATAATAATAGAACCAGAAGTTCTAATCTTATATGAAGAATCAAAAGTTCTTACAAAATAACAATAGAATCAGAAGTTCTAATCTTATGAACCAGAAGTTCTTACAAAATAATAATAGAACCAGAAGTTCTAATCTTATATGAAGAACCATAAGTTCTTATACAATAATAATAGAACTAGAAGTTCTAATCTTATGAACCAGAAGTTCTTACACAATAATAATAGAACCAGAAGTTCTAATCTTATGAACCAGAAGTTCTTATTTTATACATAGAACCAGAAGTTCTTACTATATATATAGAACCAGAAGTTCTTATTTTATATACAGAATCAGAAGTTCAATAACTTTATGTGTAGAACCTGAAGTTCTCACAAGCAAATGATAGAATATACATTTCATATTAATGATTTCAAATAATTGTTTAGATCATGTATGTTTGATGATCATTATGATAGCTCAAAATTATTGAAAACATTTTTGAGTTTATTTCTCTAGTTTTCGGATTTAATTTATTTGAATTTTTTTTGTATATAAATTCATTAATGTATGTGAATGATATTAATCTGAAATACAATAATAATAATAATAATAATAGATATCATTCTGATAGAATTGTTATAAATGATTTTATGGTTTTGTTTTCATCTATTTTGGTTAAAGATGAAATGTCTCGCAAATATATTAATCCCGTAGGATATATTGGTTTTATCCTGTAATATTTTGATAACGAAGATTTGATATTATCCACATGCATGCAAATATGATTTCCATATCATATGATCTGTTTTTTTATATATAGCCCATGCAACACGTATAGACAAATTAAATGGCAAATATATATGGATGATATTGAGGATGGCAGTGATGTAATTTTATTGATTGTAATCATGCATGTATTTTTTTTATGGATTGAAAGTTTTATTGAAATGAGCATCATTATTAGTCAATGTATTGAATAATTTGTGGGCATTAATATAATCGGGTTGTATAATCTTTTATTAATATGTTATGTTTTAACAACCCATAAAGCTTGATGTTTATCAATGTTTAGATCAAGTACTCCTATTAATGTTTTTGGGTTACATAAAGCCCATATATAAAATTAAAGGCTCATTAAGTTATTTTTTGTTTTTATTATGAGGACCTGTTTATAAATGACTTTTATTATAGAGGTCTTAAAGTAAACAGAAATTTATGAAATCTATTATCCATTTTAATGGTATGGATTAGGAAGTTAGAGCAAATATTGACATTTGTCTGGTAGATAGTGCAATAACTCATACCATTCAGAAAAACCAGAAGTTTTTATCTGATTTGGTATGCAATGCAGCTAAGGTGCCCACAATTGCTGGACCCGTTAATATTATTGAAGGCTCCAGAAGAGCCCATGAGATATTACCAAATGGTACCCACCTATTCATCCAGAATGCACTATATTCAAGCAATTATAAAAGAAGTTTGCTTATAGTGTTGGAAGCCTAAAGCTTACACTAGAAAAACTCTCTGCATGGGGTTATACCATACAACACCTAGTGTTGTAGGAGAACTGAGTAAGAGTTGATTATTTATGAACATTTTTTCTATCAAAGTCCTCGTATGATTTTGGTATAATATATTTTCATATGCATTAATATACACGTTGGAATGAATTGAGTACAATATTTCATTGATATATTTTCATATACAACTGTGTGCTTCTGATTTCTTATTTCATTCTTTATTCATGTGATAGCTTATTATAATTAGGATCATGGTTGAAATCATTATTGAAATCAGACATGAAGCGGAGGACAGTTTCATTACAACAATGATGGTTTTGAATTCATTTTGTTATTGTTTGGTTAACATAGATGTGTTAACATTATATAGTATTTTTATATATATTTAATTTGATGAAATTCAAATATGTCATATTTTATCTTTCAGTAAAAATTATCTTTCATAAATACTTGATTTCACTTTGATGTTTCACAAAAATCATATTCCGTATGACAATGAAAAATTATAATTACATGAATCCCGAAGGATCATGGTAAAGTGTCCCTGAAAAACCATGTAATTTTTTTATCCATGAAGGATTATACAAAAATTATGGTTACTCATGTCTGTAGGAATATACAAAAAATTATAATATTTCTTTTTGATCCCTGAAGGATCTAAAAAAAAGAAGGAAGGATTCATGTATCCCTGCAGGAACATGTAAAAATTATGATTAGTTGGTTTTACCATCATAAAGAGGATTTAAAATATAAATACCTCGTTAACAATGGTTATCGACCATTATGCCTCAAATATGCTCCAGTAGTAGCAATATCGAGAGCCTATTGAATGAAAGTAAGGGAAATGTTTGCATAACAAACCCCTAAAAATGCAAAGGAAAATTTTGTCATTTATGTGGTATTGAAGAACATAATTTTGGTTACGTACCTAAAGTACGCCCAAATCTTTAAATTGGTTACGTACCTGAAGTACGCTTAAACTCTTGATCGATCATGTACCTGATGTACGACTAAACCTTTGTCGATTTTATATTTATGTCTTTATTTTCTTTGCTATATGAAATGCAATTTACATTTCTGGATTTATCTTATTCTTCTCATATCTTTTGTAGAATAAAGTATGAAAATTTTAATACTATATCTTGAATTTACAAAATTGTTTGAAAGCTTCAGAAGAGCAAACATCATATGATCATGGATTACATAATGATGCTTCAAACAATTAAAAATTCAATTGCATTCTCATTAAAGAACCAGAAGTTTCTTTCATTCAATAATGAGAATTTTTTTTACCACACGATTCATGGAATCATCATTTTAATGAGACAATATTCCCGCCGTTAGGGGGAGAGAAGAATGTACCTGACATACAATCTGTTTCTGAAGAACGACGAGAATTATCGTGGAATACTTCCACTCTGTCTCATCTAAACTCACGTACCGCTTAACGTGAAAATCAAATTCCTGATGCACGCCAGAAGCGTGACAAACCTATAGGTTCTAAAGATTCAGCTCCCCGGAAGCGGAATCAAATGAAAAACTCATGCCCTGATAATGCTCCAGAAGAAGGTATACATAATGCTCCAGAAGAGATTATGAACAACAGATCCACTTTCTCTAAAACTCCAGAAGAGTATAATGTCCCTGAAGTGACAGAGTCCCAGAAGTGACTGTACAAACTCTTGAAGAGGAAAATGTACCTAATAATAATGAGATCTCTATATTTTATGCGCATTCAAGAGAAATGTGGAATCGTAAAGAAATGATCATCGATGACATTTTTTCATTCGCAGTAGCTACTGAAATTTCAAAGGGCGATGATGATAATGAACCACGTAGCATAAATGAATGTCGACAAAGAAGTGATTGGCCGAAGTGGAAATATGCTATTCAAGCAGAATTGGGTTCTCTTGAAAAATGTGGTGTATTCGGACCTATAGTACAGACCCCAAAAGGTGTTAACCCTGTAGGTTACAAATGGGTGTTTGTAAGAAAACGAAATGAGAAAAATGAAATCACTAGATATAAGGCACGTCTTGTGGCACAAGGTTTCCTGCAGAAACCTGGGATTGATTATGAAGAAACTTACTCTCCAGTTATGGATGCAATAACGTTCCGTTACTTAATAAGTCTCGCAGTTTCTGAAAAACTCGATATGAGACTAATGGACGTTGTAACAGCTTATCTATATGGGAATTTAGATGCTGATATTTATATGAAAATCCCTGAAGGATATAAATTGCCTGAAGCAAAATCAAAGAGTATGTATTCAATAAAACTAAGACGTTCATTGTATGGCTTAAAGCAATCTGGAAGAATATGGTACAACCGTCTTAGTGAATATTTGATAAAAGCTGGTTATGAAAACAATCTCATTTGTCCATGTGTCTTTATAAAGAAATCCAATAAGAGATTTGCTATTTTAGCAGTTTATATTGATGACATAAATTTAATTGGGACTCCTAATGAGCTCAACGAAACTGCAGAATGTTTGAAGAAGGAATTTGAAATGAAAGACCTTGGGAAAACTAAATATTGTCTCGGTCTGCAGATCGAACAAAATTCTAATGGAATATTGATCCACCAATCAAAATATATAGAAAAGGTATTGCAACGCTTTAACATGGATAAAGCGCATCCTCTAAGTACACCCATGGTCGTTCGATCCTTGGACGTTAAAAAGACCCATATCGTCCTAAAGATGAAAACGAAGGCAACTCTTGGTCCAGAAGTACCATATTTGAGTGCTATTGGTGCACTGTTATACTTGGCTCAATATACAAGACCAGACATAGCCTTCTCAGTCAATCTCTTAGCGAGATACAGTTCTGCACCAACTCATAGGCATTGGAATGGTATCAAGCATATTATGAGATACCTTCGTGGAACCACCGATTTAGGTTTATTTTATTCAAATGATAAATCTAATGATTCGCATCTAGTTGGCTATGCAGATGCAGGTTATCTTTCTGATCCTCACAAAGGTCGATCACAGACAGGTTATGTGTATCTTAATAACAATGCTGCTATCTCATGGAGATCTACAAAGCAAACATTGGTGGCTACCTCATCTAATCATGCAGAAATATTGGCGTTACATGAAGCTAGTAGAGAATATGTTTGGTTAAGATCATTAATTCAACATATCCAAAGCACCTGTGGATTATCATCTACAACAAATATTCCTACAACCATATATGAAGACAATAGTGCATGCATTGCTCAAATCCAAGGAGGTTACATCAAGGGAGATAGGACTAAGCACATCTCACCGAAGTTCTTCTACACTCATGAACTCCAAAAGAATCACGAAATTGAAGTCAAACAGATCCGCTCCAGTGACAATCTTGCAGATCTCTTCACTAAAGCTCTGCCAAAATCAACCTTCCAGAAGATGGTGCGTGAAGTTGGCATGCGTCGACTTAATCATCAGACAGTCTGAGACTTTCCTAAATCAGGGGGAGTAACTAATAATGTGACAATATTCAACCATGGACATCTTTTACATATTGTACTCTTTTTCCTTCGTCTAGGTTTTGTCCCACTGGGTTTTCCTAGCAAGGTTTTAATGAGGCAGTATTAAACACGTCCAACATTGCTAAGATCAAGTAATTGTACTCTTTTTCCTTCGCTTTGGTTTTTTCCTAATGGGTTTTCCAAGCAAGGTTTTAATGAGGCAATTACCTTAGTATAATGGTTGATAGTCATCCAAGGGGGAGTGTTGTAAATATGGATGACTGACTTTGTCAACACTTATCCTAAATTATTAGACTCAATCCTTTTTCTCTTTGTAAAAGATAGATAAAACCAAATCCCTGAAAATTCTTGTTTGTTGCTATCTTTTAATGCCTATAAATACAGGCCAGCATTGTATTCATTTGATCAATTTTAAGAAGATAGAAAATACAGAGCTCTCCCTTCCTGTGTCTCCCATATTTCTCCTTTAGTTGGTATATTTAATCTCATTCTTTTATTTACATTTATAACATAATTGATAATATATAACAGGTCAATTATTTTAAACAAATACACGTGTATGAAAAGCCTTATTGACTTTGCATGCTCCAACTTTGGATCAAGAAGTGAACATGTTGCACATTTAATAATTATAAAAGCAGCTAAGAAAGCTTTTCAAAAGCATTTTTTGTTTTGTGAAAGACCTGATTCTTATACAAAATCTGATTTTGATATAAATTAAAAAAAATGTAATTAAAGCAAGCATTCGTTTGAAATGGGACCTGCGTCCGAAACCTTGTGCTTATTCCTTGCATTGAATGCATGCTCATGTGTGGGTGTTGAAAGACTTTCATTATTTATATATCGATCCTTGTTGTGTACAGTGTACTTCATAAAAAAATTTGTTGAGACAACGATTTGATGAATTTATTTGAGGTCGTTCGGAGGGACTATTTGTTCCTCTCTTTTTTAAGGTGGTGGTGGTGGTGGTGGTGGTCAGGACTCTGGATCAGAGTTCGGATTCATTGTGTGAAAGCTACAGATAATCACTCCGACATTCAATGACATCATGCAAAGTAGTTACAACAATCTCATTTAAGTTATGTATGTACGTTTTTTTTAAAAGAAAATATGTATTTTTTATTGGAGTGATTTTTTATCACTTATGTAAGGTTTTCTCATTTTCTCATTGAGTATCATAGAGATCCTCTATGGCTTTCACACATAGGATCGATCCAAACTTGGTGGTAAGGGGACCAAACAAATTAATCACTACCACTTTCTCCTTGAGATGCTATATGTGGATGCTTCACACGGCGAAGGCTAAAAAGATCCATGTCTTTGTTGGAGTTTTTGTATATGCTTTAGGTATTCTTTTATTTTAGAAATAAAATTAAGGTTGATGTATCTATCTTTTTTTAAAAATAAATAAATAAATAAATAATCAGATTTTAGATGTGTAGATTGATGCGCTCTTGTAGTCTTATTCATTAAATAAAATATATAATATATATTTTTAGCTTTTACGTATATACTTTTTTTAAATAAATTTAAGATTGGAACATGGAACATATTATCTCGAGGACCACGCTTCGATTCCTACTGGTCCTCTTACCGTCCATCACGGGTTCATAATGATCCGCCTTTCTGGTATTAATAGTGGTTTGACCCACCCTGTAGATTTTATAAGCTTATTAGATCTTTTATCAAAAAAAAAATTTAAAATAAGAAAGGAACATATTTTAAGAAGATCCCATAATCCTTGTCATATTTAATTATGAGTGTTGTTATACGCAATTCAAGGAGATAGTTTCAAGGACAGTTCATATATCTTGATAGTCATCCAACGATGTATATAGCTCTCTAGACAAAGTAATACTTAATTAATAATTTGTCATGTTTTCCATCCAATAGTTTCGAACATACAATACATTATGAATGTATATATAAATTTGCATAAAAATATATAACTCGCTAAACAAGATTGATTATTTTAAAAAAATCAAAACACGTGCGGATTGACTATAAGATTTTATCATGAACTTTCCATGACATTATTTTTCTTTTACGCATCCACAAGTTCCTTGATTTCAAGTTTAAAGACAGAGGTAACACGTTATAAAAACAAATTTTTTAAAATCCTGATAAAAAGAGATGTCTAATTAATATATGTTTTGAATGATTATTTTTCATGAATAGTAGCAATATAACAAGCACAGTGAGTTCTGTTTAGCCAAATACATTTGCCATTAATGTCCAATCCCCTCCACTATTTATGCAATCTTATTAGAGATGTTCAATGAATGCCAGCATGTAGTCTTTAGAGAATTATTTTCGGATTTTGTGTATGGAAAATTGAGAATCTTGCTCATTGACAAACACTTTCATTGTATTTTCAACATAAATATCTTTTTTCCTTTTAATAAACACCCTTAACATATACTTAGGCATCGTATTTCTAATTAATTGTCAAACAGATTTTACTTTTATAAATGCATAGTTTAAATAATCAGTTCTCAACAAGTATTTTTAAATATCAATTCTTTTTTATTTCATATCTTGGGTTTTGCATTGTAAAAGCCAATTAAAGTAATTTTTTATTAATCAATTATTTTAATCAATTTCGAGTAAACACTATTATAAAAATTTGCTCCAAACGGAGCATTCACCTAAGAGAACCCTTCTCATAAATCACTAAAGCATAAAATAAAATAAAATTATGAAAATTTTGAAATTAATACACCGTAAAGAAAATAAAGGTGGAGCACGTAACCAAATTTAAATTTATTAATAGTTATAGGTCCCATTTGAATCTATGATGGGATGGATTCCGTGACGAGAAAGCTAGAAAAACACTACCACGGATCCAAACGGCCTTACGTGTTTGGTGCCGGTCCCATATTTTGATGTAGCTATGTTACATTTTGAATTATGAAGATGTTTTATTCAAACTTTAGTGAATTCAAATATTCTTAAGTTATAATTGCGAATTAAATATCCAGGAGTATGATTGTTGAATTACTTTTGAACTATTCAAAAGAAATTTTGATGAAAATCAGTAAATAAATAAGAAAAAATAATAATAACATTAGCTACGGTCACCGGCCGTCAATAAATATACGAAACAACCTAGCTTACAACACCTTTGAATACTTTTAGCGACGGCAGTCGACCGTCGCTAATTAGCGGTCAAGGCCGTTGGTGTAGATATTAGCGACGATACTTTGAGCGACGACATCCGACGGTAATGCCGGCCGTCGGTAAATCCTATAGCGACGGATTTGGTTACCTTTAGTGACGTCTTTGGCCGTTGGTAAAGGCTTTTTTTCTTGTAGTGTCGATGCATTTCACACTTAAGAGGAAGATTTTCATAACACAAGCTTCATCTATCGTCACACTTCTAAACGAGCTTTTAGATAATATGACAAGAGGTCTTATAACTAAAAGCCTTTTTCATTTTTGGGCGCCGATATTTCCACCCACAGAGTTCTTCAACCCACCCTTTTCAAAAAAAAAAATGTGATTTTTTTAAGAAGTGAACACACCCCGATCCATTCGACTTTGTAAAGTCATCCATTATGTCACAGATCGACATCACATAATAGAACTAGTCATAGAGACATAAGGGCGGTAATGCCCTCTCTCTGACCCATTCGACTTTGTGTAGTCGTCAGTTATATACTCTGTTCGACATCACATAATCGAACAGGTCATAGAAACCTAAGACTCTCATGTGACCCATTTGACTTGGTAAAGTCGTCAATTATGCAGTGTTTTAAAACCCAACGTCACTTGCTTGGTTGAACTAGTTAAACATTCACCCACTTTGAATTATGGTTCGGTTTACCCATATAACCCGATGATATAAAAAATTGGTAAAACTCAATCAACCCATCGGTTGAAATAACAATTTTGGTGAAGCAGTTGCATGTTGATTATATCGAATGATTCTTTATTCATAGGAATTGTCATTAATCATTTGTTAAAATATGAAATGTAATACAAAGTTTAGATTTTATATACTAAAATCATGTTATGATGTTAAGTAAAACCTGCAAAGATTTTTTAAATATTTTATATTTTTATTTAGTAATGATAATTTAAAAAATTATTATATTATAATAATGTCACGGTTCAAATCCGGTTGACCCGATAGTTGAACCAGTGAGCCTTGACTCGTTCATTTTTTTTGTTCATTGAACGGTTCAATTTTTAAAACATTGTCATTATGTCACAGGTTAACATCACATAGTAGAACTGGTCCCTGTGACTAAGCCTGTCAATCGGACGGATACGGATCGGATATGCCAATATCCATATCCTAACTTTCGGATTAGGATACGGATAATAATTTTCGGATTCGGATCCCTTCGGATACGGATCGGATACGGATATTTTTCGGATAATTGACATGTTTAAATGTTAACATTAATTTAGATAATTAAGTAATATTTTAGAGAGAAATCAAAATTAAAAGTGAGTTTTTAAGGTTTATTCTCTCTTTCAAATATCATATATTGAAAATTTAATAATATTATAATATATTATCACTATGATTAATCATACAAGATAACAATATGAACAATATATAATACAAATATATATATTTTTATAATATATGTCGGATACGGATATTTTTCAGATCGGATAGACTAATATCCATATCCGCACTCCGGATCTTCGAATATCGGATATTTCTGATTTTTCGAATACGGATTCGGATCGGATTCGGATTTTTTTCGGATAATTGACAGGCTTACCTGTGACCTAAGGGTCACAAAGAGATATCCAAACACTACATCAAGTGATATGCCTTTCATGATACTGAACAATGCACCATTGTTTGAAGATATCATTTCATTGAGAATGTCATAACACGTGAACACATTGTTCAAAACACAAAGTCGAATGGGTCGTAGAAAGAGCCTTAGGTCTCTGTGATTAGTTCGACTATGTGATGTTAACCTATGAAATAATGAACAACTTCACAAAGTCGAATGGGTCACAGAGAATGCATTAGGTTCTTATGACCTGTTCAACTATGTGATGTCAAACATAGTATATAATTAATGACTATACAAAGTCGAATGTACCACAGAGATGGTTTTTGGTCTCTATGACCAGTTCGACTATGCATGTGACATATTTGACGACTTCACAAAGTCGAATGGGTCAGGGTGAGTTCACTCCTTAAAAAATCACAATCTGATTTTTTGAGAGGGGTAGGATAAATAGCTATGTGGGTGGGAATATTGGTGCCCTTCATTTTTTTGGCCCTCTTGTGTCTTACCCCAATTTCATTTATGCCACACTTTGGAACCATTTTTTGATAAATGTTCATGCTCCAACTTGATTAAAACAATCGATTCTGGAAAGCTACCCTCAATCGATTTTTTCATAAAACTTTCTTTGTTAACAGTTGAGATGTAAAAAACAAGATCTAGAATCAAAAGTTGATGTTTTAAAATTTCCATTTGAAATTGAATATCTAAAAACTTATTTTGTAAAATCAAGGTCCCATTGATAATTGGTTTCAAATGGATCCATATATAGTAAATTTATTTTTTTTGTACACACTTAGAAGTCTACAACAAACTCTGATAGAGATAAAAAAAAAACAACATAACATCACACAAAAAACACAAATTTATCTCTTTATGACCAAGGGCATGTTTGGAAACAGGTTCATCAGATTTGATACTCTGAGCATATTTCTATACAATCCCAAGGCGATTTTCATTTCCAAATCACAACAAACATTAATGCCCCGTTTTGGAAGTGGAATAGACGGGTATAAGGGTAGTATAAGGGTGGTATAAGAATAGATAAGGAAAATGGTTGTTTGTTTGCAGAGTATAACTTGGTATTACTAAGTCAGTTTAAACGAGTATAAAAGAGTATAACAATTCTAAGTAACCCTTAGGATAAGCTATACTCACTTTATCTATTCTCATGGGCCCACATGTCAAATCAACTTTTGACATCTTATCACATCAAATCACCTATCGACACCTCTTATACATCAAATGGCCCACATGTCAAATCAATTTTTTTACACTTTATTTATATTTTATTATTTATCAACCAAACAACTCAATCTTTATTCTTACGTTTTCCAATGAGAATAAAAAAATACAACCAAACATAAAATCTCTTATTCATATAGATTTATTATCTATACTGGCATAGTTATCTATCCAGAATAACTCAATTCCGCTATCCAAACGGGGACTAAGGATATGTTTGGTACATCCACAAATTTTATGTGGTTATTTCTAAGGTTACATTCATGGAGCTACCATAATACAGGTAGGATATAATAATGGGGGTAGTCGATTCAGACTTTGATGGATTTATGTATACATTATTTAAGTGGTGAATTTTTACAGACTTTGTAGACTTTCACATGCTTTTATAGACTTTCACAAATTGACTTTCATAGACTTTCGTAGATTTCTTGAACTTTCACAGATTGACTTTCATGGACTTTTACAGACTTTCACAGATTGACTCTCACGGACTTTTGCAGACTTTCACAGATTGACTCTCATGGACTTGCACAGACTTTCACGGATTTTTCATACTTTCACATATTGATTCTCATAAAATTTCACAAACTTTTGTAGACTTTCATAAATGGATTTCTATTAATTCTCGTAGACTTTTATAGACTTGTTTTTATATTTTAAAATAACAAATATTCAAATTTAACACGAATTATTCACACCCAATATAAAATATAATTTAATATAGTAAATATCGATCTTCACATGTATGAAATGTATACTATTATAAAAAAAATCATTTAAATTTATAATATGTACTCTTCAAATCATTTAAATATGTGAGTTGTAATTTTAGATATTTTTACAGAGTTGTTTTCTTTCAGTTAATAAAAATATAAGAATTACAGCTATTAATACTGTTTAAGAGCCAATAGGGGACTTTGTAAAGTTATTTTTCTCTCTCAAGATTCTTATCTAAAGGTCACTCTTTTTTATACTAATGGATGTCATTCTATATTTTATGCTTCCTCATATGCTATTTTATTTTTCGTGTTTGGGTATTGATGTGTGTTCATGAAGGTGGATGTAAGTTTTCTATCTTCACCTCTATAGTCAGTTTTGTTTCATATTGTATTCTTTTAGAAACAATGCAATCTTGTGATCTAACTACTTGCGGGTAACTTCAGAATTAAGAATTTGTTGTATCATAAACATGTAAAATGCCTAGTAGATATCAACATAAGAACAATATGCTTTAATTTGAAAAAGAAAAAAATGGTGGATGATCTAGGTATATATTATATAATATACAATAATAAAATAATTGATTGCAACACAAACAAATCCACCATTCTCAGATATTTATCAAACATATGAGGTGATATATATCAATATTTCATTCATCTACATATTCATTAAAAAGATGATAAATAGAAAAAATAAAAAAAAGCTAAGAATAAAATATGAAATGCATTAGATAACCATCATCCATAAAAGAAAAAAAATATTCACAATACTATAATAAAAGTCCATTAGAATCCCACTCATTTGGGTGGGATTTTGAAATGACTTTTTCTTTTATATTTCTCTCTCTAAAGTCCACAAAAGTCAATCACTTAAGAAAATATTCACAAATCATGTTTAAATTGAATAACACACAACAAAATGTCTAATATGAGGAGTCTCAATCGAATAACGCTGGACATTTTGTCAATGAAAAAATATCTCAATCGAATGACGCTGGACTTTTTGTCACGAAAAATATCTCAATCGAATAACAGTTGACTTTTTATCTACGAAATAATGTCTCAATCGAATAACACTGGACTTTATATCCACGATCCGACCCAGGAGGGGATTACCGGAAAATCCACTCCCCACACATTTGATATCAAACAGTAATAATATATCCTTATTGAGTGCTGTTACACAATTTTTTTCCAATCTCAATTCCAGTCTCATATGCGGCAATATGTTCACATTAACGATGCATATGTTCACATTAACGATGCATATGTTCACATTAACGATGTATATGCTACGATATCAATTTTTCACATTTTATGTAAATACATACATGCAATTCATTTGAGCATATGATTTATTAGATAAGGTATATTATTTTTAAAAAATTCAAAACACGTGTAGATTGGAATTGAAGCTGAAAAATAAATTGTATTTAACATTATCTTTATTTATAACAAGAATGTCTTTACTAACATAATTCAATCGCGCACGAATGAGCATGCATGATTATAAGTGATTATAATTTACAAGTAATCTCTTCTGCTGTTGATGATATTGTGTGTTAAAATTTATCTGACCACATGACCAGATGCTATGATTTTGGCTTGGATATTCGGATATTGCTAGACATGTATAAGAGACGCCGTGCAAGCTATTTTGTCCCTACCATTACCTGAAAAATACGTTACATATACATAGCTGCATGTGAGCCCCCACATCACTCTGTATTTTGAATAGAACCCTGACTGTGACAAATAAAGAAATTCAATTCAAAATCATTCCCTGATGATGTTACACTTCCTATTTAAATCATGTTCACCTTGGATGATTAAAGTCAATAGTATGCTAATTAATGCTTTGAGTAATTGTTTTGATTTATACGAAGCAACACTTAATTTCAGATACATGATTGACAAGTGACCTGAAAATGATGCAGATTTTGCTTGCATGGAATGTTGAAGCTGGCAATCTATAAAAGTCAATGGAATGTAATTTTAAGTTGGGTTCTGGATCAGAACTTCTGATGCACTGATGCAGAGCAGATAAATTTATTGTACATATTTTATTTTTAATGAAATTACATGTTTTTGTTACATCTAGCATACAATTAAAAATTAAATAATATGAGAACAGATCATACACTCAATTATTCTTGTAGTCATTCCTACTCTCCTAGCTTAGTGTATGAAATGTCTAATATAATATATTTTACTATGTCAGTAGATACTCTGTTAGAAAAAAAATATATAAAAATATGAATTTAATTCATTCAAATATGTATTTTATATTTTATGAAAAGTATATATTTTTAAAAATAATATATATATTTTTTTAAAAATCATTAAAAAATCAGACTTGCAAAAGGTGACACGCAGTCTTTTTTGCAATTTGTTTTGCAGTCTTATGCGCTATGATAACGTAGTATATACTACACTATCATAGTGTATGGGGTTCTATTGTAGTCATGACCCAATTTTATTTTCATTTTTTCACAGTGAAAAAAATATAATAATGTATCTTAATATATATTTTATTTTATATAACAGTATGCACTTCAAAAGTGGGTGTGATTTAAAAAAATAAAATGGATGGAGTGCAATAGGGCTGCTTGTATTTTTTTCCTTTAATTAAATTAAAAAGAAGCTTTTTAGGTCCCTCCCCCCTTGGGCCTACCCTCAGCCCAAAATAGTGCTTTAGCTGATATTTTTAAGAGGCTGGACTCAGTTGATACTGGCTGAACTCAAGTACATTTCAAAGCGTGGCCCACCAGATTTCCATCTCCAGTTCAGCCCATTTGAAGTGCTGCTGTTCATTATCAAAGGCCAAGCCATCTGAAAGCTTTCATTGAACAATTATATATAAAAAGAAAATGTTACATCCAATTTCATTTTCAGCCTCAATTTCAGTCTACATGTGTTTTGAATTTTTTAAAAATAATATACCTCATCTAATGAGGTACATGCTTTTATAAAAAAAAATGAAGCATATACTCCAATGAATTGCATGGATGCATTTATAGAAAATGTAAAAAAATTCTTTAGAAGCATATGCCTTGTTAACGTGAGCATATGTGTGATATAAATATATTGACGCATATAGGGCTAGAATTGGGGCTGGAAATGAATCTAGATGACAGCGCCCATATAAAAAAAATTCAAATAGTGTTGGAACTGCAAAAATAACTGTAAGAATGAATATCCATGACATTTTCCAAGCCAAATATATGTATTCAGCATTTTTTTATTAATGAAATCATCACATCTTCATGGGTAGGATTTTATGTGTCAAAGTAAGGAACATGAACTAAAAAATGACAAGATGAATTAGGTACATGGCCAGTTCGATTTGTATGAGTTTGATATTGTAATGTATGAACAGCTTTCTTACTTATAGAGGGACCTTGTTACCAAAAAAATTGTAGAACTTCTAATTGGATTTCTAATGACATTGAGATGGAATCGTTATTACATTGAGTCCTTTTTATAAGTACATACATTATGAGGTGAAGTATGTGAAGTATATGATTTTAAAGGAGTAAATTCAATTAGTAAAGTTTATGGAAAAGTACATATTTTATTGAGTGAGTATATATAAATTGAGAAAACTTAAAACAGGTGGGGATTATATATAAAAACGATTGTGAAGATGATTGTCTAATATTTTTCTAATAAGATTGAACAATACACAATGCTACATATTTTATTAATTAGGCAGGGGCGGATCTATGTGTTGCTTGGGCTGGGTTATAGCCCGGCCCAGATTTGACATGAAAAAATTTGGAAGTTATTTGCTAAGAATAAATTTTTTTTATATAACAAAATATGTACGAAGTTCACATTTGAATGGCGACATAAGCTATTTTGTGATAGATAAATGTTTTATTATTAATCATCAAAATTATGTTATTGTAATGGTGGGAATTTGTACAAGTTCGTAGTTCATTACATTGCAACAAAATGGAAAACTGAAGGCCTAAAGGAAAGCACCAAAGAGAAAGAATATTGTGCTCATCCTAGTCTAAGCCCCTGTTTTTAATCAAAGATCCAAAACAGGCAGTTCAGTTCATTTAATTTGCTCATCCTTTCATTTGCTTATCTTCCAAGAGTGCAGCTGCAAATTCCTGCCATATTTGCTCCAATTGATTGATGGATTCACCTCTCACGGTACATTTCTGCTTGTTGTGGGACTTACATCAGCTAGATCCCTCAACATGATGACCTATCCCATGACCTTTTCATTTTTTAGTATAGATAAAGAATAAGTCATTTTTTGTTTGATTGTGGTTTTAGTTATTTTATTGTAAAACGTAATAATGAAGTTTTTGTTATTTGATTGACGTTCATAAATAAGTTGGGAGAAAAATGTTAATAAGATATTTGAAATGGATCCCTAATTTATAAAAAGTAATGAGAGATGATTTGACATGTGATCATTTATACTAGTTAAATAGATTATGTGAAAAAATATAATTACAGAAACCTGAAATATTAATACCAGTTTCTTTTTACTGATTCTAATAAAACTATGTATAACAATCTATTCCTTCCGAACAAACATATTTTTATATTTATTCTTCATTATTCCACCGTATTCATTCTCTTCCTCTACTCAAACGAGACATCATAATAATATTATTGATATATATATAATAGGATTGAATGCATAAAACCCAATCAAAGCCAAGTTTTACCCTCCGCTTAATAGGTTTGCACCCTCTCACATGGCCAGCAACCAATGCAACTGAATTTGAATATATTTACATGCGTCACTGATGCGACAAATGGTTACCACATGATTTTTTTTTTCCATGAAAGCATCACGTGAATTGGTTTTTCAATTTTGACATTTATCAAGGTCCCATCTCTTTTTTTTAAATCACAAGAACTCCATCAGTTTTTATAATAATAAATAATTTTATAATAATAATAGATGAATATGAGTCCACGAGAGGAAGGCATAATGAACTTGAAAGGTGCTTCGATTGTGCCAAAACAATCCGCTCGGTTTTTCGTGGAGAAGAAAAATTGATATCCTCCCCCGCAAACATTTAATTTTATTGTTAGACACAGATGAAGATACGAAGTCTTATTAATATTTTCTTGCAAAAAATGTTACGTACAATCCGCTAATTTTTTTAAAATGATAAAATTATTTAATAAATTATATGTTTTAATAAAAATATATATTTTATTTTTAGAAAATACGTTCAACCTCTTCAAAAGTGATCGATATTTAAAAGCAGCTCTTAAATCTCAATATATAAAAAAAAACCTTAACTTTTGCTTTGGTTAAATAAATTGTTTCCCTGGATCAAATGTTCCTTATTTGACGAGGAATATATTTAAAAGCAGCTCTTAAATCTCAATATATAAAAAAAACCTTAACTTTTGCTTTGGTTAGATAAATTGTTTCCTTGGATCAAATGTTCGTTATTTTACGAGGAATATATCCAAAAAAAATTGTCCACCTAGAGGAAACATAATATGTATATCAAAAAAACCCCATGTCTTTTGTTATGTATCTAAAAGAATAAAAAAAGACTGAATTGCCCTTCTCCACAAAAATCAACCGGAAGCAAAATATGTAAATAAGAAAAACCTTTTTTCATCAAAAAATACCCTTTTGTGTATTTAGATTCACTTGTTGAAGAAGGATTAGGATTAGATTCATTTGTTTTAGGTTTAGGTGTAGGATGATAATTCATAATGTTGAGTTAATTTAATCTGGCTACATGTTATCAACAATTACAGTGGCTTTTTAAATTTAAGGGTAAATGATCCTTTTGAATATCAGTCACTTTTCAAGGAATTGAATATATATTTTTTGTTCTATAATGAATTGATGGATCCATTTTTAATAAATTTAAAAAATTAATAAAATATTTTTTTTTTAAAGAGATATATAATTTTATAAACTGTACATATAATAGTGCTATTTTCTTGATAATTTGTGATATTGTTACTGGACAAAAGGTCTGATTAAATTGTCAGAAATAGTTGACACTGTTTCAATCTCTTGTCGGCCTAGTAGCATGGTTTTGCCCTGTTTGGACTTATTGTGGGTGAAACTATGTGATGCATGCATAATCACAAGGACATTTTTATACATAGTATCATTTATAATCCTGGCTGCAATTTCAATCTAATAAAATAAATTTCACGTAAAAATGATAGGTAATTTTTCACTTTTTCAGTACAATTTATTAGATCATGTAATATTTTGAGCATGATTATACCTAATATTTATTTTTTTAATTGAAAGTTTTGGGAGGCGACAGCTCGGATGTGGAAGCAAGCTCGGGAGGGTGTTGCTCTTGTTGGTCCCAGCATGCATCTGGGTAATTTGATTTTTTCGAAATGAAGTGGTTTTCAGTGGAGCGAATTTTTATATTGATTGCAGGTGCGGGCGCATTCGGATGGATGTAGAAGAGTAATGGCAAGGGGGAGGTGTTTCCTGTTGCCCCGAGACGAGCCAAAATCTTTTCTACTCATCTTCGGACATATTCATGACTCTTCTCTACCCCTCCTCTCTTCTTTTGGTTTTGTCCTCTTAATTTTCTATTTTCATTCACTCATTTATCCCCGTATTCAAACATTGTTTATTTTAGAATTTATTAAAAAGAAAATGTTCAAAATGTACTATAAAAAAAAAGAGAATAAGATGAGCTTTGTACAGTTAAAATTATGTCCTTGTTAAAAAAATTTGAATGATGTTAGGAATAATTCTATGGACATTCAAAAAATAGTCCGCATATATTTTAAATTTTTTAAAAATAATAAAATTTATTTAATAAGATATATAATTTTATAAAACAATGAATATCATTGTATAATAAATTGAATTAATTTATTTTAAACAAACGCATGAATGATTATAGAGTATATAAATTGTTTGCATTGATTGTGTGTAACATCGCTCGTTTGTTTTTTTTTTTTTTTTGAGATTTGTTTTGTCGACTTATAATACATAACATTCAAAATTCTTAAAAATTAAATTATAAAAATCAATTTATTTGATAACTGACATGAAAGGGGACTATACAGAATTCATTTTGTATCTAGCCAGAATAACATCTCATCATCATCATCATATTCACGATTCCCTGGCGAGGACCACTAGGAACCTGTGCAGCAACTACTGCACCTGGGATTTTAGTTCCATTAATTCAACGGTTCTGCTTTTACTATGTTTTGATCATTTAAATCCCAACCACCGTTCACCCAATATCTGACATCCAATGTACTACATGACCGGTGGCTTTGGCAGAAAATTAATTATTTTTCTTCAATATCACCAAACCAAAATCAGTTTTTTAGATATAATGTTTTTTTTTGAAATGTCAATATTCGATTTAATTTTTTATTATTTTAACCAATTTATCCGTCTGAGTTGTGAAATAGAATTATTTATCATTGATAGCTAGCTATTCATCATTCATCATTTATAAATTAGAGTTTCTAGTTAGACGATTTTTAAGAATGAGAATTAGGCTTGTAGCCCCCATTCTCCGTGGTTGTAATTTATTTTCCATTAAACTATCAACTATGTAAATTTCATCTTCTGTGATTGTGTGTTTTCATTTAATTTTTTAGACATCATTTGAAAAAACAAGTTTAAGCATGATTTTATTTTTTTTAAAAATAAAAGCGCGAACGTGTTTTCAAACACATCTAGAAAATAAGCTTAATTAAAAAAAATTATACATTTTACTTTTTAAAAAGTACAGAAATGAGTTTCTTATAAATCGAATTTATTTAAGTTATTTTTTTCAAAATCATATTTTTCCAACGCGTTTTTAAACACAATCTAGTTTAAAACAACTTTCTAAAATCTAAAATACACGTGAAATTGTTACCAAATATAACCAAAAAAATATAAGATAGAAATCTATTTATAAATAAAACTATGTTTTAATACTACACATGAAAAATGTCTCTGTCAAATCTTTGTAAAAAGTTTCTATTGAAGTCTCTTTTAACTTGATCACCCTCACTGCCAAGGGGAACTGACACCACAATCCTCACTTTACTCACTACTGACCGGATGCCTCTAGCTTTCTTCTGCATTTCCAATACCTTTTCACATCTGTACTGCTCATTGATACGGTAACGCTATGTAAATTTCTAGGTATCTGTTTGAGTAGCGACACAAATATTTTTTTGGGAGAGATAGTTATACTAGAGGATTAAGGGTGTGTTTGGTTGCGTGATTGCAAAGCTTATCATAAAGAAATCTCAGTTTTAAAATTGATTATACAGAAAGCTCACCTCCAAACTTTTGAAAATCGTAGTTTTTAATCTGTCTGTATGAAGTTGCTACAGTAAAACTATTTGATTGCACGATTATAGAAGAAGCTTCCTGCAAACGTAAAAGTTATTCAATTATGCAACCAAACGCTACTACAGTAAAACTGTTTGATTGCACAATTACAGAAGAAACTTTTTGTAAACGCAAAAGTTGTTTAATCGTGCAACTAAACGCTGCCTAAGTTATTTTCTATTTGGTTGAATTTTTAGTTATTCTCATGGACATTTTACTTCTTATTTTAATGAGAATTTTTTTTTGTTTTTGGATTTTTTTGTAACTTAGTTTTTGGATTAGTTTATGTTTGGATGATTAAAATTGATTTTGTTTTTATCCTTTTAAATTGAAAATTAAAATTCATATTTTTATACAACTAATCTTGTTTTTTATTTGTTTGCGATGATAATTACCAAAAAAATGTGTAAATACAGGGGGACCTATTTATTTTGTCTGAGGCCCCATCTTAGGGGTTGCTTTTCAAGGTCCACCATATTTTTTTTCCTGGTAAATATTTTTTTTGTTAAAAATTTTTTTGTTAAAATTTCTTTTGTCAGTGGATAGCAAGACTCAAACTTAAGACCACTCATTAAAGAGGGAGTACATCTATCATTCTATCAAAAAGAGATTTGATGTCCACCATAATTATTGTCTCATTGAGATCGTATATATAAGCTTGTATCACACTCTAATGACCTAAATAAATTGTCAGTCTCAGAGGCATACAATGAACAGATACCACACACACACCACAGTGAGCTAAAACAAATTCAGTGTAGACTAGGAAGAGAGTTTGCCTTTGGCTCGCTTCAGGGCGGACCTGGAATTAGAGTAAGGGGGTCAGAAGACCAAGATATTTAAAATTAAAAATCTTAAAATCTAGTTATTTCCATCGTAATTTTTTTTGTTTGGTAAAATCAAATGTATTTCATTTATTAATATATTTCATTATATGGGTATACAATTAGAAAAAATCAAATGTATGCATGGTAACGGGGATGCAAACATGACTCAATATGACATTTTTCAATTTCAAACTCAAACATTTTAATTAGAATAGGGCGTTGTTACACTCAATTTTTTTTTCTACAATACAAAATGCAATCCTATATATCTCATTAGAAATCCAATGAATTATATACATCGTTATATTTTTTTACACTTACTAAAATGAGTTCATTCAACTCGAAATGGAGCAACAAATATTTTTTTATCAAAGCATATACTCAATTAAATGATTTTTACTATTTAAAAAAAATGAAAACATGTGTAATGTAGGGGCCGGCCCAGCCCGGCCCATTGAAATAGGACCCAGGCCCGCGGGCTTGCTTGGCCAGCGGGCCCGGGCCGGGCTGGCCCGTGGTAAAAAAAAGGGCCCAGGCCTTGTCCACGGGCCTGGGCCTGAACGGGCCTCACGTGCTGGGCCTGGGTTCGGACCCACGGGCGGGCCTACGGCTTCAAATTCAAAGCATTTTATTTTTTTATTTTACGTTGTTTATTTGTATATAATGTTAAAATAACACAAAATTTAAAGTATAATATTGAAAAAAATATTTATATCTATTAAATTTTCAAAATAAAAATATTAAATTAATTAATTACTTAAAAAATGAATAATTACATGTACCTAAATAGGTTGACACCTACATAAACGTTAATAATTTGTATAATTCAACCACAATTCACATAAAAATTATACATTACTAGATTACTAGATTGCACCCCAACAGGCCTACGGGCCGGGCCCATGAACGGGCCAGGTTCAGGCGGGCCTACGGGCCGAGACCGGGCCCCAGAACCAGGCCCAATCCCGGCCTGCCCTGAAAACGGGCCCGGGCCGGGCGGGCCGGGCTTTCGGGCCTCGGGCCTGTTGAAGACCCTTAGTGTAATGTGAGTTTTAAACTGTAAAAATAACTTTATTTAATACGTGTGTAACAACACTTTCAATTATTCAATACCCATTGACACAACTGTGTATACATGTATATTAATTGACCCAAGGCTTGGGGGAGCCCAAGCCCCAGCCCCCCTCCCCGGGTCCGCCCCTGGCTCGCTTGACTCGTTATTTTATTCCTATGCTATTTATTTTCGATCCAATTATTTTCGGTCCAATTATGCATTATGATTTATGAGCCACTAAACTTAGGTACAACTTTGATCCATTTTTTAGGGATGATTTTGAGTTTATACTGTAAAAAAAGATTCAAAGTTACACAATAATAATTATAAAAAACATTTTAAAGTTCGCGCATAGAGATACAAAACTCAATATTTCAGCAACTGCTTTTTACAAAAATCAGAATTATAGGGAAAAGTTTGTTTGGAATTTTTACAAAACTCAATGGTTCCAAACAGGATAGGGAAAAGTCTATTTGGAATTATTTTTTTGCTATTCAATTCTTAAAAAAAAAAATTCTAGACATTCTCATTCAGGAAAAACATTGTAGGGAAACCATTTTAAGAAAGAGAAATTGGTTTGAACAAGATTTTTGTAATTGAAAGAATTCCAAACAATCAAATTATTAATTTTTCACTACAATTTGCAGAATTAAATCAAGGGACATTTATAAATGTTTCACCCACCCACCCAAATGAATAAATAAATACATGTCTCATTTATTTGGCATCTAAGTTGTAATTTTTTGTTACATTGGAAAACAAATCTCAGTAAAATAAGAGCCAAACAATCATATATATAAAGACTAGAATGCATTCTTAATGGTGCCTATAAGGCTATAATCTGTGTCCTATGTCTGCATTGTTTAACATTTGATATTCTGAGTTTTGCCTTGTAGTGGAGTATCATGTAGAAAAAGCTTTCGTGCTGTATGAGCAAATTTGACATTGCAATTTTATTTTTGTGTACCAATGAAAAATGTTTTTTAATCAATAAAAATAATATTTTTTTGAAATAAACATATAACTTGAAGTTTATTATGAATAAAAAAACAATTCACATGTATTTGACAAATAGCAACATGGTAGGTACCTAAAATATCCCTTAAAATATTGGTCCCATTTATCAAAATCAGTGCCTTCTTATAGGCAGGTTTGTCAACCCAAAAAATATTTTTGACAGTCCTTTCTTTTAACCTTGATTAGAGTATCTTCAATGAACATGTTATTAATTAACTAAGATGTTAGAGTGCCATGTCAACACTTTATCATTCAACTAGACACTCATTTACTACATCTTTATTTAGTTGGTTGTTGTTACTCCAATGGACTAGCTAAATAACTAGTCAAAATAATAGTGAGTCAACTTCTCCATCCACTCAAACCTCTCCACCCACACAAAATAATATTTTTTTGAATATTTTAAATGGTGGGGCCTACATTTGGATGGCTAAAGCACTAGCCAAATTTAACACTTCCCTTAACTTATGACAGGTGGGCCCCACATTTAACATGCCCTTAACACTTCCACTGGAGAATCATTTTTACATGTTTTCTAAAAATCTGACACTAACTAATGAGTTAACATGTCCATTGGAGATACTCTTACAAAGCTGGAGATACATACTTCATTAAATATATATAATTTATTTTTATATATAGGTCTATACAATTTATTAATAGTGAAACGATTAGGTGCGGTGAACGGCGGGTGCGGCCGCGACACGGGCCGTCCGATCGCGGGTCTATCGCATCCGACGGTCGATGTGAATCGCATCCGACCGTCGGATGCGATGGACCCGTGATCGATGGCCCGTGATCGCTGGCTCACCCGCCGTTCGCCGCATGTAATCGGCCCTCTTTATCAATATATATATATAATGTATTCTTTGAAATATAAGTCTTAAAAAAATTAAAATACAATGGAACCTGCCATTATTATATGAGTGATATTAAAAAAATAGCGCGTCTATCCCCATCAAGTCTTTCACCTAACCCATAAAAAAAACAGTGTTTTGCTGTTCCCACCAATCTAGATAGACCGAAATTGATCACCATTTCAGGTTTTGGGCGACCGGATTTGATCGCAATTTCAGGTTTTGGGCGACCGTAATTGGTTGTCATTTCAGGCTTTGGGCGACCGTAATTGGTCGAACAGAGTTTAGAACTATATCTAACTATTCTGTGTACACAAATAAATTTTTGGGTTTATCCATCATATTCTACATTTATTCTTTTATTCAAACAACAGTTAAGGGACTGAAAAAAATGTAAGTATGTATACTTTCAATTAATTCAAATTTTTATAGAAAAAGATCTTATTAGACAAATATATATCATTTTTAAGCTTCGTTTGAATTCGTAGTTAAGATGATTATTTGTTTGAAAACAAAAAAACTTATCAGTTGATCCAAATACATTTTATATTTAGCTTTTGAAATTTGTCTGTAACTTATGTAAAAAAAATTGTTCTTATATTCTACATTTAACAATAATGATTTATTATCTCTACATTACAACTCTGACTTGGAGTGATATGAAGGATAAAAGGATACACGTCTTGGGATTATATTTTCAAGAAAAAAATTATAAACCTTATTACAAATACTGTTCGACCAGGTTCGGTTGCCCAAAACCTGAAATGACGACCAAATCCAGTCGCCCAAAATTTGAAATGACGACCAAGTTCAATCGTCTAAAACCTGAAATGACGACCAAATTTGGTCGAACTGGCCGAATCGGTGGGGATAGCAAAAGATCGGGTTTTTTTTTAGCTGAATGGTGTGGTAAGAAAAAATGTTGGTGGGACTAGACGAGCCCTTAAAAAAAGGGATTTTTAGTTTTAAGTCCCTGTAAGCATGTCTATTTAGGGATCAATCCCTCACTTCTTCATATTTTTTTTAAGTCCCCTTATTCAACCACCTATTTGGTTTTTAGTTATTCGGTCAAATGTCCGTCTATACACCGTTAATTTGTGAAATGTGATTTTATTTTTAAGTCCCTATAAACTAGGTCTGTCAATCGATCGCGGGTCGAGCTAGACCCGAACCGATAAAAGGTGTAAATACTTGATCCGAAGGACCCGATAATCAAAACGGGTCTGGGTCCACCCTGACCCGATCCTATGGACCGTTGGACCTAATTGATTTAACCTAAATATTATATGATTTTTTTTATTTATGATTCAATCTAACACTCATGATTCAATCAAACATTTATAACTAAATATTGAATAATCATTTAAAATTTTAAATATTTGAAATATTTTTACAACCTTTTGGCTTTACATAAAAGTATAATAATTCAAACTGTATTCCAAATGTGCCCTCATAAAACATTTAAAAATTAAAATATTGAAAACTATTTATAATACAATAAATTCTATTAAAAAGAAGAAAAAATGAAGCCATTGTAGGCCATTAAAAAGTTCTTCAACCTCTCTTTATCTAACATGTACTTATTAATGGGTCGACCTGACAGTCCCGACCCGACCCAAGATCCGATATGGATCCGACCCAAAGGACCCGACAATCAAATGGGTCGGGTCGAGGTGGACCCGGACCCGACCGTTGACATGTCTACTGTAAACTATGCTATTTAGTGTTAAGTCCATGTAAACTATGTTATTTAGTGATCAGTCCCTGTAAAATATGAAGAAGGAAGGGACTAATAACTAAATAGCATAGTTTACATGGACTTAAAAAAAATCACATTTAACAAATTATAGTGTATGGACGGACGTTTGACGGAATGACTAAAAATAAAATAGGAGATTGAATATGAGGACTTGAAAAGAAATATGAAGAATAAAAAAATTGATCTTTAAATAAACATGTTTACACGAACTTAAAAATAAAAATCTCTTTAAAAAAACAACATGACTTACGAGAATCAAATTCTTATAAATTATTTCTGCTGTAATTGCATTTACGACAAATTTAAAATGAGACCAATATTTAATATATTTCGTACATTTAAAATGATGATTTTAGAATATAATTTATTAACATTTATATATAGTTTTACTATTATTGATTAGAAATATTATCTAATGACATTTTTTTATAAAAGAAAATAAGAGTTTAAATTTTAGTATATATTTTATTTTAAAATAAAATGGATTATTTTACATGATTCTCCAAAGTAAAATTGACCTTTTAAAATGAAGATGAGTTCTTAAAATAGAGTATCCCATTTAGAGACGCTGAGCGAAAACAGCAATACGAGACTCAAAAAAGATTGTGCACATGAGCGTCCCCAAAAAAACTTGAATCAAACTTTTCCTTTTCAAAATTAAAAAAAATGTGAGACTCACCTCTATTTTTAATCTCAGATATAGTTCACACTTTTTAACTTTTAAAAACAATATACTACTATGAATTATGTAAATTCATTTATAAAAATTATAAAAATCTAAACAATGTAAATATCTGATTACAGAGTGAATGTGCGTTGCTTTAATTTTAAGGGATAAATGTTTAGCAGAGTTAAAATTTTAAAGATAAATTTTTTTAATTTTAAGAAATAAAAAATTAATTAATTTTGACAAGGAGTTAGTATTTTAAAGATAAATTGTACTAATTTTAAGAGATAAAAAATTCATTAATTTTTTTCATATTCATATTTTTCAAAACTGAAACAAAATGTGAGGATAAATGCTATTATAATATAAACAAAATATCCATATTTTCATTTTAAAATTGAGATATTGTCTGCAGTTTATTATATTTATTTTTTATAACAAACGAGGATAGTCCTCCAACTCACTTTATCCTTATAATTACTTTTTATTTCACCACTCATCCCTTTATCAAATCAACCCTCAGTTTAAACAAAAATTTCATATTCTAATTTTAAAATAAAAAAATTATCTATATTTTATCTCAATTAATTTTTATATCAAACATGATAATTATCCTCCCCTCTTCACTTACCTGGTAACTATTCTTTATCCCTCCTCCATTATCCCACTGTGAAATCATAGTTAAAAAAAAATCCACCTATGAAAAAATAACCTCTGACAGAACACGTGGAGCAGGGAGTACAACATTACAAGCAGCGCGTGAGATTATCATTTCCCTCTCTCCCACCTCCAACCGTTACATTGAAAAACCTGACACAACCCCCTCTAAACAACAACAAAAAACACACAGCTTTTCCTCCCTCTGCGCGACCAATGCTCCAGAAACCCAAACATCCTGTCAATCCCCATTTTACCCCTCCCTTCTCCCTTCCCGAGGCCCCCCCTCCCCCTCTTGCGACGCCTCTGCAACCGGAACCGCAGAGAGAGAGAGAGAGAGAGAGAGAGAGGGGTCTCCCTCTCATTTTTCTGTCTTCACGCGACACGTTATCACAGTATTCACGAATGGCATTTATTTCATCCCCCTTTTTTTTACCACAATTACTTTCCTGCCACCCCCTCGGCTTCCCTCCCAACGACGGCCCTACAAACCCAATACATACAAACAAAAAAACAAACGCCCAAGTTGGGGTTTTTGGGTTTTGGGCGGGTTTTCGTCTTTGGGTATCTGGGATTGGGGGTTTTGGTGGAGAAAGGAGGGACCTTTGGAGGATTTGGACTTCCATTTTTTTGTGTTTCTCGGTGAGCTCTCTCTCTCTCTCTCTCTGTGTTTCTCTCTGAGCATCAGCTTTATTGGTTGTGTTGGTTTCAGCTTTTTTTAGTAGGCTTTTTGTTTCTTTTGCTTGCTTTTGTTGGAGGGGGAAAGTGCAGTTTGACTTGTTTTATTTTTTTCTTCTATTTTTGAAGATTCTTTGCTTTTGTTGTTGGGTTTTGTGTTGGTTTCTTTTTTTTTTTAGATTTACATTACTCGAGGTTTGCACTGTTTTGTGTCTTTGAATTAGTGATTTTTCTTTTCAAGTTTGAATGAGCTTTTATTCATGAAATGGGGTTTATTTACTCTTTGAGTAATGAAAAGGTGTTATTTTGAATGTGTTGAACGGTCAAATGTAGAAACCTTGATGGGTCTGAAAAAATGTTTTGGGTCATGCGTGTTTGTTGTGTTGGATGATGTTTCTGTTCTTCAAAGTAAATTATTTTTGTTACAACAAAATATCTTTGGAAGTGATGGAAACTCACATTTTGGATGACTAATTAGCTGTTTTTTTATTTATTTATGGCTTTTATTTATTTATTTGGGTTCACTTGAGCACCACTTGAGCACCATCAATCTGTAATCTTCATTTTACATTTCATTTTTATCTGATTTATTCTTGTATGTAGGAAGACAATTTTTTTTTATAATTTTTGACAATTAACCCAGTTTGGGTTACACAGTGAAAAGATTGGTGAAAAGCAATGACAGATGGGAGGCGGCACTCAGTTGATATCCCGCTCTCAAAAACACTGGTGGCGCTCAAGAGAGTGCGATCTCTGCGAGATCCGGCGACAAACTCACTCAGCAAGTACTCCGCATTCGTTGACCACATGAACTGGGAAACCAATTCTTTCAATGCTGATTTTGTGACATTGGACAAGCTTTCCCACAATTCCGATAACAGAAGTCTTCCTGGGTCGGATGATTTACACCCAAATGACCAAGATGAGGTGATAGGCAGTGATGCGGAATTAGATTCTAAAATGAGGGAAGCACTACGCGACCCAGGTTTCAGTTCTTCCAAAAAAGTTGTCAGGGTTGGAAACAGAGGTTTGGATTCGAGGAGGAACCGAAGAGTTCATGATTCAGACTTCCCCACATTGGTTAGTGATAAGATTTATGAAAATGGGCATGGTTGCGATCGTAGTTGTTGCAAAGATTTGGGCTCAAAAAACAAGCGCAGATGTGATAAGCCATTGAAGACGTATGGGTTTGTTGAAGAGTTCTTAAGGAGCAAGTTAGGAAGTCCATGCCTGTCACTAAGTGATGCAAACACAAGTAGATCGAATCGAAGCATGTGGATGTTTGCGAATGAGGAAGTTGATATTGCGGACACAAATCACAATGGGTGTGGACTCACTTACTGTTGGTCGAGGACTCCAAGATCAAGGGACAATCACAGTCTGCCTTCTGATGTTGAAGACCATCCTTTATTGTTTTGCGAAGGTAGGGAGATGGATAACTTGGACGAAGAGAGGGGTTCTACGTGTTTTAAGAAGGATTCAGCACAGTATTTGGAGAGTCCAAGAAGTTTGAGTCAGAAATATAGGCCAAGATCGTTCAATGAGCTTATCGGACAGCGTGTTGTGGTCCAATCGCTTTCAAGTGCTGTTTTGAAAGGCAAAGTCGCTCCAATTTATCTTTTCCATGGTGCTGAGGGAACCGGGAAGACATCCACAGCTAGGATCTTTGCAGCTGCCCTGAATTGCCTGTCTCATGATGAGAATAGGCCGTGTAGGTTTTGTAGGGAGTGTTCATTGTTCTTCTCTGGGAGGAGTAGAGACGTCAAAGAGTTGGATGCTTCGAGGATCAATCGGACGGATAGGATCAAAGCTCTTCTCAAGAGTGCTTCTTTAGTTCCATTTTCATCACGGTTTAAGGTCTTTGTGATTGACGAGTGCCAGTTCCTTCGAGGTGAGGCATGGGCTGCCATTTTGAACAGCCTAGACGAACTTCCTCAACATGTGGCATTTGTTATGATCACTTCAGAATTTGACAAGTTACCACGTAATGTGGCATCACGATGCCAGCGATACCATTTTCCGAAGATTAAAGGAATTGATATGGTTGAGAGGTTACAAAAGATATGTTTGGATGAAAATTTGGAGTTTGATGAGGTTGCGTTGGAGCTTGTTGCGACCAAGTCTAATGGGTCTCTACGTGATGCTGAGACGATGCTTGATCAGCTGAGTTTACTTGGGAAGAAAATCAGTGTGTCTCTGGTTTATGAACTTGTGAGTTGTAGACATAGACATCCATGTCAATCAACTTTGAAATGTATTTTTGGTACTTGGTGTTTTGTAGGAAGGTTAGCAAATTTTTGTCTATACTTTTGCAGATAGGAGTTGTTTCAGATGATGATCTTCTTGATCTATTGGATCTAGCATTGTCCTCGGACACTACAAACACAGTTAGGAGGGCTAGAGAACTTATGAGATCTCGAGTTGATCCTATGCAACTGATAGCACAACTTGCGAATCTCATCATGGATATTCTTGCTGGGAGATGCCAAGCGGGAAACTCTGAAGTTGGAAGGAAGTTTTTTGGACAACATAACTGTGAGTCTCTGCCTAGTGACTGGGTTGTCCATCAGTTGCTTTCTTAGGCATTATATATTTAATAATTCACTGATTATCTTCAATTGTCTCCAAAACAAAATTTTAATTAGATTATGTAGGATTTTAGGCTTACACATAGTGCATTCTTTGTTTCATTGTTTGGGGGTTGGAGGCATGAAGGGTTGATGAGTTTTTATGTGTTATGTTTTCTCATCTGAGTTGCATAACGAAAATGATCTGAAGTTTTAAAATGTAAAATATATGTTATATTGTAATTGTTTGTATTCCAGAAAATTTTGAGGAAAACATATTGAGTGGAGATGTGGGTTGTTGAAAAAAGGGTAAAAAAACGTATAAAATAAACTACTATTGAATATTTTCTTGGAAAGCTATGGAGTGTCAATTTATGCAATTCATAGAATCAATCTGCCATATATCTCTACATGTACTTAAGATAGATATGAATATGATGTGCCCTCATTCTGTTTTTTTCAAGTCAGATCAAATGCGTCTTAATTCTCTTATTGTATTTCTGCTGTAAAATTAACAAACTTCTTCATGACAATGGTCAAGAAATGCCTTTTTTCCCCTGATGGGTGACATTAAATTTAAGCCAAAGAATTCTTTGTTGCAGATTTCAATGCTTTCATTAGGTTGGACTAGGCACATGACCCTTCTAATTTTTAAAATCTATTTTGGCAAATACCATCCATAATACAAACTTATTTTCATGACTATTTGAAAATATTGGAAGTGCTGTGGCTTGTACTGTGCAAAGCCTTGCCTGTTTGTATTCTAATAAAGCAAATGGTTGTGATCTTCATTGGTATTCATCTCTTACAATTCTTATGCCCCTTCACTTATCTGTAGTAACATAATATCCTTGTTTAATAGTCACTAGAAATATACTATGTTCATCTATTTGTAATGTAAGTGAGGTCACATTCTGATCATCATCTCTGCATTTTAGTTTAAGTTCAAGTCTTTGGTTCAATGAAGGCATCTCTTATTTTACTAACTGGTCTAGATTTTTGCTGATAACTGTTTTCTCTGTCAGTTGCCGAAGTTGGCTTGCCAAAATTACGGCATGCGCTAAAAGTACTTTCTGACACGGAAAAACAATTGAGAGCATCAAAAAACCAGGCAACATGGCTTACTGTTGCTCTTTTACAGTTCAGTAATTCAGATTCTTCCCAAGCTGATGCAGATGAACTAAAGATATGTCCCAAAGATTCATATTTGAGAGGTGTGAATTCCCAGTGACTCATGTTTTCATCAGTTTTTCATACATTGAAAATCTAATGCTAGCTCATTTTTTTTTACTTACGAGATATTGTATGAATGTTATATTCAGAAGATGGTTTTCGCAGCAGCTCAAGTGTTGAGAGCTTGAAGCATCCTATTCCCAGTGAGTGTAACTACAACGGGCCTCATTGTGAACGCAGACAGAATGAAACGGATGGGAAATTGGGCATAATTTGGCAGAGAACTGCAGATATATGCAATTCAAATTCGCTTAAAAACTTGTTACTGAAGGAGGGAACTTTATCTGCTATCTATATCAACCAAGGTAGATGTAAATTTTTAGGGTCACTTCTTGTTTTTCCCCTTGTTTTTTTTTGTTGTTGTTTTTGAAGTCACTTTGTGTGCCTTTTAGAAACAAACACTTTTCTTTTGAATTAGCAAGAGACTGATCCGACAAAGATATGTAAGCATGTTATTAGTATAAAAAAAGATGGATGAAGCTGCATGTGCTAAGCCCATTCAAAATCTGGTATCTTATTATCGTACTTTTGTCAATTTATGTGCATGTTTCACATGTATGATCATTCAATCTTTTTACTCATCTTAATTAAAAATTGTTTTTTTTCTATGGCTTCTGACATGAATTTAGTCTTCTTCGAAATTTATTTTGTAATATTGTGTTTATGTTTTGATTGTTGAAATCTTCAATTGTCATGTATGGTGGGTTCTGGAAAATTACTTAAACACTAGTATACATCAATGCTTCTTTCATCGTATTATCTAAAATTCTTTATGTATGTCTAAATTTCAATAAGTTTATAAATTATAATAGTAGATTCACATGGCCATTAAGCATATTGCCTGAACATGTATTTCTGCGCTTAGGCAGTTGGGTGCATCAACACTTACGACTATGTTTTTCTGACTGCCAAGAACTATTAAAATGGAACCTTTCTATTTTTGTGCCTTTGTGCTGAGCGTTTCCCATTTTGAACATTATATTTCATGCATCGGACCATTTGATGCCTTGTAAATATCTAATTGTGTCGCATTTCTAGTTAATTTGGGGCGACTGACTATTTCCTCATTTTAGACTAAATATCATCATAACCTTAAGATATCCCCCCCTACCCTCTGGACCTCTGGAGTTCAACTGATGGCATGACTTTTTTTTAATTGGTGAACATCATAAGTATTCTTTCGCCACTCACGATTTCGAATTAGAAAGCCATTGCATGTGCGGCTGCCAAAATGGTGAATCTTAGCATCCTGAAACTTGTGCCTGATTGCATATCTAATCCCTCAATATCATTTCACAGTAGTAATTATATGTTAAATTTCAGGTCTTGCAATTGCTGAAATAGAGTTCTGTCACCCTGATCACGTATCTCGAGCAGAGAAGTCATGGAAATTAATTGCGAGCGCACTTCAACATGTGCTGGGATGCAACGTAGAGATTCGAATTAATCTTTCCTCCACTTCTTCAACAAAAAATGTTAAAGTAAATAACTCTTGCAGTTTCTGGAATTGTGTTGGTAGACAGCGCACCAAGACATCTTCTAGTACTACAGATGGAACTGATGTCACAAGCACAGCTTGTTTTTCTGAATCTGCCTTGAAAAAACAACCCTGCGGTGAAGTTCCTCAGTCTGATCATGGAAGCCGATTCTCACCATTTGTCCAGTCATCGGAAGCAGTGACTATTCGAAGCATTGAAGGAAATGCTTTAAGTACCAATGCAATGATGTCCAATGGGACAAAACAAGATGAACTTCCTACAGGGAGCAGCGTTGAATATGAATATTTAAAAGCGGAGTCCACAGAAGGCCAAGATCTTGGGGTTGAATCAGAAAGCCATCCTGGCTGCTTTGCAAGGGCTGTTAAATTTCCTAGGAGGTTATTTACATCTGATACTGCATGTTGTCAACCGAAGAATAATCTCGTTATCCCCGTTCCAAAAAAGGCATCATCTGAGACATGTTTCTGCACCAACAAATGTTTCATATTTTGTTCTGGTTCAGATGTGCAAGGCGTGTGCAATAACAGTTCTGGGAATGAGAATGAGAATGGGTAACTGTTTATTCCTGTATTCTTTTTAGCAATTTCTGTGATACGTCCCTAGAGGAGTACTGTGATGGTTAATCACTCTCATTTTACATTTAGAACACTCTCTTGCTTAGATATCTCAAGCAATTTCTAAGATCTAGCATTTATAGTATCTCTGTTAGATGTAAAATTTATGACGTTTTAGGAATGTAATTGTCTATTTCTACTGAAGCCGAGGTTGTTCAAGTATTTCTATGTATGACATTGACACTTCTGTTCATGCACTTTCTACAGCATACCATCAAACTTCCTAGAGGTCTTGTTTGACACTTCATGTCTGTGTTCAGTACGTGTCTATGTTATTGCTTCTAGCATGTCCTTTACAAGTTTTTTTTAGAACTTTATCTGAGAAAGGAAAACAATGGTTACAGTGGAAGCTGTTTTGTAGAGTAATTATATCTGTGGAAACATCAACAAAACTAACAACTTTAATTGATCATGGGCTTTATGGATTGAAATATTTTCCTCTATGACTTTACTTAAAAAAAGATCTCAACCTATCTTCAACCCCTTGTTGATTAAATTTCGTCATAGTAAAATTATCTAATTGCAGTTTAAAAGAATTAGTACACCAAAGGAGAAAGACCTATTTGATATAGACTTCATCTTTGAGCTATTCCATTGTCCTTTCTTAGAATATCTCTATTAAATGTTTCACCAGCAAAAAAATCAAAATAAAATGTTATCCGTTCTCTCTATCTGGCAAAACATCAGAAAATAAGCACTTTACCTGGTAACAGTGAACTTTGAGTTTCCTTAAATGTCGACATGGTGATTTCATAAAATTAAAATCCTGGGGTTAGTTCCAAGGGTAAAAGAAAATTGGAACATGGTAAAAGGAGAAAGAAAAAAAGATGAATAGGTATAACTGATGATATGATATGACCAAACCACCAGAGGTTTATCTAGGAGAAATACTAACTTTCCAAAAAATTTTTTTATTAAATAACATAATATGTTCAGTTACAACAATGACTCACCAAAAAAATAAAACTATAAATTTTTATTTTTATTTTACTGACCAAAAAAAGGAACTTTTCAAATATGTTTATTTGGTTAATACAAAAATGGTTATTCAAATAATTGTAAAATTATGGATTTCCTTGATCTTTTTAGAATTCTTGGAAGAGTCCATAGGTGTTGTTCAAGTACTTGACTGTATACCCACAGGAAAATTTAGTATTAAGTGTGGTAACACAGCCTGGTGATTGTAAAATAATTGATTTCCAACTATGGGAACTGACAATACGACTCATCTCTCTACAAAATAAAAATATTTTTAGCTTTGTACATCTTCCGTTAATATATCGGTCAGTTTTTTTCAGAAAAAAAATCTGTCGAAGTGGTAAAATGGTGCTGATCAAAGGTGATTATGCATTGTGTACTTAAACATGCATTCTTCATTCCAATGCATTGACAGTGTTGTAATTTTCAGATGCAATACATATACCTGCCTTTGATACATCTGTACAAGTGTATCTGTGCTTTCACCCTTATTAACACTTGTCCTGCTCACCCCAAAAGACTTGATAGAACATAAACATACCATTTTCAAGTCACCCCTCGTAACTGTTTTTATGGAATCTATTGTTTTCCTGGCCTGTTATTCTCATTGTATTCAATTGCCTCATTATCATTATATTTGATATTTCAACTAAATTTTGTACTGCAGGCCAGCCAAAGATTTGCAGGTCGACTCGACGTCACATTGTTGGAAACCTCCTAGATTCCCTGTTCGGAAGGTAATTATTCAAAGCTTTTTTTTTCTCAATGTTTCCTATGAAGTAACATAAGAGAGTGGCAGAGAACATTTTAATCATTTCCATTAACTCTCGCTACAGATACCTGATTCCATTACTAGAATGTATTGGTACATGAAAGGAAAAAAGTCATTGTTACCCAGAAACAAGTCATTATTACCCAAGTAAGCCAGAAAAATGGATAAGAAGCTGAAATGTTTTTTTTAATAGAATTGGGAATGCAAATGCTGCTTTCCTTTTTGCAAGAATTCCTTGAGTGCTTCCCCTATATTCCTTCAGCGCTTCCCATATATTTCTCTGAATTTCCAGAAATGTTTCATATGTCGATTAAAAAATGCTCTGTTCTACTTTATATTAAAGCGATGGAGTTTCAATTTTACATTCCAAATTTATCCACTCACAATTGAGCAATGACTTGTATCCATATATTCATTCATTCTCCAAAATCAATACTGAGTGGAATATTAAATTTTAATATTTTAAAATCAGATTTAAATTAACTGTAAAGATATTTACCAAATCTATCCTCGTTGAATTCCACAGAGGCCTTAAATCATCAAATGGTAAAAAAAAAGGAAACTCCTCAAACAATTTTGTTAAAATCAAATAAAATAAAAATAAAAATAAACTAGCCAGGTGCGTTTGGTTGCACGATTGCAAAATTGATTCTGCAGGAATCTGCGATTGCAAAACTGATTCTGCAGAAAGCTCACTTTCTCAGCTTTTTTAAATCGCAGCTTTTGGACACTATTTGCCTGCAATCACTAGGTTTAAAACTGCGATTGCAAAACTGTTTGGTTGCACGATTGCAAACTCAGCTTCCTGTAATCGCAAACGCTACGCAATCGCACAACCAAACGCACAATAACACTTATAAACCATATCTTTTGTGTGTAACCAAGGAGACCTTTGCAAATCTGTGCAAATCCCAATATTTGCAAATCCCATGTTCAAACCCCATAAAGTTACATTAAATCAATGTGTGGAATGCTTTTTTTTTTTTTGGGGGGGGGGGGGGTTCTGGTGGGAACTTGTGTTTATTGTTTCATTTTTCATTCATACACACACACACACTAAATGTATTAGAATATTTCATATGTCAATGCATTTGTTCTTGTAAATTGTATTCATAAAACATATTCTTATGCTATACAACATGCTTTTTGATGTTTTATCATGAAAAATATATAATATCTATTAATATGTTCTTCTTGCACCAGACATCACGTGCTTCTAGCAGTTGTATGGTACTAGTCTTTGTTTATACATAAATTTCAGGGTGCAGGATCCTCTCCTTGAGAATCTGATAATTCCAACTTTTAAATCTGCATCGCATTTAAAGAGATATTTGATACTGGAATTTTTACTCTTTCATAACTCACTGTCGATTACTGTTTATGCAGTCTTGCATTCAGTTGGGCCAGCGATGGTGGCACAGATTACAGCTGGTCAGTTGTATTCTACCTTGTGTGACGGTCAAGCAGCAGTTGCATGATGTGAACAAAGAACTGTAGGATATGTTGGCCTTCATATGGCTGTTTTGGAGATGTTATTTTCGTATCCAGAAAAAAATGTAACATATGGAAATTTTGTTCTAATTGATGAATCCTTTCTTGAAGACTAAAGCCTTGTTACCTTTGTCAATGATGCTTATACCATATTGCAGGGAATTCATTGCAGTATGCAAGCATGACGTTCGAGTGATTCGGATCAAAATATTCTTGGTCAGGTTTGATTATACATCTGGATTTTGTATGGGTGCTGTAGATTCTTAGTTGAATCTGCTAGTGAGATAAACATGCACTTGAGACAGATGGGAAGGAAACATTTGAGTGCAGAATCATAAAATACTTGATCTGGAGAAGGGGGAATTATTGGAATATATTTAAAAACTTGTAGGTGTGTCTTGGATGGAAAATGACAGGAAGTAAAAGAATTTAGGTTCATGTGGAGAGTGTGGAGATGGAGATGGAAATGAAATCATTTTTTCTTTTGATTAATTTTCATGTTATTGTGATTTTTACATAGGAGTGGTGAACTATGTTTGGGTCCCTTTCTTTCACATCCACTCTCATGTGAAAGTAAAATAATCTAGGTTCATATGCAGTGATGGAAAAGAATCTAATGGTTACTTTAAAACAGGTAATTATCCTATCTCATCGAAGGAGAGTAAATTGGATGATGCAACCTGTATATATGAAAAATATGCATGTTAAATAAAGCATATAAAAAAATTATTTGAAAAATAAATTTGTATAATCACTAAACACCCTAATATGGTGATACAGACCAGATACCACCTTATTTTTTTTGCATATACCACATTTTTTTCTAGATGCCACATTTTTTTAGAGCATTGATACACTCAAATTGTTCAGCAGTCCGTTTTACAGTCTTATACATTGCGATCGTGCAGTGTATACCGTGATATCGCTGTATATGGGTTCTATCGTAGTATATGAATGTTATTCTTTATTATTTTTTCAAAGAAAAAAATATGTTAGTGTATCACAGTGATTTTTTTAAAAAATGAAATGGATGCAAATTGTGATTACAAAACATACTGAGTATATGTTTTTCAATATTTTTAATGTAGTAGCCCATCATAGCTCACTCCCTTGATAGGTCTTGTCCCGTTCCACGATGGGTTGGTCTGACTTCTCCTCCATCACTTCAGTCAAGGGAATATTTGAATGGAAAATAGTTCTGTCTATTAGAGCATCTTCAATGGACATGTTAGTTAACTAAGATGTTAGAGTGCCATGTCAACACTTTATCACTCAACTAGACACTTATTTGCTACATCTTTATTTAGTTGGTTGTTGTTACTCCAATGGACAAGCTAAATAACTAGTCAAAATAATAGTGGGTCCACCTCTCCACCCACACAAAATAATATTTTTTTGAATATTTTAAATGGTAGGACCCACATTTGGATGGCTAAAGCACTAGCTAAATTTAACACTTCCCTTAACATATGACAGGTGGGGCCCACATTTAACATGTCCTTAACACTTCCATTGGAGCACCATATTTACATATTTTCTAAAAATCTGACACTAACTAATGAGTTAACATGTCCATTGGAGATGCTGTTATAGAACTTAAATGCTCTCTGAGCATATGTGTGTGATTATGTTTAATTTTGCATGATTGCATGTTAATTACTTCCCTTGCTCATTTGTTTTCTCACATTGAAATAAGTCATGATTACATGATTCAATAAAATGGTGTTTGGAGCATTATAATCATTCTCTAAAAGTGGGAAATACTTAAATTTGGGATATTAGTGAAAGTTTCTAAAATTATTTAATCATTTTTTATAATTATTTTTTCTTTTTGTATTTCAAAAGTTCTGCAACTTCAAAAAAAAATCTCAATTGATGAGAAGGATGCATGTGCATTTGTGTGTGAATTAATCAATGTTATCAGCTGCATTTTTTTTTTCAATTTAGGCTAAGAGAATAATGGTAAATTACAATTACAAAATCAGAATCATAACCTCCAAGGTGTGGTGTCTTTTCAACTGTGGGTACTCTGCTTATATTTGGGCAAACCTCCTGAGAAGAGATGGGTTTAAATAGGTTGTTGGGCACATTCTCTCACATTAAGATGATTTTTATGAAGATACCAAGAGATACTACAGTTGATGGTTCCCAATGCAGAAGTAATTCAGCAGCCAAGGCTGTATGTGGATCCACAGGAGCATCAGATTTCATCTCCTTGTAGTTGATCTACTGCCCCATTTGTTCAGCAGATTGGATGGTCTTGGCTGATCACTTGAGAGTACCCTAGAATTCATGACAGTTGGGCTAAGAAGCTGTTTGAAATGAAACACATGCAAAGGCCATTTCCACCCAAGATCCATTTCAGATCCAGTGAACGGCTGCAAAATGGTGGGTTAACAAACATGCCTATGGTTAAGCATCAGATTCATCTTATTGTACCGCTCATTCTACTTGGACTTTCATCTGAATAAAGTAATCGAGAGTAGAGTTCTAAACTTGAGGACTTTCAAGCGAAGATTGCATGAATCCCAATGAATGTAAACAGAAGCAACCTTTTGGATTGACATTCATGGAAAGATCTTATAAAGTGACATGCAACTCTTTAAATATAAAAAACTTGATGCTATAAAGTTCTAGACCAACAAAATGCGCGCACACAAACCCCAAAGAAAGATGAATGTTCATGAAAGGAAAAAGTTCCCTCATAATATAAATCCCCTCGTAATATAACACATGCTGGAAATTTGTGGAGTTAGCGTAGTTGTAACTGAGAATTCACCAACAGATGTTGTGATAGAAATTGATGATCCTTCCTTGAATAAGTCTTGCTGCTTTATGATAAAGCATGAAATTGATTGGGAGATACCAGTAGTGATTGTAATGGACTGATAACTGTGGAAAATACAAACAACTTTTGGGAAAGAAAGAAATTTTATGTCAAAAGCTCAACTATTCTGATTAATGGTTACCTGGTTGAAGTTGTTGGCCACCACTTTTGATCCTGGAAAATTGAGATTCATGTGTTACTTGAATCTTAGCACAACTTTATTCAGAGATCATAACATATAAATGGCCACTTATAAGATCCCAATAGCTTGACATCAATAGAAGATGAAAAAACAGATTGTTATAGTGCAAGTTCACAGAAGTCGATTAACAATAGCCCGATCAAAGATGAAAAACCATTTCATTGGATGCTTTTTTTAAAAACTAAACTGATTTTTTTGAAGATACCAAGAAATATTACAGTTGCTGGTTCCCAATGCAGAAGTAATTCAGCAGCCAAGACTATGTAGATCCATAAGAGCATCGGATTCTTTTCCTTGTATTTGATCTACTACCCCATTTTCTTCAGCAGATTGGATGGTCTTGGTTGATCACTCGAGATTACCCGCTTTGAAAAAACTTCATGACGGTGAAGAAGTCATTTGAAATGAAACACATGCAAAAGTCATTTCCACCCAAAATCCATTTCAGATCCAGTTAACGATTGCAAAATGTTGGATTACCAAACACGCCTATTGTCAGCATCAAATTTATCTTATTACATTGCTCAGTCTACTTAGACTTTCATGTGAACAAAGTAACCAAGTGAAGTAGAGATCTAATCTTGAGGACTTTTGAGCAAAAATAGAATGAATCCCAAAGAACATAAACAGTTTTGCATTGACATTCATGGAAAGATCTTATAAAGTGACATGCAACTCTTCAAACATAAAACATTTGATGACAGAAAGTTCCAATTTACCAGTAAAAGAAAAAATCCAGTTCAATGCATTAAAAAAATACACACCAAGAATGATGAATCTTCATGAAAGGATCCATCGTAATGTATCACATGCTGAAAACTAGTGGACTTATGGTCATAACAGAGAATTCATCAGCTGATGTTATGAGAGATTGGTTATCCTTTCTTGACTAAGAAAGTAAGCATGTTGCTTTATGATAAAGCATGAGCTTGACTGGGAGATACCAGTTGTGATTGTAAAGGACTGGTAAACTGTGGGAAATACAAAAAAACTTTGAAAAGTTGGGAAAGAAAGCATGTAGTTGCTTACCAAAATGCACCTTTTAATTGAAACACCTGCTGAGAGCATGCCTTTTTCGGTTTCCTTTATATTGTTCTTGTCCCTGAACTTTCCCCTGCATGTGCATGAATTGCAACAGAATCAATATTTGCATGAAGATTGATCATAATTTTGAAACAGGAAGTTCAAGAACATTATAATGCTATATTAGTGTAGAATCATTGTATGTCAAAAGCTCAACTACTCTGATTAAACAGTATCAAAGTTAATGGTTACCTGGATGAAGTTGTTGGCCACCACTTTTTTTCCTGGACAATTGAGATTCATGTGTTCTGTACCATGTCTCTAGATTAGGACACTCATAAATACTTGCATTGAGCATGGGAGGGGGGTGCTCCATGGACTCTATATATAGTTCAGTGCATTTTTTGAACACAAACTCCTCAAGGGCTGTGTAGTTTTGCAGTCCTGATTCTGAAAACTTAAGAGTTTTGAGATAGTGGCAACGTGTTATCTGCAGCTTCTTTAGCATTTCCAGGCCTTCGAGTGGCAGAGTAGTGAGCCTGCAAAAGTCTAACAGTAGATTTGTTAGCATTCGCAGGCCTTCAAGTGTCAGAGTGGTAAGCTTGAGGTTATATTTTATCTGCAGTTTCTTTAGCTTTTGCAGGCCTTTGAGTTTGAGAGTGGTGAGACTGGAGCAATTGTCTATCAGCAGCTCCTCTAGCATTTCCAGGCTTTCGAGTGGCAGAGTGGTGAACCCATTGCAATTGTCTATCTGCAGCCCCTTTAACATTCGCAGGCCTTTGAGTGGCAGAGTGGTGAGTTTTTGAAGATCACAGAGATATAACTTAGTAAGGACGGAGAGCAGAGGCAGTGTCTCCCCTTCCGGAAACCAGAAAACTGGGCAGCTAATAATAGCCAACTCTTCAAGGGAGTGATGGATCTCAGGCCCCCGCAATGACTGCATAGATGACAACGAACAATCAAGGGACTCAAATTTCTTGCAACTTGAAATCTGCAGTTTTCGCAATGATGTAAAATTCCTCAGTGTAAGTGACCCGAGGCCATCTAGACCAGAAAAAGTCCATTCTGTAAGCGAAGAGAGCAGCTGCAGCTCCATTTCTTTATAATATTCCAGTTTCCGACAGAAAGTGGTTGTCAGGCGCTCGATGCGGGTGACAGGTCGTGCACCTTCCAGTGAAGCATTTGGGGTTTCATTGGGCCCAAGCAGGCCCAATGCACTTACCTGGCTGCAATCAGATATGTGGAATTCCAAGAGACTAAGAGGTAGTGTTGGTGTACTACTCAATTGGACGCATCGCATGATTGACAGTGAACGAAGGCGAGGAAAGATTTCCCGGTCCTCCTTTTCGAATCCATTCCATTCCTTCCAGTGAGTCAGCTTACAAAAGCTTAGTTTCTGCAGTGAAGGGAACACAGGGCCAGAGCCAGACCCGAAGAATTCATGATCCACTTTCCTGATTTTCATCATTCCTGTTATATAGAGTTCCCTAAGGGCTGGTAGTTGCCCGAAGGGTGGGAGGCGTTCGCAACTTTGACATTCCTCGAGTGTCACATGGGTCAAATTGGAGAAGGAAATATCCTCAATCCAACTGGGGAACACGCTACCTTTGTAACCATTGATGTTAAGACTTTGAAGATTGGTATGAGGCTGGAGGCTTTTAAGAACATCCACTGCAGGAGCTTGCTGTACTGTGTCCATCTTCCATGTCAACTTTAGTGTACGAAGGCTGTCAGTGCTCTGCAAATTCAAAATATTGGCTTTCTGTACTGTGTCCACATCATTGAGTTCTATACTTGGTTGACCTACAAACAGAAGCATGATTTCTAATCGTTAAAAAAATAAACTTATGATAGTCTTTAACATGAAAAGAAAACATGGGCTTAGTTAATTTTGAAAAAAGAACAATATCAACTATTTTATTTTTCACAAGGATATACACCGTAGTCGGAGCTCAAAGTATTAAAACCAAAGGAACACGTACCTTGATATGGAGGTGGTCGCACCCTGTCATCTTCAACAGAAAATGGTTCACCATCGATCCACACCCACAAAATGCTCGCGGTCATTCGCCAGTCGTCCGTATCTTGAAACAGAATCCTTTCTTTTAGAAGTTTGCAACTGTGAATGCTCAGAAATTGGAGCGACACGGGAAAGCCCATAGGTGGCAAGGATGCTAAATGATTACAATCAGAAATCTCCATGTATTCGAGGGAAGTGAGCTTTTCCAGTCCCCAGTCCAGACTTGTGATCCATCCGCATTTCAGTATCTTCAAGCTTTGAAGGGACTTGTGATCCATCAGCCACTCAGGTGGAAATACGGTTCTTGGACATGATCCGATTGTCAAATGTGTGATACCTAGGGGGAGAGGATTTTTGGCCAGATCACAACCTTCCATTTTAATGTCCAAATGACAGAGGGCAGTGAGAGTATGCAACATTTCCATGACGTCATTCTCACAATCTTCTAACACTAAGCTGGTGAGGGACGTCAAATCACTCGGAAATTTCACCTTCTTGCAGGATTTAATTTCTAACTTCGTCAGTGAAGGAAGATGTTTAGCAGGCAACCTGTCAAGATGGTGGCAATTAATGACAGTAAGTTCAAGGAGATTAGGCAACTCTTCTGTTTCACAAGAATTCAACGACATACAGTCTCTAATCTCCATAATTTTCAAGGAAAGAGGGAGTTGGCCCAAATTTCTCAGCTGTTTGCATTCCCTAATCGAGAATTCATGGAGCATAGGGAGTAATGGAATGTCTAACAAATTCATTCTTTCTATGTGAAGATGCTTCAGTGAATGTAATTTCACAAGATCCGGAAGGCACTGGACACTGTGAGATGAAAAGGAACTATCTTCCATCCAGTCTGGATAGCCACCATAACAATCATAGAGTTTCATGGTTGTGAGCTTGGCGAAGGAACTATCTTTCATCCAGTCTGGAAAGCGACTCCCAGGATAGCCTCGTATCAACAGCTCGTGAAGATTGGGATGAGGTTTGAGGTTTCCAATCACCCCCTCAGCAATTATTATTTTTTTGCTTGGTCCCTCACCAATACCATTTTTTTTATCCACATAAATCTGTGGATTCCATTGCAACTCTAACCTGTGGAGATGTTGTTTGTGTTCTAGATATGCCATCTTTGCATCTTCCATACTCTTCACAGTTTGAAGATTTTTAATGCACAGCTGCCCCCGTAGCTCTGCCAAATACTTCAACTCGCTTACTCCACATCCGATGTCTTCACCTACCAAAAAGATTGACAAAGTCTGAAGATTGGTTAATGCACCCATCCCTGGTGGCATGGACCAAGGAACATTGCTGTTGATCTCATTGAGACGCATGTCAAGATGCCTCAAGTTGATCAAATTCTTGGTGGTTTTTGGCAATTGTTCAAGCGCAATGCAGTGTCGGAGTTCCAGCGTTTGTAGGTTGCGGAGGTCGCCTAAAGATTCAGGTAGCCGCTGTATTGGAGTGTTGGAGAGGTTGAGGTACCGCAAGTGTATCAGTGTACCAATTGATTTATCCAAACAAGAGAGGCCAGTATGGCTGAAGTCCAAAATGCGCAAGACTTTCAGATTCCAAAATTTGTTAGGCAGTTTTTTTCTCTTTATATCAATCAATAAAAATGTGCGTAAATAAATAGACTTCTCAGAGACTTCATTTATCAAATCATCATTCTCTGTTGTTGCTCTGTTGTTTTGGGTCTGCAGATCATGGACAATACATGATAAGTGACGAGCGCACCTTAAGTTTTTATGATGCGGTCTCTCTATAATGAGGCATTCTTTGACTGAAACGAATCGTGCTAGATCACTGATAAGATCAGGCATCAAATATTTTTGCTTGCCAGTTTTATGGTCAGAATGTGACAATTGGAAGAAAGACTTTTTTAATAATTGATCAAAATACTCCTCACCAATATCTTCAAGTCGTTTCCTTCCTCCATCAGACAGGTGAACAAAGCCTTGTGCAATCCACATTCGGACCAACTTATCCTTTTCAAATACAAATCCCTTTGGGAACACGGCACAGTAACTGAAGCACCACTTCAAAGGTGCACGAAGGTGCAGATAGCTCAACCTCAGAATTTCGAAGATCTTGTTGCTTTCTTCCAATTTCCATAAATCATTTTCAAGTATCATATTCCACTTTTCTACACGGGTCTCAAATTGCAAAGTTTCTCCAAGAACCTTCAGAGCTAAAGGAAGTCCATTGCACTTATCAACTATCTTTTCACCTATGGGTATTAGTTCAGGACATGCCTTCACCTTCTTCTCTCCAAGCGCGAGACTACTGAACATTGTCCAACGAGCACTGTGTGGCAAAGCCTCTAAAGAGAATGCTTGCCCATTTATGAAATGTAACTCTTCACTCCGCATTGTAACAAGGACCTTGCTTCCCTGACCCCCAGCATTTAGTGTGACACGAAGGCTGTCCCAAAAATCATGGCACCATTCCCACAAACCGTCCAACACGAGCAAGTACTTCTCCCCGCCCAGGTGACTTTCCAAAAGGCTCTGCAGGCTTTGGAGGCTGGTGATTGTGCGTTCCTGATATTCAATCAAGAATATGATCTCTTTCATGACTGCTTTTGCATCATGAACATGGTGGACCCACCACATTCTATTCTGCTTGAAGTGGCCTTTCACCCTCTCATCATTGAAGACAAGCTGTGCGAGCGCTGTCTTTCCGATTCCCGCAGCCCCGGAAATGGTCATAATGGAGAACTTCTTTCCATCGCTCACTTCATTGGATAGCAGCCAATTCACCACAACATCCTTCTCTTTCTCCCGCCCGACAATCTCCGATACTTCGATGGAAGAGGAGGTCTCTATACCGATGGGATCGATAGCATTGACCGACATTTTTGGTGGGGCTCTGAGAAGATTTTCCATCTTCTTGCGCACCTCTTTAATCCTACTTGCGATCTGTTGGAGAAATAATCTACTATTATCAATAAACCAAGTACAATTATTCTAATAACATTGTAATCTAACATGAACAAATTTAAAGATTATTGCAAAGGAAAAAATCCACCCCCATTAAAGAGAAAGAGCATATCTTTCCACAACCACATTATCAGGCAGCAGAAATTGTTGAACTTGATGCTGAAGAAAATGCAGTAAAAGGTCAGCGCGTTGAGAATGCAGTAGAAGGTCAATCTAATGGAGAAAATGAATGAAAAACTTCTAGTGATGTTTTGGATCTAGTTAGAGAACCTGCAGAGGGCGCGGACATCTCCGCGGAGGGCGCACAGACGGAGAGAAAGGAATGCTTTCTCACCAGTCGTTGACAACGGCCATGGGACTCACACAGCCAGACGGCCGCGGGGAACTTGGTGAATGGTGAACCTGACATGAAGAAGATGTTGGATGTGGTTTGTGAAGAAGAGAGGTTTGTTAGTTTTTTTTAAAAAAAAAGGGAATTTTTTTTCTTGGGCGACGAGAGAGAAGAGAGAGGATAACACCGACAGCACAAACGAATAGGGTTCGCACGAGAAGAGCAAACAAATCAAAGAAAGAAAAATATGGATACCAAAAGTCCTCTCAACTCCGATTAAAGACTTCTCAATCGGAGCGGGGAAGAAGAAACAAAAACTTTTGTGGACATAATCACATAAGGTTTTTGAGATGGCTCTGATACAATGTAGAATCAGAAATAAGCAAATTTCTCATTAGATTATAACCCAAATATACACAGTACGCAAGGAATGAATAAAAGATTAATCTACCCTTAATGACAAGAATACTAAAATACACCTAATATATTTAACACCCTCTCTTAAACTCATAGTAGATCATACGCCGAGAGTTTGCTTAAAAGAAAGTCATGGCGCTTAAGTATATGAGACTTTGTGAAAAAATCAAACAACTGCAAAGACGAAGAAATATATGGCCGCTTAAGTATATGAGACTTTGTGAAAAAATCAAACAACTGCAAAGACGAAGAAATATATGGTAGTGATATAGTGCCCGCAACGAAATGATGACGAACAAAGTGACAGTCAATCTCGATATACTTCGTACGTTCATGAAAAAGGGGTTGCTAACAATCTGAATGGCACTCTTGTTGTCGCAATATAGAGGAGTAGGCGTAGAAAGAATGACACCCATGTCACTAAGGAGATGCCAAAGCCAAACAACTTCAGCTATAGGAGATGCTAGAGCACAAAATTCATCTTCGGCACTCTAACGAGAAACAATGTCATGTATCTTGGCCTTCCAAGAGATGAGAGAATCACCAAAAAAGACACAAATACCGGTCATGGAATGTCGATCTGTGACATCACCTACCCAATATCAGCATCAATATAAGCTCGAAGGTCAATAGTAGAAGAGGACGGTAACAATAGAGCACGAGATATGATTCTACGAAGATAGTGAATAATATGAAAAACTGCAGCATAATGAACAGTACAAGGGGCAGCAACAAACTGACTTACAACATGCACAACATAGGCAATGACAAGACAAGTGACGGTGAAATACACAAGACTCCCAATAAGCTGTCAATAACGGGTGATATCAGAAAGATGTTCTCCATCATCAAGTCAGAGCTTAGCACGAAGCTCAAGAGGAGTAGGAGAAGAGCGATCATGGGTCAGACAAGTATGATCAATTAAGTCAGCAATGTACTTGTGCTGTGAGAGAAGATGACCATGTGGAGAATAAGCAACCTCCAAATCCAAAAAAATATCGGAGGGTCCAAGATCCTTCATCTCAAACTGGCTCTGATAATGTTGCTTGATTGACTGTATATGAGAAGAATCATCACCAATAATAATAATGTCATTGATATAAAGCATCAAGATAGTACGAGATGACCAGAGGTGTGAACAAAAAGAGCCAAATTTGAAGAAGTCGGACGAAACCCAGCAACACAAATAACATTAGAAAATCGAGCAAATCAATCACAGGGAGCCTGCTTGAGACCAAAGAGGGCCCGTTGAAGATGACATACGTGACCAGATGGATAAGAAGGTCCCACAGAGCTCATGTAGACCTCCTTTGATAAATACCATGAAGAAAGACATTCTTTACATCGAGCTGGTAAATGGGCCACTGATGGATAAAAGCAACAGAAATTAAGGTGCGAACATCCATCATCTTCTTCACAGGAGGAAACGACTCGTCATAATCAATGTCAAGCTGCTAGGTGAATCCACGGGCAACTTATAACGCTCAATCAAACCATCAGAGCGGGTTTTTATCTTATAAACCCACTTAAAGCTGATAGGGATCTTCCCTGGAGGAAGAGGTACAATGTCCCATGTATGAATGCGTTGTAATGCACTAAGCTCCTCCATGTTAGAAGAAAGAAAATGAATTCTTCTCATTGTATTGCAGAAGCTAAAGGCTCTATTTATAGATACACAAAAGAAACCCTAAAATACCTTAATAGGAAAACTTGGAAAGCAATATTGTCATAATAATGACTCAATATTGTAATAATAATGACTTTTTAAAACTCCATCCTAAACTCTAAAGGGTAGAACTCTTTTTACACAAAAATGATAAAAAAAAATCCTAACATATCATGGAGAGCGCGAACGGTTCTCGTGGAGGGTGCGCAGATGACTCTATAGAAGGTGCGAATGGAGGGTGCGGACAGCTCCGCGGAGGGGGCGCAGACTTAATATTCCCTTTTTCTTTATTATTACCTTTCTGTGTGATCAGGTGAGGTGTTTAACATAACAAAAAATATCTAACATCATAGAAGTCAACAATGTAGCAGATTATTTGGTTAAAATGAAAAAGAACTTGGGATGTCAGGTCTTCACAAATTTAGAGAATCTCCAACCCTTACTCAAATTTCACTAAAACTTTTGAGTAAAGGCTCAATTTGATATTGGTGTTCTCCAATCATAGTTTTGAGTTTTACTCAAATCTTTTTTAAAATTTTCTATTTTATCCCAAATTATTTTCAAAAAATATTGTTAATGCCCTCTTTGGATAGAGGGTTATGTTGGAATATACTGGAATAAGCTAGAATAAGATCAAAAAAACATGTTTGGATTGATGGAATAAGATGGTATTTGGATGCCAGTATAAGCTGCAATTAAGTGATATAATTATTTCACCTCCTCCCTGGAATTAAGCTATTCCAACTATCATCACCTCTTAGAAATCAAGAGACCGCTAAGTCAAATCATTTTTTATCTTTTATACATTTTTATTCACGTTTTATCCACAACTTATCCATGATCAACCAAATAACAAGAAATTTATCATTACATTTTCTGACGAGAATTACTAAAAACACAACCAAACAAAAAATCATTTATTCCACTTGTATTTATTCCTAGAATAGCTAATGCGGCTCCAACGTGGGTGCAGGTGCTTGTAGTGCCTCCCTTTTCTTTTCTGTTTTATTTTTTGTCTTTATGTTCTCTATTTCCTCTTATCCCACTTTAGACTTGTATTCTCACTTTTGTTATTAATGAAAGTGGCGGAGACTTGATCTACGTTTCTTCAAAAAAAACAAAATATATGTTTTTATCCAAACAACACCTTAGATTTTTTTTGGTGGTTTTGATATTGACGTTCTCCAATCATGGTTTTGAGATTTACTTATATCATGTCAATTTTTTTGTGAAATTTGAGTAAAAGAAAGTCTCCCTTGGTTTTGTGAAATTTTTTAGTCTCCCTTGATTTGATATGGGTTTGGGTCAAGGGTTGGAGAATATTTTATGAGATTTTTACTCAAATTTAAATTTGGTATGGGTTTGGGTCCAGGAATAGAGATGCTCTTAGATCAACTTGAAGTTCAAGTGATGATAGAAGAAGATATTAAAGGAGATGTAAGACCAAGATTTAGATTAAAATGAATTTATTTACTTCTTCTTCCTCCTCTTCTTCTCTACAATGGAAAAATGCATCTACCCCCCTGAAAAGTGACCAATATTCAAAAGGATCCCTCAAATCTCTGTATATAGAAAAAAAACCCTCACTTTTACCCTTAAATCCAAAAACACCCTGTCGTAACCTTTGATAACTAGTAGTTAGGTTAAATTAACCTAACATTGTTGAATGACTATCCGACCCCTAAATATAAAACAACTCAATGTAAACCTAACCCATTCTTCTCTTTCTTTCTTCACGATTCACTTCACAACAAGTGCAAATTAAAAAAAAAAGGCTCAAATAATAGGATTGAAAGAAAAAAAAATGAAAACTCTTATTTGAATTCATGTGAAGAAAATGAATGAAAGGGTAATTAAAGCCCAAGATCTCTTAAAGAAGAGATCTCGGTCGATCTTTGCACAGAAGGGCAATTTTTGTTATTTTTTGGATCCTTTGGATATTTGACAAAAGACATGGGGTTATTTGGATATATATTTTTGTTTTAGTTCAGTGAACAGAATATTCTTGATATATTACTTATAATCTGACAGAAATTTGACAAGGGGGGCTATTTTTTAACCAAGGCAAAAGTAAGTTTTTTTTATATATATTGAGATTTGAATGATCCTTTTGAATATCGGTAACTTTTCAGGGGGGGTGGATGCATTTTTTCCAAAATAATATTCCTTTGGTTATTGGATAGGGAATTCCCTCCCAGTCTAATCATCTGCTAAGATAAATTTGATGTACCCTTGATTTTGAGTAACAAATTTCCAACCGCTTATCAAAATTTTTTTTACAATCAACGGGTCGTACTTTAAAAAAAAAAAGGAAAAACAGAGAAAAAGAAGACATCTTTGATTGATAGTCACCTTGTCGAGTGAAAATTTGCTATGCCATTTCCACTCGGTGGGCAGCGTCGGGAACTCGTCAAGTAAATCGTCCGCGTCGTAGGCAACGTCGTCCAAGTCCCTGAGCCAGCGCTGCGCCTCTTCGTCCGGCGGATTGTCCAGGTTGAGATGAGGCTTCATGTTAGCCATCACCACCTCGAGCTTCTTGAGCTCCTCTTGGATGCCGGAGCCGGATGGGAATTTCTTAGTCAGCAATAACACCAGGTTGTTCAGAATCGTTGAGTAGGTACCTCCCACGAAAACCATACCGACCGATAATGCTTGATCCATCCCTCCCTCTCCCTCCCTCTCGGGACTTGCTCCGGTATATACTCTTCTTTTATTATGTTTTTTGGACTTCCATCCGGTCACAAAGACTTGAAAAAAAAAAATGGGCTGTCGCTGTTCTGTTTAGTGTTTTGGGTGTGTTTGAAAACAAGGTTGAAATTTTTTAGATGTTTTATGTATATTTTTTTAGTGTATAATGATGATGTATATTTTATAAATCATAGATTTTAAGACATTGTTTAGATACAAAATTAAATAATAATGATGCATTTAAACTATTTTGATAACAACTTTTAGTTTTAGCTTATAAAAAAAATAAAAACTATTTTTTTATTTGATGTCAAACTCATCCTTAAAGAGCATGGATCTGGTTTCCATCAGGTGCAATTTCAAACTACAATCGAATTGCACACCCTATGAGCAATTCGATTCATATGGTGTGTAGTTTAGAACTGATATTAGACTTGTGTTTATAATACTTTTAACGATTTGATTTTTTTTAATATTTATATTTATCTAATAAAATATATATAATAATTATTTCATCTAATGTATATATTTTTATAAAACTTTAGAATTGCTTGGACCTATTATATAAAAAATGTAATAAATTGTTAATAAGGTATATACTTCGGTGCTCTCAATTAATGTATAGGATAGAAAATAGGAGTGCTATAAATAGAGCTCAGGGACTGTGTGGGTGGGCATAGTACGTTTTCAGGGAAGGGTCCCGGTTAAAAAATCCAATGTGGATGTCCCCAATCAGTAACATCTGGGGTGCATAACCCAATATCAAATTGATAAAAAACGAAAGGATATTTCAGTTTTTTGTCCTCGCATAAAACACAAACCCAAAAAAATAGTTTCCATTGTATATGGATAAAGATATAATGATCCAAAACTTAGAAGAAAATGATAAATCATCTATTCAAAAGTGATATACATTTCTAGAATAAGAGTATGACATGTTATATTTTTATTGATTTAAAATGAGATGGTTAAAAATTGAGTAAAAAAAATTATTTATTGGATCAATACTCATTATATATTTTTTAACTAAAAAAAAAACAAACAAAAAGGGGATACCAAAAGGAGAATCTCAGCGGGATGAAAGATGAACAAGACATTTTGATTTTCAAAGGTATATTTTTCAGTGAATATGTGAATGTGTTAAGAAACAAGAGTTCGTGGTGTTGATATTGTTGTTGTTGTTAAAATTATTAAATTTGTGTCACTTTCAAGGATTTTATTATCATTAATCTATTTTTAATAAATATATTTGATGCTGCTAAATTTATTTATTTCATTAATTTATGAATTTATTGTTAGTTTATTTAATCGGTAAACTTTTTTTTACCAAACACCCCATCTAAACTAGTCCATACCCATCTTATTATACCCTCATCATGCCTATCCTACCCTACCTTTCATCTCACCTCACCTCACCTCACCTCACCTCACCTCGTCACCCTATGAAGTGCCCAATACATTTTCAATGCTTCTATCAAATCCCCGTCAAATTGTCACCCCTCCCAATCCCTCCCTCACAACCTCTTATTCTTACCCCTCACCAACCCCAACACATCCATCCATTGATTACCAAACTTCCACAATTTTTTCCCCAAATTCCCTTTCAAACAAATTTCACACAACCATGTCAATTTAGTAAACAAATCAAATCATATTTCTACATCTCTTTCATAGGGATGCAACTTAGACGGATTGAACCCGATCTAACCCGATGTTTAAACGGATTTGGATTAGAGTTTTTAATCATCGGATTCAACCCGACCTGAACCCAAGAAAACCCGAATCCAATTCGGGTCGGGTCCAGGTTCACACGTTTGGGTTGTTCAGGTTCAACCCTAATGCAAACGTGATGAACATGGTGTAAGTGTGTAGTAGAATGTATGTGGTGGCATTAAATATACCTGCTCTTTGTCTGTTCCTAACAATCACATTACAAAATGAATTTCATCATTACAACATTCCACAATCAGATAAGATCTACACCATTGATTTTTGAGATAAAATCCAAACTATTCATTCATTCATTCATTTAACCCTAAAATCACTTCATTCTCCTTTTCTTCTCTGGAGCTGCCGTTGACTGCCCTTCTTATCTTTGTGAAACTTCATTTCTTTCTATCAACTATTTCACCTTCTTGATCTCTCTTATTATTCAATTTTTTTGTTGATTATTGGATGATTAGGGTGTACAATGATTGATTATTATTAGGGGAGGTATGTCTTACATGGATCTCAAAGTTTCAATTTAGATTTGAATGTTTTTTTAATAAGAAAAGATTTCAATGTTCTTTTTGTGGGTTTTTTTTATGTTTTTGATTGAGATATGTATCATATTGTTTAGTGGATCATACATGTCTGCCTTTAATATATTTTAAAATATAAATCTGTATTAACTCTCTTTTTTAAGTTAGATTCACATGTGATATGTTCTGAATTTGATATTCACTCAGCCCGAACCAAACCCGAGGCCAGCCCAAACACAAGTTCAACCCGAACCTAACCTGAACCCGCGGGTTAAAGCTCGGGTTGGGTTCAGGTTGGATCATTCGGGTTGAGGGTTGAGTTGGGTGTACAAGTCTTTGGGTTGAGTTCAAACAACCTTCCAACCTGACCCAACCGCTCGAGTTGCAGCCCTACACTCCAAAAATCAAATCAAACATTATACATATAATCCTATATTATAGAAAATAATTGTGGATGATCTACGCATATATTATATAATATATAATAATAAAATAATTAATTGTAACACAAGCAATCTATCATTCTCATATATTCATCAAACATATGAGGTGATATCAATATTTCATACATATGGACATTCATAAAAAAAATGATAAATAAAGAAAAAATGTGAATAAATATGAAAGACATGTGATAAAAATCATAAAGGAGATTTGTTAAAAGAAAAAAAAGAAATATTCACAATGCTATAATAAAAGTTCATGAGAATCCCATCAATTTGGGTAAGATTTTGAAATTACTTTTTCCTTTAGATTTCTCTCTCCAAAGTCGATAAAAATCCATCACTTATAAAAGTCTTCACAAATCCTGTTTAAATTGAATAGCATTTGACAAAATGTTTAACATGAGGAGTCTCAATCGAATAACGATGAAAAACAAAAAGAAAGATGAAAACGGTAATTTTTATTCATGAAATAATGTCTCAATCGAATAACACTGAACTTTATGTCCACAAAATAATGTCTCAATCAAATAATACTGAATTTATCTCTACGAAATAATGTCTCCATAGAATAACATTGGACTTTATGTCTACGAAATAATGTCTCAATCGAATAATGTTGGACTTTTTGTGTACGAAATAATGTCTCAATCGAACAACGCTAGACTTTTTGTGTATGAAATAATATCTCAATCGAATAACGCTAGATTTTTTATCCACAAACTAATATCATGATTGAAAAACATAAGATTTACAAATCTATGAACATGTACATTTTGTCTATGAAAATCTTGATTGACTATCCTAATAATATTACAAGAGGGTGTAAAACTCGAAAAAAAATGTATTTTCAAAAAAATCCAGACCGTTGGATGAGATCGCGAACCTCATCATCAAATCAACTTTCGTTTACCTTGAACCCTTCTCAACCGTCCACGTAAGATCCATCTTTAAAACGTTCATCTTCGTTAAGACACAGAAACTTGTGAGAGCACAAAAAGGTTGAGAACGATAAGGCTCACTCGATCCATGGAAGCCGAGAGTCCAAGAACAGTTAACGTGCTATGCCCTAAGCTCCTCCTCTCCAGAACCCCCGGCGACCTCCAATGGCTCATCGGCTCCCCCTTCTTCCCTCCCTCCACCGTCCTCTCCACTGTCCGATGCCTCCACAACCCCTCCGACTCACCCTTCTCCCCCGACTCCGCCAAAGAATCAGACGATCTGAGGACGCTGATCCCCAGAGGGTTCGATCTGATCGGCGCCTTGTACGTTAGCGATGGAGGCGGCGACGCGGTGGCGACTAACGCGTCTGGGGCGGTTTCGGCCGCTTATGAGATGAGGAGGCGGCTTTCAAGAGATGAAGGGATCGGTGGGTTGATTGGGGCGGTGGCCGATGCGGGAACCGGCGATGTGAGGTTTTATTGGGCGGGGATGGTGTTTCTGGGAAGATCGAGGCTTTCGATAGGGTTTCCTATGTTGATCGCCGGGAGAGTTATGTTTGGGAGATCGGTTGCCTGATTCGGTGCCGGTTGGCGCTGAAGCTTCCGGTCTATGTTGCTTTGAATGACGCGTCTGGTATTTTTTTTTCTTATCATATGTTTATATTCTTTACTGTTATTCTGGATTGATGAAATGTTGCTTTTGATACATGCTAATACACACACACATCCTTGTTGAACTTTTAGAAATGCAAATATTTTTTTTTTCATGGGTACATTTGTTCAATGTTCTATCAGAAAATATATGACATCGTGTTTCAATCTTCCAAAAATAAACTTTTTTTCCCGAGAAAAGATAGTGTTCCCCAACTTTTGTCGAAACAGGAAATACTGCAAGGGATAGAATCATAGCAAACAAAATAGATACAAGAGGATAAGTAGGAAGAGACACCAGGCCAGAGACCGTAGGATTCTCAAGCCAGTGATTAAACAGAAGAAATTCTCCTCACTCTAAAGAGATATAAGCCTGGAGAATGTGACTGCTTCTGTTTCGGGGAAGAATGCAGCCCATTTTGGTTTGGTGCATGCTTTCTTATCTTTGAATCGCTCTTCATTATTAGTGAGACACAAGGCCCGGCACGCTGCAAGAGGGGCATCCATCTGAATTACAAAGCAGTTGTTGAGCTATTCCTTCAATTTGTTGATGTATTTACTCTATTGTTTGAAAGTCCAATTTGACAAACCAAGCAATATGATTTTTCATTAGACAGTTTTATCCCAATAACTATATGTTTCATGGTGAACATACTATTTGCTGGTATAAGAAAAAATATTTTTCTTTTTCATCATCAGCTGTTGCCATTTATTATCATGGATCATATGTCAATTTTGTTTAGTAGCTAATCCATGCATTATTTTGTCAGTACTAATCTTCCTTAATAACTCAATGAATATGTGTTTTTCCCTTTTCCAGATAGGGAGAAGAAAATTTCCTCTGTTATAGATTCTGCCGCTGCTAAATTCAGAGATAAACAAGTTGCATACATAGTTGAAGGGGAAGATTCACCATCTGTGGCTCCACAGCCCATTGTATTGCGTGGTGAAGAATTAGATTTTGAATCAAATATCTCAGACAAGCATTGGAAGAACACCAGCTCTCCTTTGTGTTCATACTTCCATTCAGAAAATAAGCATGTTACTTTGTCTTCAATGAGAGAGGTTAGTTGAATTTCTAAGATGATTACTGCCCATGCTGTTCCTATAAAAAAAATTGTTTTTGTTGATATGTTTATATGATTAACTATTAAGTATTAGGTTTAACATGTCTAGAATGATGACATGAGATATAGACATGTAGTTAATCTGGTAAAAGTCACTAAGGATATACACTGACTGTCTTACTCATCCCCATGACATCAATATTCTCAGATTGGAAACCTTTTGAAGGAGTGTTTTCTGTTTCCACTTTTTGTAACATTCCCACATGTATTTCCTGGATTGACAACTTAGTCCACGGATTATATATTTTTCTGAATGTAATCATTTCTGTTTCTGAAAGATTTTTTGGTTAGAGTCCAGATACCATCCGAGTGACTGTCCTTTTTAATCAAACCAGAAATACGCCAAATGCAAGTGCGCTCGTCGCGGAGTACTTTCCAGGTATCATGTTGTCATCGCCTCATCGGTTGCAATATATAGTCAGTCTGCATGACTGCAGTAGAATACTGCATTACTGCATCTTTCACTTTTTGATTATGATGTATAATGTTTTTTGTTTCTTTTGTACTTTTTCTGATTCGAAATATTTCAGCTTTGGAATCAGTGGAACTTGTAGCAATCAGTTTGCAGCTAGATGTTCTCTGCTTTTCTGCAAAAGAATTACCAGCAGGTTTGGCTGTTTCAAAATTGGTTGTGCCAGGATTGATTGATCAATTAACTACTATGAAGAAGGCTATCCTTTCAGAAAAGTCAACACAAGGTCTTCAGGTACTGTGCATATTATAATGGTTCAGCTCATATAGTCAAGTTCATGTTATGATTATGTGGTTGTCTTGAGGAAATTATTTCAATATATCTGTGAAATCCATATGAATTATATTTGAACAGTTAATATATGAACTGTGTAGCTCATAAAAAAAAAGTTATTGTTTCACTATTCCCTATCTCCCCTTTTATAGTCTTTCAGTCAATAACATATAAGATCCAGGGGTGTAACTCGTGCGGGTCGGGTTAGAGGGTTGTCTAAACCCAACCCACACATTAAAGTACCGAACCCGATCCCAATCCCGACCCCAACCCGAGATAGCCAACCCGAACCCGACCCGACCTTGAACCCGTGGGTTCGGGTTATGCCCGGGTTCAGGTTGGGTTGGGCGGGCCCGTGTTCGGGCTCGGGTTTCATCATATAAACTGTGAGCTTTCAAAAATTAAAATTGAAATTTAACCCATAAAAACCACACCCACAAATGCAGCCCATTAAAAGCCTACTCGCGCAATCCATCAAAAGCCCATTCTCACTCCTTCCAATACAAAAAAAACATGTTGTAGGGTTTCCCCTAAATCCCTAATTGCAACCAATGAAATATTGATGGTCCCTGACGCCGTCTTTCGCGATCATTCCGTTTTCATCACCACTCTGTCGGCACCGGCAAGAGCCTCCTCATCTGCCATGCCATCTGCGTGCTCTGCGACATCCACCCACGCAACTCCGTCTTCGTCACCATCTCCACCGGCATCACCAATCCTCCACTCCTTCGCCAGCGTCAGCCTCCTCGGAACCCAATCCGTCGACCCCAACACCGTCCTCCGCGAGGTCCTCATCGTGACTGTGAGAGAACGAAGGAGAGGAGGGGAAGGAGAGCTTTGTTTTTTTGTTTTTTTTTCACTCTCTGTTTTTGTGAGAAGGAGAGCTGGAGAGGAGGGGAAGGATAGTAAGAGAGCAAGGTTTTTCACTTTCGGGTTCTCTCACTCTATATTGTGAGTTGTGACGGAAAGTAAAGAGAGGATGGGAGGAAAAGAAACCTAGGGTTTCTTGTCAATTATGGATGATTGTGATTCTATTTGTAAAATTGAATGGTATAGATGAGGTGTTTCAAGCGACCATAAATTTTCATTGGGTTCAGGTTGAACCCGACCAACCCGAGCCCGACCCGAATTGGGTTCGGGTTATCTCAGGTTCGGGTTGGGTTGAACCTGAGAGGGAAAAAACTCTAACCTGAACCCGCCCACGAATTGGATTGGGTCGGGTTCAACCCGCCCAAGTTGCACCCCTAATAAGATCGAGTATTTTAAATGCTTCCAGTATTTTGTGACTCATCAGTTGCATTTATTCTAATTTCTAAATGATATGCCGATGTATGAAAAATACATAAAATTACAAAAAGGTCATATATGTATGAATATCACATAAGATTCCATATTAGGCAGTCACCATCTACATAAAAACACAGAGTTGGCATCAATATATCTAAGCAGATAGTCTTTAACTTGCTGTATGAAGACCTAGTATTTTAGGTAAAGTGGTTAAAGGAGTTTTATGTTACATTTGTGTAAGATGATACATGGAATTATTCTAATGCCATTTTCTTTGCTAATTGTGGTCTCTGTCAATCAATCAATCAAATCATCACCATAATTTTAGATAATAAAGATGCTTCCTATGTTAATTTTACCACAACCTGTAGCAAGTCCTCACAAACCATGACATATGGTTTCTGTTTATCACTGCATGATAAGGTAGCCTTATATGTTCATATCATTCAATGATTCAAATTTTTTTCTGTTATTGATGATAGTCTTTTGTTATTGATTTCATACTTCTTTTTTCTCTTGTCATTATCAATTAACTGAGGATTCTTTTGGTTACTACTTTTCTTTTATGATTTATATCAAATTTGAATTTTTTTTCTTTTCATTTTTTCTCCTCAATTTACAATTTTGTATGTTATTTTGGGCTTTCCCAACTCTCAAAATTCTTTAAATTCTGACAGCTCTGTCCTTACCATTTCTATCCACCACGGATTACACATCCTATAACAGCAATTTATGAACTCAGTTATGGCGAAAGAGAGTTGAGACAAGGTACCATGAAACAGAAAGCAAAATGAAGTACAATTTTATAATATGCTTCTCGAATGGTAGTTTTTACTGTGATTAATGCTTATGTGCAGCTGAGATCAGAAAATTCCTTCACTCAAGACTGGGACTACCATTGGATCGCCCTCTCCTACTGATAGCTAATTCTCTAAATTTTGGTAACAAGGGGAGCAATTCCACAGAGCATGGTATGAGTTCCATCTTATAGCTGCAAACATTTATCAATTTAAACATTATCTTACTTCAAAGGACCATCCTGAAATGTTGCTAATCACTGAATGTTGCATGGTCTACTTATAATTTCTGAAGTTTTCTTAACTTAGCATAACTCTGTGCAAATGCAGGGTCGCCTTTGCTTAAAATGTCCACACTGATATCCCAAGTAGTGGAGGTCAGTACATTGACATAAATTGTTGAGACGCTTGTTGCATATGATCTGCGGGATTTGTAGTTTACTAACAGAGAAATCATTCTTGTGTGCTCCTCCTTATTTTCACTAACAACTATATGACACCTTCTGCAGTGACCGGAGGCCTTGTATCCCTTGTTGACGGGTCTTATGAATACTATCATTATCTTCAGGATGGTTTCGATGACAATGTAATGAATCTCCTTCCCTTCTAAGTGTTAGTCTATTATGACAAATAGGATGCTTGTGGAGTATTTTGTTTTATATTTAGTGTGAATTTGTTTAGTAGTGTAAAATGTGTCGATCTCAGAGATGGTGCAAGTAGAGTAACTGTCTTGAAATTTGAACGTCTGCTCCTTTTTTTTAATGATTGGTCATGGCCACTATAGGTAATAATGCTTGAGTCAGGTCAATTCGAAGAGAAATATTTTTTGTTTTTACTTTTTCATTGTCTAAAAACATTAGGACTTTCAGTAAATATGATTTTCAGTGAGCTCCTATTCACAAATTTGTACATTCAAGTTATCTCTAGTCTTGTAAACTTTGTGGCCTTGGAGAAATGTGTCATAGAATTAGAGGATTGTGAAGCCAGCCCATTAGTATATTATGAATTTTAAAATTTAAGATTTATATGGAAGGTATATGCTGTGGTTGTGTATTCTACTAATATGACCAATTCTAACATCCATTTATACAAGTCTTATGGAATTTCCAATGCTGGTCAAGAGATTTCTAGTTGACAGATCACAGATGAAATCATATATCAATGGACAGTAAGGAAAAGTTCACTTCATCAATTGTCTCTGTGTATTTGTTGTTGAGTATGGTAATGAAGCAAAAATCTCATGAAATTCATTATGATACTCATGAGGCATGAATGATTTGTACAGTTAGACTATGTAAACAAATCCCATAAACACTGATTAATCGATGGGATGGACTTTTCTAACTACCTCATAACCTCATTGAGAAAGAAGTAAATTATTTTTTATATCAGATCAGGATAAATTGATTGAAGCAACATTACTTTCTTCTTTCCATTTCATGTTAGTAAAAGAAAATGAAATGATCATTAGTTGATCCCTTAAAAAAAAAAAGAATTCACATGGATAAAGTATTTTGGACATAAACTTTGCTGTCAAGTATGAATTATATTACTGGCAAGGATTTGATTATCATCGTGCCTTGTCATTGATTTTGACATGCAGATTTAGTCCTGCAACTTTAGTGTTTCATGAATAGTCTTTTGTGATGAGACATCACAAAAGAAAGTAATGAACTTTAATGCATTAAATACTAGACTGTGGAAGGGATTGCAAATGAATGTAATCCTTTAGGCCCCGTTTGGAACAGGGATAAGTTTTATTCTTAGGTATAGATTTATCCAAGCATAAGTGAGTATAAATAAGGATAAAATGATTTTGTGTTTGATTGTATTTTGAATTATTTTCATTGGTAAATGTAAGAATAAATGTTTTTTGTTTGGGTAAAATGTGAATAAAGTATGGATAAAGATTTATAAAAGATGAAAAAATAATTATAGTTTTTTTTTTTTTTGCTATTGAAAGGACCCTCCGTGGCTGACCTTACGGTCGAGCTGGGAAGGCTACCTCCGTCTGTTTGCCCCGGTCCCACGGAAAATTCTTTCGAATAATCACCAGCAAATAGTAAATCAGCGCCAAGACTCGAATCGAGGACCTATCGATGAAACCGCTAAACCCTGAACCGTTGTGTTATGACCACTGGGGACTAAAAAAAATAATGATAGTTGATTTGACAGATGATTTATAAGAGGTGATGACAATTGATTTGACAGTGGTTAGGCCACATATTCTTTGAGTGGAATAACCTAGGATAATTTTAATTACAGGGGTTGGTTGGAATCCATATACCATTTTATACTAGTTTATTCTAGCATACTTTATCAAGGGTTATCCAAGGCAAACAAACACCCTTTATCCCTTATCTGAGATTATCTGGGGTTATCTGGTGGCTTATTCCCAAAACAAATGGGGGCTTAGAAAAAGAAACCTGCATTCAATGAGAGATTCTATGTGTTTCATAATTTGAACTTCGATATGCCAGTGTATTTTAATATCACATGCCACTGATTTCAGGTAAGGGTTTATGTCTCCGATGTGGATGAGATCATCATTATTGTTTGAATGTTTGCTAAATATTTTCTCCTACTGGAAATTAGACACACACTTTGCTACATACCTTTTCATAATGGAAATTGGACCTACACATTTTATGCACAGTTGATCATTCGTTTGATATATTTCTTCCTTATCGGATCAGGCAGTCTCATGTCTGCTTGTTAACATGTACTTGTGACTGATTTTTGGAAGTTGAATATGCAGCACAATTACTGTATTTTCTTGATCTGGAATTAAATATTTCATTTTATTGATGTCAGGGATGGGGATGTGCCTATCGTTCTCTACAGACTATAATATCATGGTTCAGACTTCAACATTACACATCAATTGAAGTTCCTTCTCACAGGCAAGATATTAGACATTTGAATCCAGTCTTTCCATGTATTACTAAAAACACACACTCACTCTCTCTTATTGGTCAGGCTTAGAGTTGGGACAGTAATGATCTTTTCTGTCAAATGCTAGTTGGAGCTTCTTTTAAGAGATGTAGATAATGTGCCTCCGCAGTTGAAGAAGTTCACCAAATTGATGAAAATATTTGTCAATGACATTATTTTAAACTAATTAAGATACCCAATTGAGGTTATAATCTGCTCATAGCTCACCAGAAGGGTGCCTTTTTGTCTTCAGGGAAATTCAGCAGGCTCTTGTAGATATTGGTGATAAGGAGGCTCCTTTTGTAGGATCCCGTGAATGGATTGGAGCCATTGAATTAAGCTTTGTATTGGATAAACTTCTTGGTGTAAGTATTCTGCTAAAAAGTAATTTATCTTTTGATGAGAATTGATAGATTTTTTTGTAAGAATTAACCGGAAGGGTTTTGCTTCAGTGTGTCCCTTTACAATTTTGACTTTTCAAAAAAGTAATTTTGCATACCCTTGTTGCTCATGGTAATCGTCACTATTTTAAATATCGATCAATATATCGATTTTTCTAACTAAATCAATAAATATCGGGTATATATTGAAGTTTTAGCGAGAAATTGAATTTCTCGTCACTTTCTCGCGAGAAAGGGGGGGGGGGGGGGGCATAATGTTCTTTGATGCCAATGCTTAATAAATGAATCACATTCACAAAGGAAAAAGAATGAAATTTCAATTAAATTTATGAAAATGAGATGTTTGTAATGCTTTTTAATAATAATAATAATGAAATTTCCTATTGTATAATATCATAAACATGTATAGGGATCATTGTTTTAAAATGATTATAATTATTACATTACAAATGAGATTTCAGTATACATTTATGCTCTCAATCTTTTTTTATAATTTAGGTCCCTGATTTTTCTAAACGTATAAATACACCATAGTATTGTCTTTCTCTGTTTTTCTGTTTCTTTGAGATTTTTTCTTTTTTTCCCTCATTTTTTTCATTTTTTTTCTATTTCCCAGCAAAAAAAAAAAAAGAAAAAAAAAAAACCAAAATCGATATATCGATTTAGACCCTTTTCGATATATCGATAAAATCGATATTTTAAACACTGCTAATTGTATATTTTACCTTAAAAGTGGAAGCATGTTTTACAGATTACATTACCAAAATGTCCTTACTGTTTCATGTATTACATCTCTAGCATCATCCAGACCATTCCCTACATATCCAATGTTTTATCTCCACTGGATTTGATGTTGATGTGATGGTTCAAAGGACACACCATAGCTGGAGCTTTCCAAGTATTGTTAATGCAAAAGGCTGTACGGATTCTTTATAATTTTCTGTGCAGCTTTCAGATGAGAATTTATATCAAATAAATATTGGTAGTACTATTATCTTCTGGGATGCTATTGTTCGTCTGGGAAAATTAAATTACTTCTTGAACAGGTTACTTGCAAGATTTTGAACGTCCGATCTGGAGCAGATCTTCCAGAGAAATGTCGGGAGCTTGCCTTACATTTTGATACGCAAGGGACCCCAATCATGATCGGTAAGTAGTTGCAGAAATATGACCTGATAACTCCATGGGAACTATATCAGTGCACCTGGTAACTCCATGGGAACTATATTTCTCACAAGTAGAAAGTCATCTGATAATTGTCTTCTTGGCTTAGTCTTCAGTTGAAAACCTAATTTATTTCACCATCTTTTTTTTTTTACCAAGATACCTACTTTGTGTCTGAAAGGAAAGGGTATCCAAAACATTTGCACTCCCAAATTATGGCAGCAACTCACACAAATAAGAGAATCGCAATCTCTCGCTATATTCTTTGGTTTTCTCATGGATTGTTAGTAGATCAAAACCCCATCAACTTTGGATTTTTCTCACTTATGGTATTGCTCAATGGTAGCATGTGAGGGAGTTTTGTGAATGGTTGGAAGGACCCATGAGGAAAAACATTAATTTTCTTCATCTTTTCAACCAAGCAAATAAAATGTTTTACCCCTAATTTGGGGTACGACATAACCTTAACGTGGATATATTGCTACTCTGGGATAGATAACTATCGAAATAGATATTCTGTGAGAAATAGTTTCTTATTCCCATCATCATTAAGTTTGTCCCTAGTGTTTATTTGTATGGTATGAATGGATAATTCGACCTCTTTGGGATTTATTAATGGTGCTTATGCTAGCTTATTCAACATTAGTTGTTGGTCTTTATTTTTGCAATATTAGTAGTTCCGGACAGTATTGCTTTCACTGCCTCTATAGTTGAATCACCAAACTCACTTTAATGAGGGCTGAGAACAAATATTTCATATCGTTGCAGGTGGAGGGGTTCTTGCATATACCCTACTGGGAGTTGACTACAACGAGACGAGTGGAGACTGCGCATTTCTTATCCTCGACCCCCATTACACTGGTACTGATGATCTGAAGAAGATTGTGAATGGGGGATGGTGTGGATGGAAGAAGGCCATCGATAGCAAGGGCAAGAACTTCTTTTTGGCTGATAAATTTTACAACCTCCTGCTTCCACAAAGGCCTAAAATGGTTTGAAAATGCATGAACCTGCAAGGATATCCACGTGCAGGTACCAAGAACAAACATCATACATTGAATTATCCTTAAATTTGAGTTCCATTAACACTGGAGAGGTAAATTATCTGCCTGTGTTCTAGATTTTTAGCCCCTGTTTGGAACTGTTATAGTGTTATTCAGTCATACATGGTTATGAAGGATGATAATTTTCTCTTTTTTGTTTGATTGTCCTTTTCTGTAAGTCCAGTTGAGAAACATAAAAGTCATTCTTTGAGAGAGAGAATAGCTGGGAGCTTTATGTCCACGGAGTGGCAATTCATTGAGCATTAGGTGTGGCATATGCACCTCTCATTTATAATCCATTTTTTTATGTCCTTTAGCATACTGAAATCTGAATCAAGAAATTGATTTACAGGAAATTGGCCTCGTTATAATATTATTTGAATTAAAGCCTGCATTGGGGTTGTGATATAAGTTATTTTGGTACAAATACCTATCCAATCATCATTGAAAGTTGTTCAAGTGGAATAAGCTATTTTCTGTTTAATTGTTTTTTTAGTTATTTATGTTGGAAAATGTAATGAAGTTTTTGTTTGGTTGAACAAGAATAAGATGTGGCTAAAATGTTTGATTTTTTTTTGGTTAAAAGGTCAATAAGATGTTAATAATGTTTTGTATAAAAGATGAAAAAATATTAGATGTGGGGTCACGAATAGATTAGGTGGAATAATTGGAATAATGCATGGTACTAACAATCACAATTAGCGATAAAACTTGATAGTATATGTTTAAGATCACGTATTTATCTACACTGTGATAGGAAATTGAACTAAGAACATGACAAATATTTTTTTTGAAGAATTTAAATTAATATTTGATCAGGGTTATCAAAAGAGCGTCATTAAAAGTATTACATTTATCATGGATTATCAAACCGTGATACAAAGTATATCATTTCATCTCGGTTTGTATATGATGTGAATTAGATTTGATTACAATAATAGTGACAATGTGATCAAATATATTAAATTTGCGTGATAAAAACATTTCATGGTTTTAAAAATACAACAGATACTGTATTTCATCCAGTCATTTGGTGAGTGAGCTTTTGCTATAATCAGAGGCTGCTTGTTCTCTTGTTTATATCAACAGTTCAGTGATTTCATAGTGACGTTTAAGCACATGTTTGGGAAAATGTTTTTGTAAGTTTTGTTTGTGTAAATGGCCCAATGGTCTATTTATAAATTAATTTATATATCTTAATTTTGCACACGAGGCATTATAGATGTTTTGGAGAGAGATTTTTATGTGAAATACGATTTCACGTTGGTTTTAAATGAACGAGTACTACCTTTTAAATAACAATAATGTTAGGGGATAGTCAGCATGATAGTCTTAGGCTCCGTTTGGAAACACATATTGAAAAGTAGATTTTGGAATAAAGCTGCTTTTTAAGATGATTTTAGATCTTGACTTTTTTGGGATGCTTTTTTTTAATTCAGGAATCAATATTTGGAAGGAGTTTAATGTTTGGTAGAAAAAGTTGCTTTTCAATTCAAAAAATCGATTCCGACCAAAAAGCGTTCTTTTTGAGCTTTTAAAAACACGGATTTCGAGAGAGAAATTAAAAGGAATCCAGCTTTTGATTCCGCCGGAATCCGACCCGTTTGGCTGCACGATTTTGAGATTTTAGCTTTTCAAAAAGCGGAATCCGCCCAAACCTCGTTACCAAACGGGGCCTTAGAGATAGTGTATATATATAATTTAATTTTTTATAATAATAATTTCATGAATATTTTTCATGAAAAGTTTCTAATTGATTTATTTTTATCAAATATAAATTTTTTTAAAGAGATATATAGAATGTCTGAGACTGGCGTATAAGTGTATGACAAGGCTCTTTTTTAATGATCAAGTTTTGATTAAGTCGTTAAACACCTCCTATCTAGCCATCTCTGTGAAAGAGGTTAATGAATCACTGGAAAACACCATTTAACAAAAGAATAAAACAACGCTCTTTTTTAAATGATAATGAGTAAAAATGTGAACTTCATGCTCAAATAATACATAACTAGGTTTTTCTCACATGCATGTTAATTAATATATTTCATCTCAGACCAATGTACAACTCCATATAAATCCTTATTAATATGTTTTTTCTATAACGAGGTATATATCTCATTCATTAACATATCTTTAAAATGAGTACATAAAATTTATTGGATTATATATATATTTTTATTTATAAAAATTACATATCTTATTAAATAAATGAATATATATTACTTTTTTAAATAAATTAAAAAGGGTGGAGATGCATTTAAAGCTGAAAAAGTGTATATGTTTTAACATTTTCGTTTCACAAGGAATCCCCAATGATTAAAAAAAAAAGTCAAAAAGTATAGGCGCGTGACACTCACTCAAAGACACTTTACACTTTCATGAAAGAAAACCCAACATTAATGTGCATGAAATGCTTTGGTTTCGTCAATTTTTTTTTTGGTACTTGTTTCATCAGAGAAGTAGACCTGTTCAACCCACACCATTATTCGACCCAACCCAAGTTTTTTTACAAATCTCTAAACCCACACCTAAATATATATTTGAAACCTCACAGTGGAAACCCACCCCCAACCATTTTACAAAACACACTCACCCCCCCCCTCTCTCTCTCACTCTCTCTCTCTCTCTCAGGTGGTGAATCCGTAGAGAATACGATGGAGACCGCTCATGTTTGATCCCCAATCCTCTACGTGGGGGACCTCTACCCCTCCGTAGCAGAGTCCGATCTCGCCTCCGCCTTCCTCCCCTTCGGAGACATTGCCTCCGTCCGCGTCTGCAGGGACCGCCTCTATCTGCGTCAATGGAGAGCGCGGATCTCGAGGAGATGTTCGGGAGGTTCAGGATGATTGTCTCTTGCAAGGTTGCGATGGAGGATGATGAGCACAGCAAAGGCTTTGGGTTTGTGCAGTTTGAGAGTGAGGAGTACACCTGCGCCGTGATGAAGGAATTGGATTGCAGCCTTACCCCTGAAAATAAAAGGCTGCAAGGATTTTCATTTTCTTTTTTTGTTTTTGTTGGTTCTGTTTTCCTTATTGGATTGTGGGTTTTTGATTTATGAAACGAATTCTTTGTTTTGTGAGTGTTATATGTGAATTGAGAAGTGAAAATATATTTTCTCGTATGGGTTCTTGCCGAGTAATCTTTAATTCCTAATTCTTTTGCTTATTTAGTTTTGATTGATAATCTTGATTGTTCCCACATATGTTTGTGATTTGATGTCATTTGACCCAAATTAGTCAATCTTCACTCTAATCGGACGACTGGCGTTGGTCGAACTGGGATGTTGAAAACAACTAAAGGTAGTCGAACTACGGTCAGTAAGGAGTGAAGCTTCTGGAACTCATTTGACAAATCACAGTCGATCTTGACATTTTATGGATGACGGTACGAGGTCGCCCTGGGCCATTTAGGACGACTTAAGTCAGCCAAACCATGTTCAAAATGGATTAGAATGGTTCTGAAACTCATTCGATCGATTTCAGTTGACCATAACCTTATAAGTATGACAAACTCTGGTTGAACATGTAAGTTTTAGACAACTGTAGGCAGTCGAACTAGATCTAGAACTTAGCAAAGGTTTTTTGGAACTGATTCGACGGGTTGAAGTCAGTGAACCAAGTCTAGAACAATTTGGAACTGATTCGACGGATTAAAGTCAATCATCATATATGAGGTACGACAGGAGTCTGTAGAGCTGGGACATTGCAGACGACTGAATGTAGTCTAATCAGATCCAAAACTTACCAAAGGTGCTGGAACACTTCGACCAAATCCAGTCGATCACCATCATTATGGATGACTGTCATTGGTTGCCCTGGCTAATGTAAGTCGAACCAAATGCATAACTTGTCAAACATTTTTTTAAGACTTGTAAGATTTAATTAAACTACCTTTAAAAAAATATATCTTGTATTATCAAGATCTACACAACATACAACATCTACAAAATATTATATTTGAACTATCTTTACAAATTATGTCCCATTTTGGGTTTCGTTCTTCAAGTGCAAAGAACTCAGTGGCCGCCGGAGAGATCACCGGTGAAGGTGGATGAAAGGGACGTTGAAAGTAGTTGACAGAGAAGTTGTCGGCCGACCGGGTGACAAGGAGAGCCGTCGCGCGAGAGCGAGGCCTGAAATGGGTTTTGGATTTTTTTTTTTTTTTTGGTATTTGAGTTTTGGGGGTGAGGAGTGTGATTTTATGGATTCTTATTGGGTGAAAAGTACAATGGGTGAACACTGTTTAAATGGGGTGGGATAGGACGGGGTGACTTTCAACTTTTGAAATATCAAAGTAATTGGTTTTTTTTGTAATTTTTCATGGTGTGGGTATAACCGCCCCTTCAACATATTTACCTTTATATCCCGATTGAGTGTATTAGAAATCCCAAGGAACTTCCACCTGGCCTATATTAATGTGCATGAAATTCTGTTTTTGTTTTGTCAATTTCTCATTATAAATAATAAAATAATGAAACGTTCCATTTATTTATGGAAAAAATCTAAATAACTCCCTTAAACCGTCTTAAATCTATATAACCGTCTAACTTTTTCAAAAGTTCATATAACTCCAGAAAATATCTATGTAAATCTAAATAGCTTTCTTAGTTAAATTTTTCTTACAGATTAAGATTAATTTTACAAACATTCTGTCTGGTTAATCCTAATTAAAACATAATATACTAAAACCCTCTTACAATGTGATAAAAATATAAAAAATCCCTCTGTAAATGATAATTTTACGTTTCTGAATAGAGTTTTGTAATCTATTTGAAAGGATAAAATCATCATATACATAAAATTATTTGCATTTTTAACAAATTGTGGGGTTTTTTTTTGTATACTTTGCTTTCAATTAGAGTCAACAAAACGAAATATTCACATAATGTTTATCATCTGTCAATAAAAATTTAACTCATGTAGTTATTTGGATTTATATAGGTGTTTTCGGGGAGTTATATGTGCTTTAGGAAAAATCAGGGGTTATATGGATTTCAGCCATTTTACAGGGGATTATTTGGAAATTTCCCTTTATTCACTATTTCACTTTGTAAAAAGTTTCACTAATTCATAAAGAAAAGGGCGCAGATATCGGCACCCCAGCAAGAAACCCACCCCTTAAAAAAATCAAAATTTTTTTTTGTACACTGTAGCAGTAGGAGTAAACCCACCCCGAGGTCGGCGATCTCTCTGGCGTTGGTGATGAATTATGGTCGTCAGAGGATCTGGCGAGTGTACCAACCCAGATCAACATGCCTTCTAGCGACGGTGGTGAATTGTGGTCGCTCGAAGTCCCGACGAGCTAAATTCACATTTTTAAAAGTTTCAAATCAAATAAACAAATTTTACATTTAAACACATATAACAGACAGTCATAACAGCATTTAAAACACATCAAAATATGATATTCTAATTTCATAACCAACCATTCACATGACTACATAATAAAATACATGCTCAAATTCCACAACCATTCATGTAACTATATTGATTTTTTCATATATAAAAATAAATAACATATCCAATAAAAATAATTACTCTTTTTTTTCAAAAAATAAAATAAGTATAAAAATAATCTGAACATGTATTTTGTTTTCTAGAGATAATTCGTTATGGAATGCTACAATCGTATTTTGATGTGTTACAAATGCTAACATCATATTTTGATGTGTTTTAAATGCTGTTATGATTGTCTGTTATATGTGTTTAAATGTAAAATTTGTCTATATGGTTTGAAACTTGTAAAAATGTGAATTTATTATCTCTTACTTTAGCTCGCCGGGCCTTCAGGCAACCACACTTCACCACCGTCGTCAGAAGGCATGCCGACCTGGGTTGGTATTCTCGTCGGAACCTCTGGCGACCATGATTCATCACCATCGCCAGAGGAATCGCTGACTTTGGGGTGAGTTTACTCCTACTGCTACAATGTCCAAATTTTTATTTTTATTTTTTTAAGGGGTGGGTTTCTTGCTATGTGGGGTGCCGATATCCGCAAACTTGCCCTCGTCAAAGTTGGCCAGGGACTAAAGTACTAAACCAAAAATATTAATAAAAAACGCATGCACTCTTAACGATACACCTACATAAAGGAACGCTCAGTTTTGCTTGAAAAAGACAAATATTTGTTTTGCAAGAATAAATCTTTGTAGCTATATGTAGATAAGTTAGGGTAAAGTCTAATAATTATTCTAAAAAAATGTTAGAATTACTTATTAGAATAAATTTATGCTTGAATAAAAATATCATTATCTGTTATTTTAAAAAAATTATCTCACCTAATACTCTCTGCACAAATTCTAAAAATTGTCATATCTATCATATCACACACACATCTCTTATACTATTCCCTAATACAAATAATTTATGTAGGGGTATAGTTGTCATTTAAAAATTGATAAACTCTTATCCGTCTTTTATCTACCATTTATCTTTACTTTATTCATGATGAACCAATTAACCAAACAATAAAAAAATTATTTTTACATTTTCTAATGAGAATAACAGAAAATGCAACAAAGCAAAAATTTACTTATTCAACATGGATTGTTATCTATTCCAGTATAGCTATAAGAAAAGAATAACCCTATGTCACATCCCAAATGGGACGAGGGGTCTGAGAATCAAACACTCTCTACGTGATCTGAGCTGCACCAGACTCTCCAGATAAATATCCCATCCATTGAGAGATTAAACATCCAGCCATTCCATTTATAGTCACTGATTACTCTCTCTCCGTCTCTTATCTCTTCTCCCTCTCAGGGAAGAGCAATCGGAACCGGCGATGTCTTTCGCTACTGCATCGAGCTCTGCATGGTTTCAAGAAACTCGCTAGAGGGGACGTCCTTGCCACCTGCATTGTCTCCTTGAGCTGCTACGATTACAGGGACTTCGTTAGCGATCAATCAACCTCTACAAGGGAGCTAGTGTCTCTTATCCGTTTTGATCTGCATTTGAAAGTTAAAGATAAACACATTTTAGCTTTTCTAGCGATTAAAAAAAATAACAAAATTAGGTTTTTTAAAAATTGAGTTTGAAACTCTAGATTTTAAAAATCTTAATATTTTAATCTACGTAGCATTAGCCAACCGCGTGCGTCCCCACCGCTGGATTCATCAAGTGGAGGTCCCTGATCTTGCTTTGTTTCTAACCCAGATAGGTGGGCTAATGGATTGGTGGAGTTTATGAGGGTAGTAAATTTGTAAATTTGGACGTGATTATATATATAGAGATCTATATGAGATTCAGTGAGGATTCTTTTGGATTTTCTGTTGACTGACTTTTTGCTTAGATACAATTTACTTTTTGCTTTGATATAGGTGTAAATGATTTTGTTTTCTGAGAGTTCAAAAGTGTTGATTTTGAAATAAATTTACGTAGATATAAACTAATTTTCACCAACACGCCGTGCACGTGAAAAAAATTTGATATGTTAATAATAAAATAAACAGATTACCAAGCGAAAAAAATAAAATAAATGGACTACATTTATGTTCATATGACCCACCAAATATGACAATATTATTATCGATTTAAAAGTAAAATTAATAAATCATGACATGTTTTAAAATTTTCAGATCATATAAATTCACATTAAGAAAGTGCGAAAAAATTATAATTAGCATCTAGAATTTATTGATAATTTATGATACCATCTTTAAAACAATTTAAAAATAGATATATTGATGAGATATATATTGTTGTGACAAAAATAGTGATATTTTTATAAGCTAATGGATAATTATAAATGCAGTTAGCGTAAAGGCGTTTATTTAATTTTTTTTTTACACATAAAATATATTTTGTTTATGTTTTAAACTACTTTAGAAAACAAATTAAAGAAAATAGATCATATTAAACCCTAAACCCTAATTTAAATAAAATCTAATAAAATTTAACCAATTTAGAAAACATAAAAAAAATTGCATAGGGACAGGGTTAGATCCAACTCAAACCGCAACCATCTCTTCATCATTGTCCACTTCATAATTTTCAGTATATACATTTATGTCAACAATTATGAGCAACTGGTTTAGAAAAACTCTCACTTGGTCACTATATTTTGTATACGTTTATTTATTATATCAATGTAAATCATTATTACACGAAAACACTAAAACTGAGGATAATGTGAATTCATTATCATACCAAAACACTAAAAAAAACTGAACAGTTTTTAAAATTAACCCTTAAATTTTTTACACATTTGACCCTAGAAAACAAATCTTAAAAAATATTTTTTAAAAAAAGAAAAGAAAAGAAAAGAAGAAAATAAAATAAACTATAAAAAAAGAAAAATCTAAAATAAAACAAGATTATGAAAAAAGAAACTAAAAAGATCACCCTATTTGTAAATCACAATATAAGAGAAAAAAAATACAGAAATAACAAATAAATAAAAATAAAAGAAGAGCCAAACAGATAATTGAATAAATTTCAAAAAATAAAAAAATTAAAATCTAAAAATAAAAAAATCTTTTAATAAAATAGGAAATAAATCTTTCATTTTTTTTGTAGGAATTTGTGACCCTCCAGGGGTCCTAGGCTATGTAGCCTTGCTGCAACTTCAGAATAAAACATCAAATATTAATAAAGATAAACCAGTACTGCAATCTCCACCAAAATCTCCAATTGTCACACACAATACTGCAGCTTCAAAAACAAAATTATTCGTAGACTAATCAATAACTTCTTCTAATAGTGTGAGTAAGAAAAATGAATTGATACACTCCCAATGCAAGTCATAAAAAAAGAGAGAACATAAACCTATACCATACAGTGATGTTAGTACTTTTGAATGATAAAACTTAAAAGTCTATTGTATTATATAAGCAGATCAATCAAGGGAAAAAAAAAAAAACTAGCTGAGATCGATATCGACCCTTTGAGGCTCATACTGGTTTTCGGCCAGTTTGGTCCCAAGCTGCCCAGCCGCTCCCGCTCCGAATGCATAGAGCTTCCCCGATTCAGTAAGCGCAAGCGTGTGTCCCAGCAGTTGTCCAATCGGATGACATGAGTTTGTTGTTCCAATCTGAACAATTCTCTCATTCAACTGCTTCAACGACGCTAATAGCTTTGGCTTTAGTATAAAACCCTCGTCCTCCGCCTGTCATGGATAACATATTTCATATTAGGCAATGTTTTAAAATTTAAACAGTTCATTGAACCAGAAAAATAATGGATTTAAATCGTGACAAATAAAAAATGTAATATTTTTAAAAAAAACTTTGCATAAAGCTTTTATTTAACATCATAACATGATTTTAGTATATAAAATCTAATATTTTTATTAGATTTTATATTTTAACAAGTAATTAATCATAATTTCTATTAATAAAGAATTGGTTTGTGTGTGGATTCTTATTCAAAATCTTTGCATAGATAGTCATTTTTTTGTACAATCATATATCACACCTCATTTTAAAAGTTTTTTGGATTATTCGAGATGATCATTAAATGTTAACTGAATCTCATCAGATCTGATCAATCTTTAATATGTGATTGACTAGATCCCATCCCGACATACCTAGACGAGAAGAGAATTCTCAACCCAAGATTGTCTACCCATCAAAATAAAGTAATTAAAGAAGAGTAGGAAATGTTATACCTGTCCTTCCAGTCCTGGGCCGTAAATTCTGATCCCGAATGAGTAGACGGCGCCGTCTTCAGTCACCAAAAAGGTGGTGCAGACGCCGGCGACAATGTGGACCACCTTGACATGTTCGAGACCTTCGACCACCGTAGGGACCATCTTGTTATCTTTGGTCCCGTGGCCCAGGCACCCGGTATTGCCCCACCCCCACGTGCACACACGCCCGTCTAGTCCCAAGACCGCCGCATGCCACGCACCGGCCGAGACCGACATGGGTTGTAGGTTCAGTATTTGGAAGTGCTCGATCTTCTGGGGGTGGTAATAGTTTTTGTTTGTACCAATGCCTAGCTTCCCACCTAGTCCACACCCAACCGAATACACAGACCTGCATTACATCAAATGAATGAGAATGCATGACGATGTCACAAGAAATAATACATATGGTGAACATATAACATGGCAATAGCAATGATTGACTTATCTAGGATGAAAATGCATCATACTTTGTTTTGAGCACTGATAGACAGCTATTCCCAATGTTCAGCCTTGTTAAACAAATATATGAATTTTTCTACAAAGAAAAGTACGCATTCAATCCATTATATGTTTCAATTTTCTTATAAAGATGTCTAATATATTATATTAGACAAGTATATATTGCTCAAAAAAATTATATTCAAAATAATTGCGAAAGGAATGTTATGTTAGTGGTAGAGGCTCTGAGACAATCTTTCTAAGGAACACTGTTTGAGTTTACAAATAGTATTCCTAAAATCTTTGTTTGCTAAATAGTAGTTCTATAACTATAATCAATATGCAACTTCCAAAGGGGGCCATATAGAATATGATGCTAGCAATAACACCATTATAAAAAGGATTCTGGTACTAAATAGAAACAAAAATTAAACAAGATATGCATTCCATTTATATAGATATATGCTTCATTTTCTTTTAAAGAGTAGAATTTAGAAGCGTACAACTTAAAAAAAAAAAAATTCAAACATGTTGGAGATCATAAAACTGATCAGTTCTTAACATTTTTTTAATAAAGAAAAGAATAATTATGCATCAGGTCCCACTTTTAACCTTCATGTATATAGCTTTATGTGAATGATATGATATACACTAATGAAGGGATCTCCATCTAAATGTTTATATCATTCAATAAACATGAATGAATAAAACTAGCTCTGCAAGTAGGACTTAATGTATCAAAGCAGTATAAAAAAAAAGGGTTATATAAGAACTTCTTGTTAAATTACATGTGTAGAGTATTCATATTGTATTACATGTGTACTACTGTGTTACACGTGTTATAGGTCTTGTATCATTATATAAATGGCTCTATCCCTCTCTTAATAAATTAGGTCATATTATTCTCTTCTCCAAAAGTCTAACATGGTATCAGAGCCCCTTTAAGACCTCAAACAATTTTTTATTTTTATTTTTCGGATCTTTGTTGAGATTCGACGTTTATTACAACGTGTCGTTGTTCGCGAAGTCGTCGTAGTCATCTTCGCCGTTCGTCCGTCCGCGCCGCGTCGTCATCGCCGTCAACGGCCACGCCACAGCACGCCCGTCCGCGCCCGTCCGCGCGGGAGCCGCCCTGCAGCGTGCCCGTACGTCCCGGCAGATTCCAGCACCAGCCCGGCAGATTCCCGGACGCGCGCCGTACGCGTCCCTGCTCGTGCCCGGGAGATCCAGCCCCAGCCCCGGCAGATTCGGCGCGATCCGTGCCCGGCAGATCCCGGATTGCAGACGAGTGCATATTTGCGCTATCGTGCGCCGAGTTTCCAGCTAACGTGCGCGCACCCATCTGCCCGAGTCCATCTGCCCGGCCCATCTACCCGAGCGCATCTACCCGAGCCCATATGCCCGGCCCATCTGCCCGGTCCAAGATCCAATTACCCGGATCCGTTCACTCGCCGCCGGCAACCGTCGATCGCCGCCGGCAGCCGTCCACTCACCGCCGGCGACCGTCCGTAGCCGCCGGCAACCGTTCGTTGACCGCCGGCCGTCCGATCGCCGCCGGCACCGTCCGTAGCCGCCGGCAGCCGTCCATCCGCCGCCGGCAACCGTCCGTTCGCCGCCGGCAACCGTCCGTCGTCGCCGGCCGCCGTCCACTCGCCGCCGGCCATTTCTGTCCCATTTCTTTCCTGGATCGTTACATCTTCGTTCGGACTCCAAATCTAGTCATCCAGGTACTCATTTTGTTCAGTTTTTCATCGTCTACGCATTCGTGTATATTTCGGGTTCATTTGAGATACTTTGATTATGTCTTTATCTGAAAATCCGTCTGACCCGGATCCCACTTTGACGGTCAACGCTGCTGTTAAACTACCCGTCTCTACGGACTCATTTGAGCCCCTTCGTGATGTTCTTCCGAATTCAACCGATTTTCTTTTGACCTCCGTCGAAGATTGGCCGTCCTGGCGTGCCACTGTGAAGAGCACCCTCAGTTCACGTGATTTGTTCGGCCACCTTGATGGTACTATTGCTGTGCCACCGTCTGATTCTCCAGCGTATATCTCATGGCGGAGACGTGATCAGCGTGCCTCTTCTTATGTGATCAACTCTGTTGATCGTTCTCTTCGTGCTGATCTCAGTATATTCGATACGGCAGCGGAGATTTGGGCGTCTCTTCTTGAACGCTTTGTGGAGAAAAGTGGCGCCCGAGAGTATCAGTTACTTGCTGAGGTTCAGACAATTGTTCAGGGAGATCTTTCTGTCACCGATCTATACAATCGCATGCGCACCTGTTTTCGTGAACTACGAAATCTTGAGCCGGGTCCACGTGCATCTCTAGCTGAGCGAGCTGCCTTTCGTGATCGTCGTGAACTCTATCAGTTCCTTATGGCTCTTCGTCCTGAATATTCCGTGTTGGCTGGACAGTTGATTCATCGAGATCCTTTACCATGCTTAGAGGTTGTTTTAGCGAAAATTGTTGCCGAGGAGACTCGTCTTCGCACTGTAGCATCACGACAGACTACTTCCTTGACCATGTATTCTGGAGTTTTGGCTGCTACCTCTCCTGCTGTTCCTCTGCAACCTCATCACGTCCTACAATTCTGTGTGCGCACTGCCAAAGGTCAGGACATGCCATTAATAATTGTTGGGATCTTCATCCAGAGAAACGCCCGGTTACTCGTATGCCACAGCAAGCCTCTCAAGGTCGTGGTCGTGGCCGTGGTCCAGTTCACCGTCGTCCCACTGCTGCTGTTGCTACCACCACTGCACCAGGTTTGCCTACTTCTGATCATCTTGACACCTTGATCAATCAGCGACTTGAGCAGCTCTTACAGCAGCATCCACCTCGGTCTGAGTCTACTGCTCCCTCAGCCTTCTCTTCCACTCCGGGTACTTCTGTCTCTTGGATTTTTGATTCTGGTGCATCCCATCATATGACACCTAATAGTTCTATACTTACTGCATGTTCACCTGCTCCTGCTCATTTGCCTCCGATTCATACTGCTGACGGTTCTGCTTTAGTTATCACCCAGTGTGGATCTATCACCACCACCTCAGATCCCACTGGTCGTCTTTCCATTCCATTTGTTTTACATGCGCCGGATCTATGCATGAACCTTATTTCCATTAGTCGACTTTGTGATTCCGGTCTGACCGTTTCTTTCACTTCCTCTGGTTGTTTTGTGCAGGATCCACACTCGGGGCGGAGGATTGGCGTTGGTCGTAGAGTCGGCGGATTGTACTTCGTGGAGTATCTGCATCTCCTGTTCCAGATCCCTCTGTCTTCTGTGGTAGCGTCACTTCTAATGCCGATTTGTGGCATAGAAGGTTAGGTCATGTCTCTGAGTCTCGCCTTAAAGGCCTTTTTGAGTCTGGTGTGTTAGGATCTACTTCTTTTTCTCCTTTGTCTGTGTGTGAGGGCTGTAAATTGGCCAAACCTGTGGCCTTACCTTTTAGTTCTAGTAATAATCAGTCCACCAGTCCTTTTGAGTTAGTGCATTCTGACATTTGGGGTCCTGCTCCCGTACATTCTCTGAGTGGTTTTTCTTATTATATTAGCTTCATTGATGATTATTCTCACTTTACGTGGATTTATTTACTACGTAATCGCTCTGAGGTTGCTCACATTTATGATGTTTTTACCACCATGATTCATACCCAATTTCAGACTCGCATTAAAACCTTTCGCTCTGATTGTGCCAAAGAATATATTTCTTCTACAATGCGCTCTCTGATTCAATCACATGGCACAATCTTTCAGCAGTCTTGTCCCTACACTCATGAACAGAATGGTGTTGCCGAACGTAAACATCGCCACATTCTTGAGACCACTCGCTCTCTTCTACTGTCATCATCTGTTCCACAGCATTTCTGGGCTGAGGCTGCCCTTCTCTCTGTTCATCTCATAAATATCACTCCCTCTACAGTTCTCTCTGGCATGTCCCCTCATGAACGCCTCTATTCTTCACGTCCTAACTACAGTCGTCTTCGAGTTTTCGGTTGTACGTGTTATGTTCTTCTTCCTCCACATGCTCGTGACAAGCTCTCTGCTCGGTCTGTTCGATGTGTTTTCTTAGGGATAAGTTTTGAGCATAAGGGATATCGTTGTTATGATCCCGTGGGTCATCGTTTCTGGTTCGCTCGTCATGTCTCATTTGTTGAGGATGTTCCCTATTTTTCGTCTACGTCCCGTGAGTCCACTTCTCCTACGTCTCCCTCTGTTCAGCCTTGTCCTGGTTTTGAGTCTCTTCCCCTTCCTGAATCACCTTCTAGTCCTTCCCTGGTTGAGCCTTCTCCGATAGAGTGTGACTCTCTGCCTTCCTCTTCCAGTTCTACTGCAGATACTTCTCCTGGTGCTTCGCCTCCTGCGCCTGACGCCCCTCTCCCGGCCGTGGATCCGAGCAGTGGCGCTCGCTATCCTCAGCGCGAGCGTCGTCCGCCTGCCCGTTTCAGTTTTGATAGTGGACCCCCTGATCAGTTTGGTTTTGCCACAGTCAGCTCTTATTCTCCACAACTTCAAGCCTTTCTTGCAGCTATTCATACACATCGGGAGCCTAAATCTTATCAAGAGGCAGTTCAGCACCCTGAGTGGCGACAGGCCATGGATGAGGAGTTTCAGGCATTTCAGGAGACTCATACGTGGGATATCGTTCCTCTTCCCACTGGTGTTGAGCCTATCAGTTGTAAATGGATTTTTAAGGTCAAACATCGACCTGATGGATCCATTGAACGACACAAGGCTCGTCTGGTTGCTCGCGGTTTCACACAGGAGTATGGGATTGATTATGAGGAGACTTTCGCCCCTGTTGCACAGATGACCACCGTTCGCACTCTTCTTGCAGTTGCTGCGACTCGTCATTGGCCGCTCTTTCAGATGGATGTGAAGAATGCCTTTCTTCATGGGGATTTATCAGAGTTGGTCTACATGCACCCACCTCCTGGTCTTCGTACTCCTCCCCAACATGTCTGTCGTCTCCGGCGTGCTATATATGGTCTTAAGCAGGCTCCTCGTGCATGGTTTGAGCGTTTTCGCAGTGTTATTCTATCAGCTGGGTTTGTTGAGAGTTCTCAGGATCACTCTTTGTTTGTGCGATCATCATCGCAAGGTCGGGTGATTCTACTTTTATATGTGGATGATATGATCATCACTGGTGACGACTCAGCTGGTATTACTCTTGTTCAGCGCCACCTCAGTAGTCAGTTTCAGATGAAGGATCTCGGTACTCTTCGCTACTTTCTAGGGCTCGAGATTGCTCAGAGTAAGCGGGGGATTCTTCTCTCTCAGCAGAAGTACACAGCAGATATTATTGATCGTGCCGCTATATCTGACACTCGCCGTGCTGACACACCACTTGAGCTTCATGTAAAGCTACGTCCTACTGATGGTGAGCTCCTTCCAGATCCTACACGATACAGACAGATCGTGGGACAGCTAGTGTATCTCTGCATTACCAGACCTGACATTGCTCATGCAGTCAGTATAGTTAGTCAGTTCGTCTCTGCTCCTCGTTCGGTTCACTATAGTGCTCTCATAAGGATCCTTAGATACTTACGTGGGACTATTACTAGATCACTCTATCTGTCATCATCTTCATCTCTGGTTCTTCGAGCTTACACTGACGCTGATTGGGCAGGAGATCCGACTACTCGTCGATCCACTACTGGTTTTTGCATATTTCTTGGAGACTCTCTTATTTCCTGGCGCAGCAAGAAACAAGATGTTGTTTCTCTTTCCAGCACAGAAGCAGAGTATCGAGCTATGGCCATCACGACCAAAGAGATTGTTCATCTCAGACGTCTCTTGGTCGATCTTGGAGTTGATGTTACAGGTCCTACTCCACTTTACTGTGATAATCGGAGTGCTATTCAGATTGCTAGCAATCCAGTTTTTCATGAGAGGACTAAGCATATTGAGATCGATTGTCATTTTGTTCGTCAGCACTTCCTTGCTCAGACACTGACGCTTCCGCACATTTCCTCTACTGAGCAGATCGCAGACTTCTTTACGAAGTCTCATCCAGTTCTCAGATTCTTGTCTCTCATTCGCAAACTCACGTTGTTTGATCCACCTTGAGTTTGAGCGGGGGTGTTAAATTACATGTGTAGAGTATTCATATTGTATTACATGTGTATTACTGTGTTACACGTGTAATAGGTCTTGTATCATTATATAAATGGCTCTATCCCTCTCTTAATGAATTAGGTCATATTATTCTCTTCTCCAAAAATCTAACACTTCTAAAGTAGCTTATGAGAACACGAATTGATTCTAAAAAAAAAATTGTTGATTATCACGTTGCATACTTTTTATGTTTTTTGAAGAACGGTTTTGAAGTGATCTTTGTGACTAAAAGAATTAAGCAACTAGACCATAACATTTTAATATTTTAGATTAGGAAAATGTTACATTCAGTCTTTTTTTTATAGTTTAAAACGCAGGGCATACATATTTTATTTTAAAAAAAATAACAACATTGTTTAATAAGATGTTTTAATAAAAAGTGTACATCGCTCCATTTCAAATTTAATGAATAAAATTTTAGTAAATGTAAAATAAAATAAAAATTTAATGATGTATGTATTTCACTAGATTTCTAAAGATGGATATAAAACTGTATTTTAGACTGTAAAAAGAAATTAGTGTAACAATACCCTTTAGATTATTGTAAAAGCAAAATCATCCTAAATGCGTTTCCAAACGCCCATTAAAACTAAAAGAAAGAAAACTCACATTCCAGATGGCTGAAAAACCAGTGCCAGAAGATAACAATTCCCAGCAGATACCTGCACTACAGGCAAATCCTCAATCCGTCCTCCCACCAGCAGCCGCGGCGTCTCATCTCCGACATCGGAACCGTGCCCGACCCGCCCGTCCTTCCCCCAACAGAACGTGTACACCTTCCCCTCCACCGAAAGCACCGCCGCGAAGAACTTCCCTATCGCCGCCTCCACGACAAAAACATCCCTCAACGCCTCCACCATCTGTGGCACCGCCACGCCCTCTGTCCCCTCCTCCCCTCCCCCGTACCCGAACGACTTCCTCCCGCACGCGTACACCCTCCCCGCCTCGCTCACCAGCAATGTCGAGTCCTTCCCCACCGCCGCCTGCACGACGCGCACCCCGCGCAGGGCCTCCACCGCGCGCGGCGCGTGCTCGTCCTCGAACGCACCGTGCCCCAACTGCCCATTGTGGTTCGCGCCGAACGAGTAGACCGCGCCGCGCGACGCGACGGCCACGCTGTGGTCCGCGCTCGCGAGGACCTGAGGCGCACGCGCGGGCCCGCGCGCGGCCTCCCCCGCGAGGAGGAACCGGAGCGCGAGCTTCCATGAGCCGCCACACCGGCGCTTGATCTCGGCGCGCTCATGAGGGGTTGCGTGCTGGAAGATGAGGCGCGCGCGGCACATGTTGAGGGCTGCCGTCTCCGTGATGGGGGAGTCCGGGTCCGGCAGGAGGTCTGTAGGGTTTTTGAAAAAGGTGCATGTTGCCTGCAACAAAGTTAATGTCTCCGTGATATCGATAAGGTGTTGAGAACCTCTGTATCAAAGCCACAGAGTATACATTCGTATATCATAATTCTTTGGTGCACGCTCATATATTTTATGTTCGACGCTTTTATCTAAACTATCATGAGTATACATTCGTATATCATAATTCTTTGGTGCACTATTGACAAGGTGGACTTGCCTCGAGATTCGCGAGGTCCCGGGGGTCTAGATTGCGGTCGAGCACATTGAGGACGATGTCGGCGTTGAAGACGAACGGGAAATCACGTTCTTCCTTCGTGTTTTGAGGAACACGATTGAGTCTACAAATCTGTCATGCATATATATGTATGTATCATAGGGTTTAGGTTTTTTTTAATTATTAATGCATGCCCAGATAAGAAAAAACATTATAAAATCATGAACATTATACTTTAGAATATATAAAAAAAAAGAAAAAAAGAATTACATGTAATAAAGAATGATAGACGTGGCGAAAGAAATCCATTGGAAGGGGAAGGGGAAGGGAGGGAGAGAGAGAGAGAGGAGGCGAAATAGTTTTTTTTTAGATTAATAATGGGTTGGTGGAGTTTAATAGATACGAGGGTAAATTTGTAAATTGGAACATGATGATATTGATTTATATAAGATTTAGTGGGGATTTTTTGGATTCGTTGACTGAGTTTTTTGTGATTGGATATGGGTGTAACTGCTTTTGTTTTCTAATTTGATATCAATAGTGTGTGCTCATCAGGATTTATGCCAAACACATCACATTTTTTTAAGTGAAAATAATACTATATTAGTATTAATAATTGATATATAATATGTTAAAAATATTTTAAATGTTTGAGTGCATGCTAAATTATATTTAGATGGCCCTCAAATCAGAGCAGCCTTTGGAAAACCATTAGCCATATGATTGTTGGTGGTTCAATTCTCATTTAGATGAATTAATTTGACTGCTGACATTTCAGGCATTCTTTCAACTAAGGTGCCTAGATAACAATCCATGAAGCCAATCTGCAGGTAAAGTAGGTTGAATGGTATGAAAATACGTCGTATATTCCTAATCATTCCTTAACAGCATGGCTAACCATGCAACACAAACTTCCTGGCCTTGACAGAATGCAATACAGAGGATTAGTTTAGACAAACACTTGTAGTCTCTGCAAAAAAGAACCGGAGTCTCATGATCATCCCTTCTTTGCATGTAGCTTCTCAGGCTATGTACATTTGGAAGTCAATTGTCAAAAAGTTAGATCTTCCTCGACCTCCATCAAGCACAGTCACTCAATGGCAACATTGGTTGGACAAGCTACACTTATAAGAAGGAAAACTCAAATTGATGCAAGCATTCCTTACAACGTCCATCATGTTGATCTAGAAAGAAAGGTGTTTGCTAATCTTCAATGGAAAGGAGAAACATAAGAATCTCCTTCTCCAATATGTCTTTGATCTCATTCATGGAAGCCTATCTGCAATGAATCTCAAAACAATTGATCTAATTTTCAACCAAAAGATACGGAGAGAATTGAGTTTGCAAATGACCTTCCTTTAGCTTCGATCGCTAGATGTCACATGGGTTCGGCCACCTATGGGATGGGTGATTGTGAACTCTGATGGTTCGAAAACAGAGGATCGGGTAGGATTTGGGGCCTTGATTAGAGGTAGTTTTGGTAGATTTGTTATTGGTCAAACATCGTATGTGGAAATGGCTACAATCTATCATCTTGAGCTTCAAAGAATGCTGACAAATATTAAGCTAGCCATCCAACAAGGATTTAGTAAGGTGGTATTTTAAATTGACTCAAAAGTAATTGAAGCATGGCTTAAAGGAACAAATAGTATCCCGTGGAGATCCAAAAGGGTTTTATATGAAATCCAAAATGATCTCACCAAGATTGAACAATGGTCCATTCATCACATCTACCGGGAAGCAAACCAAGCAGCAGATCTCCTTGCTTCAAAGGAACATTCAATGGACAATTTCCTCATACATGTAGATAATGTTTGACCCCTGGAGGAAATTCTTATCAAAGATAGAGAAGTAATGCCCTATCAAAGATCAATGTTGATGTGAGTTTTTCTTTTCATGAGTCTTCTTGTAATACATGTTTCTTTCAATTTTTGAATAGCAATAAATCATTACTTACAAAAAAAAAAAACTATTTAGAATATTTATTCAATATTTTTAAATGTATTATATTATAATTACTCAATTATATCTAACATAACCAAGAGAATTAAAAAAGATTTCTATTAACATTTAAAATTTATTGAATTTATTAACACCCTTTTAAAAACAACTCAAAAATAGTATGTCGATAAAGTATAATTGTTATGCTAAAATTTTGATATTTTAATTTGAGTAGCTCCGGAAAAAAAATTCAATTGTTTGCTATTTTAAGTGGATATAGAACAATATGATTCCTCAGAGAATGTACATTTTTTCTTAATAACAATCGTCCAGTTAGAAAAAATTAAACAAAAGCTTGATGATGTTGAAAATGTTCACACTTTTGGTTAGACTATAGATGTGTTATATGTGATTATAAACGCAATCAACGTGAAGGGCTCTTATTTAATTTACTTTTATAAAAATAAATTATATTTTATTTATTCTTTTATTCCGTTTGGGGTGTGACATAGGGTCATTTGCTATTGATAGCTATACTGGGATAGATAATAATCCATGCTGAATAGGTAAATTTTTGTTTGATTGTCTTTTCTAGTTATTCTCATTAGAAAACGTAAAATTGATCTTTTTGTTGTTTGGTTCACCTTGGATAAAGTAAAGATAAGTGATAGATAAGAGATGGATAAGAGTTTATGACTTTTTAAATGACAACTATATCCCTGCATAAATTATTTGTGTTTGGGAATAAGTATAAGAGATGCGTGTGTGATATGATAGATGTGATAATTTTTGGAATGTGTGTAGAGAGTGTTAAGTTAGATAAATTTTTTAAAGTATTATTATCCATTGGTATAGATAAGCCCTCCTGATAAACAATTCTAGCATTTTATGAGAATAGTTATCAGGCCTTATCCTAGCGTATCCAGACATAGCTATCAAGGTTTATTCTTGTCAAACAAACAGTTGTTTGGGGTTATTCTACTATATTCTCTCCTATCCATTGTTTATGTTCTACCCCAAACGGGGGTTAACTATTTCATAAATAAAAAATTAAGAAATATCATATTTAGATTTCTATGATATCTAATAAAATCTAACCAGTCAGAAAATATTAAATAAAAGCATATTCGACTACGATTGCACAGGGGTACACGTTAATCCCGGCCAACTTCGATTCATCAATGAAAGTTCATAATTTTTAGTATCTTATCTTATATACTATATATAAAGCGGTACGATGGCGACAAAATTTTGCTACCAGGGTAAAACGGTCATTTTGCATGGGTAGAAATTTTGCCTCGGACATTTTGCGGATAAGCCCCCGTATCCATCTTATTTATGAATAGGTCCTTATAAAAAAACGACGGTGGTCGTGAGCCATGCTCGGACATTTTGCGGATAAACCCCCGTGTCCATCTTATTTATGAATAGGTCCTTATAAAATCGGTTGTGGTCATGCTCGGATATTTTACAGATAAACCCCCGTATCCATCTTATTTATAAATAGGTCCTTATAAAAATCGGCTGAGTTTGTCCTTTTCTGTGGTTATTTAGGTCATACTCGAACATTTTACGGATAAGCCCCGTATCCATCTTATTTATAAATAGGTCCTTATAAAACTCGCGCAAAGCGCGTACATCATCGCTAGTGTTGCATGGCAGAGATTCTCTGAATCCTTCTTTTTGTTTTTGGGCCTGTTTATGTGTTTGTGTTTGTTGTTACTATTTTTTTTGTTCTGTTTTTTGGTTGGGCGGTGAGCAGGTCGAAAAGGGAACGAAAAGGGAAACTCCAACAAGACCTACAGAAGGTTTTTTTTTTTATTGGTTTGGTGGGGTTATATGTCATGTATCTCTTATATGTATGGCTCATGTATGATTTTCTGGGTAAATTTTTTTTTTTTTTGGTACAGGGCATGTTGCATGGCAGACATTTCGTCAACGGGGTAAAACGGTCATTTTGCGGATATTTTGCGGATAAGCTCCCTATCCGTCTTATTTATGAATAGGTCCTTATAAAAGTTGACTGTGGTGGTAAGCCATGCTCGAACGTTTTGCGGATAAGCCCCCGTATCCATCTTATTTATGGATAGGTCCTTATAAAAATCAGCTGAGTTTATCCTTTTATGGATATTTTGCGGATAAGCCCCCGTATCCATCTTATTTATAAGTATGTCCTTATAAAAGTCGGCTGTGGTGGTGAGCCATGCTCGGACGTTTTGCGGATATGCCCCCGTATCCATCTTATTTATGGATAGATCCTTATAAAAATCAGCTGAGTTTGTCTTTTTATGGATATTTTGCGGATAAGCTCCCGTATCTATCTTATTTATAAGTAGGTCCTTATAAAACTCGCGCAAAGCGCGTACATCATGACTAGTATACATTTATGTGTCACTTGGTCACTATTTTTAGTACATATTTATGTCAATGTAAATTCATTATTATACAAAAAAAACTTAAAAGTCGAGTTGAATGAGAATTTATTTGATCAACTCAGTGTCGTCCTTGTGCATAGATCTAAAAAGTCTCTTATTCCAAAACAAAAAATAATTTTCTATTTTATTATGATTTTATTATGTCTTTTTTGGATTTTTTTTGTGAAAATTTTATCCGTTTCTTTTGTTTTTTTAAAAAGAATCTGTTTCTTTTGTTATATCTTGATTGCTATGATTTATTTGACATATTCATATTTTATTAGGATTTTATTTTATTTATTGTTTGGTTCACAAAGAATATTGTATATTTTGAGTTATGTGTCTTTTTTTATTTTTTCTTATTCTACTTTTTTTTTGTTTATTCTAATCTTTTAAAGGATTTGTGCTTTTAATTCCTTTTTTATTTTGTTTGTTATTATTTACTTTCTTTGTTCCTACTTTATTAATAGTTTCTCTATTAAAGTCGGATGCACAAAATATTTGTAGGTCAATTTAATAATTGTTTAAAAACTTTTTGTGCTGATATTAATGCTGAAATGGGGAGTTTCTGTGTGTGTGCGTTTTGTTTTTTTTTTCATCACAATCTGTTTAGGTAAATTCATTATTATACACCGATACACTAAATTGAGGTAATGTTTGTTCAATATCTTACACTCTACTTTTTCAATCTCAGTTATTGGCCTATATATTATTGGATTTTTTGCATATATACCCCTATTAGGATCCTCATTTGCATAAATACCCCTGTTATGCTCAAGATTGCAAAAATACCCCTACTAAACTAATAAATAGTGCATCCATATCCCTGTGGGTAGTCCCCGTGAGCTCAGGTTAAAAAAATGGTTGTTTTGCTCCGTTAAGTACATGGAAAAGTCTATAATGCCCTTCTCCTTCTTCTTTAGGCTGAACTCATCTCCTTCTTCCTTCTCTATTTTTTTTGTTCACAACAAAGAAGATCCCCCCATTTAAATGCACAGCAGAGAAGATTCACAGTTGCAATAGTCCTGGCGACCAAAACCCCTTTCTACAGATCACACGGATCGCCTTTGATTTGTAGACTCGTTGATTGATCAAGATTTTATTTGGGTTTGATTTTGGTTTGATTGGAGTGGATTTGGTTGGCTGATTTGGGGTGGGTTGCAGGTGTTGCGAACGGTAGGGTTAGGGTTTGGTTTGAGAGGAGGTAAGGGAAGGAGAGGGTTTTCGAGAGGGTGGGGGTAATCGGGTCAGGTTTAGCAGCTTTAGTTAGGGGTAAAAAGGTAAAATACATATGTTTGGTTAATAAATTAACTATGATGGATTTGTAGCTGCTTACGGCGAATAACAGAGGGGTATGGATGCACTGTTTATTAGTTTAGTAGGGGTATTTTTGCAATCTTGATCCTAACAAGGGTATTTATGCAAATGAGAATCCTAACAGGGGTATATATGCAAAAAAATCCTATATTATTTTATAGTAGCTCATACGCTCATATTTTCTATAAAGGGATCTATGAAATTTATTAAAGTATATATTTTACTTTTTGTAAAACATATACTACGGGTCATTGGAGTGGAACTGAAGTTGAAAAAAGAGACTGTACTAACATTTTACATATATAAATTGACAAACTATTTGAGCCCATGATATACTTGTGGGCCTCCATGAAAGCACATCTCCTCAACATGGGAATCCGAAGCCCGCAATTATATTTGGACACCCGATTAATAAGCCCCTCATGTAAGTAAGCATCTCACATTTTAATTATTTAAAGTATAAGTCTCTCGTATATTAACTTCATATGCAAACAATGAGAAAGCCCCTATCACATCAAAACCTCACTCCCACTCGTTCATCTCTCCTACAAAACCATAATTAACATGTTCTAATAAAAAATTAAAGTAAATATAAAAGAATATGAAAATACATTGTTTATGCACATATTCACACAAATCCTCAAAATCCTAAACCCTAAACAAAAAAATTAAATCCTACGTATACGAGATGGGGGGTATATTTATTAAAGGGTTTTTTATTTTTAAGTCCTCACAAACCATCATATTTAGTGATCGATCCCTCACTTCTTCGTATTTACGGATAGGTCTATCAGGGACTAAAAAGCAAACTAAATTATTTACGGATAGGTCTCTCAGGGACTAAAAAGGAATTATCCTTTAAATTTGGGGACTAAAACCCAAATACGAAGAAGTGAGGGATCGATCACTAAATATGATGGTTCGTGGAGATTTAAAAATAAAAAACTCTTTATTAAAAGAATGTTAAGTAAAGATTTTTCTAAAAAAATTAAATGTGTTTATTTATTGGGAGTGTGTTCATTAGAAAAATCTAAATATTTAACAGTAAAATTCATTTTCTTAGAAATTAGAAGGGCTCAAATAAAATCACCCAATATTGTATTAGTAATCATTTAATTCAAGAGCATGTGTTTTATTTTTTAAAAACAAATATTTATTTATTTAGACAAAATATATACCTAATTAGATGGGTTATATTATTTGTGCGTGTGTGTGTGGATTGGAAGGAGGGCCAGAAAATAGACTATATTAACATTTGGGCAAAGCTATTCCCACGACCCGAGTTATTCTTTTCCACTACCAAAAATTACGAAAATGTCATTATTTATTTTATTTTTTTGTCCCCCTTTCCCACTACCCAATTCGACAGCGTCTAGTCGAAGTGTTCTTCACTGGGATGACAGAGGTCCGTCGAACTGTCTGAATAAGTGTCGACAGAGGCCCAGTCGAAGTATGTTTCACTAGGACGACAGAGATCCGTCGATCTGTCTGAGCAAGTGTCGACATGGATGTATCGAACCCTTCAAAACAACAACTTTCTTCTAAGAATTAATCAATTATACAATCATTTAAGTCCTTATGAAAAATAAAAATGTCATTTAAGTTATTTAAGTCTTTTTAAAATCAGACAATTCGACAGACATCTGTCGTCCCAGTGATGAACACTTCGACTGGACACTGTCGAACTGGGTAGTGGGAAAGGAATTAAATAAATATATAAATAATGACATTTTCATAATTTTGTGTAGTGGAAAAATTAAGTCGGGTAGTGGGTCTATCACTGCCCTTAACATTTTCCATCTCAATTGACAAACTTAGAAAAGACTATACTAACTGTGGGGAAAATCTCGCGCTCTTCTTAAGGGAGTCATGTGTTCCTACTAGTCGGGTAAACGGGTACCATAACCCGGTCCAGAATACGACCAAATACCGTTCAAACTAGGAGAACAACTTAGTTCCTTGTTGAAGAAATCTTGTTTGTGCAATCTTGTTCGGGAAGTGCTTTCTAATCAATAAGGCAGCTTGGATCACAGTCTCCCCGTCAAAGGCATTATACTAAGGAGAGACCGAAGGCGACCAGATCAACATTGTTTCAAGGATGATCAATGCTAGCCATGCAGACTAACCACCTCTATAGAACATGGTTGTTGGAGCATCCCCGAATCTAACCACCCTAACATGGGTTCGGACCTGGTCCTGACCACAGGAAAATGGGGACCACTGACACTGCAAAGCAGAGCCAGGGTTGCTCTGTTCCTTTGAGTTGGCAAAGACATACCATAGCTCAACAAACAACTTGCCACTACTCGTCGCAGTCATGGTTAAGGCCAATGATGCTACACCACGTGGCCACGATATCATAACAAACCCCCGGTCTTGTACCTCACAGAATCTTCCATGTTAGAAGATTCCAACTGAGAGAGAGAGACATCTGGGCGGGAAATGACGTGGTCACCCATTCAGCTAAAAGGGCAAGAGAAGGAAGAAGAGAGTGGAATTCACACATTCACAAGTAAGCATTCAAAAACATCCTAGTCTTCTGGTTTATAGAGTCATCTTCTTCATTTTCATCTTCTTCATTCACTCTACTGACTTGAGCATCAATCCCTTTTAACAGACACACACCAGTACTCAAGCTCCCTTGGTCTAGGATCTTAGACACGAGGACTCAGATCTACACTTGGAGACATATCTCTAACCTGACAACAGTTATTGAGAGAGAACACCACAACACCACATTAACTAACATATTCTCATGACAGTCATCTCCTCAACATGGGAATACGTAAATCACTTTTATGTATTTCATTTTAAAAAAAAAAAATTATGTATTTCATTAAATAAATATTAAATATATACTTTAAAGATAATTCAAACCATATGTTATTTGAAAAAGTGACCGCTGATTGTAACATATCTGTATAGCCATGGTTTGGCCATGGAATAGTGTTATAACTAGCAATACTTAAGTCATAATTTTGTATTAAAAAGAGAACTCATTTTGACAACGCAACAGTGGCTTAAGAAGAGCATTCAAAAAGAGTATCGTAGTTGACAAGGAAAGGCAGCTGAAAATGATTAGAAAGCTTGTTTTCATCTCACACGTAAAATGATGCGTGTTTGCACTGAAGACTTTGATACAGTTGATTCCTCTCACTAATATATATATATTCCTGTTACGGTACCACCAATTTTTATTATATAAGAGCGTGTTTGGTTGTATGATTACAAAACTGATTATACAGAAATATGAACTACAAAACTCATTTTAAATCTGACTCTCACCCCCCTTACTTTTGTAATTGCGCAATCAATCGCACCCTAAGTTGTTAGATTTTTTATTTAGTTTTTTGCTTCGATATTTTTTGGGAGGTATCAAAATGATCATGATTAACTCTATATCCAACGGGATATATGTTTGTTCAACCAAAGCATGTAAATTTTCATTTTTCAATAAATTGATTCGTACTATTATATATTTTATTTTTATGAATGTGCATGTTTCATTACATAAAATCTATACATTTTAAAAAAAATCAAAACATGTGAATACTGCATATACGGTGTTGCACATCTTAGGACTATACATTACTCTCTCTTTTTTCTCCTTTGAATTGAGAGACCATGATTTCATTGATTCCATTGATCATTGTTGATCACAATACCTTGCCTTGGATTGCAGGCATTCAGCCACAATTTGTTGTTCAACCATTTCAATTGGATGTTTTTTTTTTATTGGTATAGAGAACCCTAAATCTGATCTTATTTCAATTGGATGTTAATGTCAACCATGCTTGCTTGTCTAGGGATTTTAGTATCCAACCCACACTTACCTCAATTGGGTGTTTAAGTTAATTGGGGTGACTTTCAACCCACACTTGGGTTGTTATTTAACCCACCCTTAGCCTTACTTGTTCAACCTAATTGGATTGAATTTTCTATCCTCCCACGTTTAGAGGCCAAAGAAAAATGATACATCTACTGTTTAGCTCAAAATCTACCTCTCATACTGACCAAAAGTGTTTAAATTTTCATGTTTGTTCCTTTATGTGTGTGTAACATTTTTATTTTTCAATTTTGTTCCTGTTTGTTCCTTTGTGTCCCTCTGATATAAAAAAAAAAATTTATTTTTCAATTTACTCTTATTTATTTATCATGTTTGATTTTATATTAAAAGGTAAAAATGGAAAATACATATTTTAATATTTTAGTAGATAAGATGAGATATTCATCATATTTATCTTTTCTGATTTTCATTTTTCAATTTTACAATTATTTAATTTTATATTAAAAAGGTAAAAGTGTACCCTTAATTTTACAGAATTTAAATTGTATATAAAAGCTACTTTTTGTATCCATTCAGGCGATGTTGTTGGTTTTAGGGTTTCAAATGGTGTATTTTTATAATATAAGGTTGGTGGAGGGGTATATATGCAAAAAACTCATTTTTAATTGTCACAAATCTCTTTTATATTTTATTTTAAATTTTAAAAATGATTTATTAAAAAAATTATTATATCATTTATGTATATATAACATGATCTATTATATCACGTATAAATGGATTAAAAAAATTTGAGGGTATTTGTTGTGAGCAATTTTTTTAAAATATTATTTTTACACGCACATCGTACGTGGAAGAAGAATAGTTTAACACTACTCCATTGTTCTATATGACCAACAAAATGCATATAATCCGGAGACTAAAAATGGAGCTAAAAAAAGAGTTATGCATCAAAACCCTAGGACAAAACATGTCATGCATCCTAATTTCCTGAGTTTATAGTGATCACTAGAATAATCTAAAATTGATACACTGTGAAAATTTAATCGCGCATATAATGATTTTCAGCCTTCAGTCATTCCTGCAAATATTCATACAGTCCTAAACCAAATATATACTTTCCCTAATCTAGTCCCATACTAAACATGGGTGCATACTAAACATGGGTGCCCCATGCCGATATTTGTTGTACTCTCTGCACGATGGAGGAGAAAACGGTGACAAACCTCTTTAGCGAGTGTCGATTGTTGGTCAACTTTGGAGTCGCTTGAAGGCAATGACGGGGATGACGGATCAGTTTGCTTATTGGAACACTTTATGGGAGATAGGGAGGCATCTTCGTTCAAGTAGTGCAAAATTACTTAAATCTTTCATCGAAGCACATTTAATTTTTAAGGAACGTTTACATTAAAAATTTATAAGCAATTATTAATTTTATTAAAATTATTTGCTTGTGCGGGGCAAGGAAAATTTTAAATCTTTCAAGGAGTAGATTTTTATTCCGACCTCTTATCTACTGTGAATAAAATTAAAACGCATACCTACCATTTATGAACGTCTCATACTATTTAGCTTACCCAAAAAAATATGAAAGGATAAAAACTTAAATTCATTTAACCTTTTGTGAATATATATTTAATTTTTAAGGATACGAGCATTTTCCATTTTAGTAAACATTTTTTACATAGAGAGGAAATAAAATTTTATACCTGCTTGGAGATTCAGTTATAGAAAAACACGTCGAGACAAAATGGTGTGTGGGATTTACAGAAGGGCTACTCCCTCCTTCTCTTAAAGATTGAAAATTTAAAACCAGCCAATTTGTGCGGGCTTCTACCAGTTTCCTAATCAAGCAAAATTTTATACATTAGAGGCAAAATTGTGATCAAGAAGCCTCATCCATATTTTAATAATCAATTATTAATAATAGTTAATAAAACAATTCCTATAACATTTTTATTGGGCTTGCGGTCTTTGTTGTCCCTAACTCGTGAGATTTAACTATTAGTAGACCTCTTATCTACCTATTGATTTGAATAAAATTAAAACGCATACCTACCATTTCATCAATGAAAAAAATTCTAGTCTCATACTACTAAGTTAAGACTAATATATACTAGGTCAAAAAATATGAAAAGGATAAAAACTTAAATTCATTTGAAAATATACTTACTTTTGTGATCTTTGATATATATACTTCTTTACACAAGTAAACCTTTAAAAAGAATTCCGACGGAAAAAAGTAACTGAAAAATTGCTGTCCATAGCATTTTCTAATCATCCATTTTTATGTTTATATATTATGTTTATATATAATTTATTCTTTTATATTTCAAATATTAAAAAAAGGTTTTGATAAATTTCCCCCATTTTCCCGTACTTTAATTCTATTTCCTTCCCCGAATCCAGAATTTATACGGCCAAATATTATTCAATCAGATATAAAAAAAGGACATTTGTGAGATTAAACATATTTAATCTAAATAGCCAGGGTCAGCATCAATAAATATTAGCAAAGAAAAAAAAACACTGTATAATTTAATGTGTGAATTCCTTTATCATATGGCCAATCTAGTTGTGGTGGAAAATTATGCACTTTTGATGTCACTGTCCCATTTTAAATAAGCTGTAGTTTTCAACTCCTACCACAAGAAACCCAGTTTACTTTGAGAATAGCAAGTTTTAGTTTACAAGCTAATCTGGTGTTCTTAATTGACATTACAAGTTATCCCAATTTTACAAGATAAAAAGTCTATCAATTTTATTCTTACACATTTTGTTAGAATCAAAATAAAAAGAGAAAACAAATGCTATTCCCCTTTTATGCAAAAAAAAAAAAAACACACACACACACACACCCCGAAAAAAAATCAAGACACTTGTCCACACTTCACCCAGATTTTTTTTCATTGTAACAAATATGATAAATATCTCTAACCACTTATCCCTTATTCTGACAGTTATCCCTGACCAAACTAGACCAGAAAAGATTGTGAATAACAGTTCAAAGAGAAAATGAATCAACCCAATGGGACACAAATAAAATGACTAGGTACAGTGATATGCACACATTATATTGACAAACCTAAATTCCAAACCAAATCAGCCAGCTTATTTTCTGACTATTTCATGTCAAGGGTCTGAGAGCTCAACCTAATCATGGGTTAATTTTTTTTCACTCACATCCCCTGTTTTCATCTGATCAACAGCGCGATTTTTTTGGGTGAATTTTTTCATATGTACATATAAACAAAGGGAATTAAACACTAAACATGAAGCTTCAATTAAAGGAAAGAAGAACTAATTGAGATCGAGATCAACCTTTCCGGGGCTGTCCCTCTCTGTCTGGTTGGCAACCAATTCAATCCCTAGCTGTCCTTTGTCCCCCGCCCCGAACGCGTAGAGCTTCCCAGAGTCCGTGAGCGCAAATGTATGCGCGTTCCAATATATTGAATTGGTAAGGCTGATCTGCACAACCCTCTCATTCACCTCCTTCAGCGACGTCACGAGTTCTGGATTCAACACGTTCGTCCTTCTGTTGGCCTGCACAATCAAAGAACATTAACTTAAAATTTAATTATGGCAAGATATCAAAACAGGGGAAAAAGGCACCTCCTTGCAAGCTCTTATAACTCAAATTTTGTTTCGTACATCCCTATTTTTAATAATTGTCGTATAATGAAGAAAAATATTATTTATAACCATAAAAGGGAAGCTCATAAAAAACCAACGAAATGCTGAGTAATTGAGACCCGCAAACACACAAAAAACTCAACCAAATGACTAAAACAAGTGACATTTAAAGAATGTTTTTTCATTCCACCTCACCATGAATAACAATAAAACTTCTAACGAAATATGATAATGCATAGTTTAACAGTGCGACACCAATTGTCATAGTCGACAAAATACAAATTTTTGGATGTTTTGTTTTTGTGATGAATTATGATCCCGATTCCTGATAAAGCAATTAGATATTGATTTAAAAAGAAAAGGAAGTCTTGAAAAAGCTAAGACCCAAGTAAAACAATAGTGATGGTGGGGTGTATACAACTCATATTCTAATTTAGTAGGGTATGTAGAGCAAAAGTCATTTATTGGGGTATACAAGAGTGGTGTAAAAAATACATTAAATTATTGAACAAACTGGGGTATGAGTAATTATAGGGGTATAAATAGCCATACCCAAAAAAAAATCACAACAGACCTGTCCATCGGCTCCAGTCGAGTGTCCAAGACTTGAGGACTCCCCACATCCGAATGAGTAGACATCACCACCGTCAGACACGATGAAAGTGGTGTAATCACCTGTCGCAACATGCACGGCCTTAACATTGCTCAGGGACTCCACCACTTTGGGGGTTGACTCGCAGTCCTCATTCCCGTGTCCCAAGCATCCATAACGACCCCAACCCCATGTGCACACACGCCCATCTTTTCCTACCACTGCAGCATGCCAAGCACCCGCTGCGACCACCATGGGTTGCAGTTTCAGAGTTTGGAACTGTTCGATTAGTCGAGGATGTTTCTCGTCTGTTCGAGATCCATGCCCGAGCTTCCCACCCAAACCACACCCAACAGAATACACGGACCTGCATTGGAATCGGCGGACATACGAAGGAAGGATAAAAAACAATTATGGAAAAGACAATTGTTTAAGAAAAATATCGGTACATTGTTGCTATTTCAGTTTTATAAGAACAGTAAACTTTTCACCACACCAAAAGATCATGTGAATTTTGTTTTGGGTGACGAGGAGCCCCAACATTAGGGTGATTCGAACCCTAGACTATGGGAGCAAACCCATGGCTCTAGTAAAAAAAGCCTACACAATTACAGTCTTCCAAAATAACACTAGTTCTTACATTTTGTTGTCATGGTTCCAATAATGGGTTTCGCAATGTCCAAATCAATTATATCCTGACTCTAGAAGCTAATGCAAAATATTTCTTCTAAAAACTGATGTTTTCAGGCTTAGCTCTCATCCTTATTGATTAATTAAAATTTCCTTCCTATGTTTGTCATTCCAGTGAACTGGGAACAATATTTCCACTTTTAGAATCAATCTTTCATTCATGGTCAGTTTGTTTCACAGTAATTTGATTTTACTCTGAAGATAATATCTATCAGATAACTTTTCCTAAAAAGGGAGTCTAAAATGCAGTAAAATAATTTAAAATTGAGGGAAAATTATGGAATATCCTTGAAAAAAAAATTGATTTTGGAAAATAGTTTCAGCTATCTTTGTACGTTTTTGGTGGTCATAAGTAGATTTACGTTGACCATTCATTTACTAGCAACCAAAGATTGGGATAAAACAACTTTTCAGGAAAAGTTGTTCATGAAACTACTATTACATTGCAACAAACGGACTCAATTATAAATATAATCATAAAAACAAATAAATACAGACATCTTTGTCCTGGCTGATGAGTAATTAATGCTACATTGGAATAATAGAACAACGCACTAGTGCTTCTAAATATATCACAACCACAATTAATATGCAAAATAAACAATACTAAATTAGGCGGAAAAACTTACATGCCAGATGGCTCACAAGCCAGCACGAGAAGGTAGCAGTACCCAGCAGCAATCTGTACCACCGGTATATTCTCAAGTGGGCCCGATAGGAGATGAGGTTCTATATCATTCTGATCTGTTTGATGTCCAAGTTTCATATCACTGCCCCAAGAGAATGTATAAACCCTCCCCTCCCTCGACAGCACTGCTGTGAAGAAGTTACCAATCGCCGCCTGAACCACAAATATGTCCTTCAAAGAATCAACAAGTTGTGGAGTGGTGACAAGCTTGGCTCCCTGATTTCCATATTCGACTTCTCCAAAGGAATCCTTCCCAAATGCATAAACCCGTCCAGAATCACTGATCAGCATCGTCCGCCCTGCTCCTGCTGCTGCTTGTATAATCCTGATGCCTTGTAGAGATCTATTTTTGAATCATAAAATCAAGTACTAAGAACCCAACAAATGGCTCCGGAAAATATAGCTGTTTTAGTAACAGCAGGAAAGCGGAACCACATTTGGTTTCCCATTCAAATATCTTCTGATCTTTTTCTTTCAGTATCTGAACAGTTAGATGATTTTTTACTCCCCTGTATGATCAAAGATGGTTATTTGTGTCCTCCATATTCAATTTTATACATTGTGAATAAGGCTATCAAGTAGCCATAACATGTATATGATGAATTGAAACCATAAAATATTAAAGTATACGTGAATTTCATGAACCTGATTGGGCGGGGTCTCCATTCCTCTTCTAAGGTGCCATGCCCCAGCTGACCTGAGCTGTTTGATCCGAAAGAGAAGACCGTTCCATTGGATGTGACAGCAATGCTGTGCCCAGGACCGGCAATGGCCTGAGACCTCTCTCTACGAGTGCAGGCCTCCCCAGCGAGAAGGAACCTCAACACAAGCTTCCACGAACCCCCACATCGTTGCTTCAACACCTCCCTCTCCTCCAAAGTCATCGGCTTGAATATCGCCCGCTTGTGGCACATATCGAGCGCAGCAAGCTCCGTTATGGACAATTCAGTGTCCGGAGCGAAGTTCGCTGGCTGTCTAAAGAAAGAACACGTGACCTGCAACATAGACAGCAAGATCTCAGCAGAAGTACTTTTCTTCTTTAAATAAGCATGTAGAATACATTGATCAATGCAGATTGGAGGCAACTTGCCTCAAGCTTAGCAAGGTCCTGTGGTTCCAAATCGCAGCCGGTGAGCACATGAAGAACAATGTAGGGGTTGGCTGCCAAGGGAAACTCTCCTGGGGTGGAGTCGCCAAAGCATTGGCGCTTCTGGCATTGAAAAGTCTGTAATGGAGGGATCAGAGAGATCGGTTGTTCGACGATGTTGTGGAATTGAATGGTGGGGGTTCCACTAGCTGTGGAATCCATGTCAGGCACTCGCAGAGTTTCAAAACTGCATAGTTTTGAAACAGAACTGCATTATGTGTCTGTTCATAACCAACATGAGTTTAATAAATCACATTGTTTTTTAGTCTTTTTTCGCCTACCACACCACAGATAGAACCTTCTTCACAAGCTTTCTAGATTTCTATATCAATTGAACTGTTTTGATTTCCCAAACCTACAAATCAAAACATCATCAAACGCCCACATGAGGCCATGTGTGATGACTCAAAGAAACAGCTGCCCACCATAGATTCAGAACAAGCAGATTCACAACATTTTAAGAGGAAATCCAGTTCAAATATAGTATTTTATGATTAAAAACAAAAATTTTAGCACAAATGAAGATGATCTTTGAAATATAATGAAACACAATGAAAACACAGAGAAGGATGAGTGAAAACAGGACAAAATTCAGAAGGAGACATCCAAAGTAAAGAAAGGTAACAATAGAAGAATACTATGTCAAAAACAAAGGATGGATTCACTCACAAGGAGCCATTCATAAGAAGACAAAGAAGACCATTTGTCAAGCAATAGTAAATCATCATTTCAGGCTTACCCAAAAAGATACTCTAACAGAGAAGCACATTAGCAAAATCAGACCCAAATATGAGAGAGAGAGAAAATTAAGAGAATCAATAAATAAAAAAAACAAAGTGATCTGGATATCAGATAAGGAAAATTAGTTAAAGATCCACTCAACAAACAAAAGAACTGAAAAACATAGAATTCATGTTTGCCCTCATAAAAAAAAACCATATAAAAAATCAAAATTTTTCACACAAAATCAGAAACCCATCTAACAAGTTCAGATTCCCAAAACAAAAAATCCTAAAAAAAAAAATTTTAAAAAAAAGAAAAGATGCCATTGAGTCCCTCCATAAAACAGAGAAACCCATCCCTCAATTTGGAAAAGAAAAAAGAACAAAAAATAAAAACAACAAAAATCCAGATGAAAAATCAATCAAAACACAAAATCCATAATTCATTTCATCAACCCCCTTCCCAGCCAACACCCAACAAAAAGAAAACCAAACCCACAAAAAAAGGACACAAAGATCGGATTTTTATCCATTCAGATCCACAAAAACAGACCCAGAAACGGATATTACATGCCAAAGGCAACAAAAACAGTCCATCCACAACACTCCCCAACACAATCCGTTCCCTCCCGTCGGAGATTCCCGCCAAACTCAACAGAATCCGGCCGTTCCACCGAGGAATTCTCGGCCGATGATCCCAGGATCCGATCGGACTCTTGGGTTTCTACGTGTGCATGAGAAATTACGATCCGATTATCAGATTGTGAAGGTCCTCTCTTTTAGATCCTCTCTTTCTTCTCTGCCTGGGCTTTTTTTTTTTTTCTGTTTTTTTGGAAGCGATGAGAGAGGCTTCAAAATGGAAGGAGATTATTTATATATAAAATAAAGAGGGCTTGTGTATAGTGATGCCACGTCAGCGTGGAGAATTTAACCGGGGTTAGCGGGTTGAACCCATAGTGTGCGGTTAAACATAAACCATGGTCAGCTTTTGGTAGGAGGAAATAATGGGATATAGGCAACTAATGCCACCCCTTCGAGTGAGAACCCCACCCCAAATAATAAAAGGAAAAAATCGATATAACTCCATGTAAACTTGTCAAGATCGGTTTAGGTCCAAGTAAAATCACAAAATCGTCACAGGTCCCTGTATTATTTAAAAAGTGTTGATTAAGTCCCTACCGTCACATTGACAAACCAGGGCTTGATTAACTTTAACCACACTTGTAAAATGACGATAAAACCCTTATACCTTTCTGAATATATTTTAGAACACATGAAACACCTATTGTTCAATACCAATTAGCTGATACTTGATGTCAATTGTAAAGTGGTTAGAGTCATCAACCCATTGGAAGAAATTACAGTCTGCAAGGGTCTGAAATGAAATTAATGAAGTCAATCAAAATTTGATACTTAATTGAATGCTTAATAGAAAACTGAAATAAAATGAATGTATGAGATTGAAATGAAAAAGAAGGAATACTGAAATGAATTTCACATACCTTGTACATGGGGCATGAATAAAATCTTCAACCCTTGCTATGCTCTTGACGGGATGTTTTGATCGCACGGTCACCCTTCTTGCATCGACAATGACGTGGGGGAATGTATGCATGAGAAGGCCTAAAAACAGCACTACTTGAGACCTATAATATCCCAATAAAACAGTGGTTTAGACAATTAAAAAAACAAACACAATACCACAATTGAAAGAACAACATAATGAATAAAAAAATTGCTAACAAGACTAAAGGATGTCTTTCACACATTCTGTCAAACGTATAAAATGCAACACATTAGCTCAAATAAGATATCAAATATTTGATGAATATTTACACAATCAGACATGCTTGAGAGAAATACTGACAAGGTGGAACAACTGTTAGGGTGAAGATTTGTGGACGGTGATCAGGAAATGTCGATGTGCCAGTGAAAGGTCGATGGAGATGACCAGTACCGTTCGGGAAATGGAGGTTGTTCAAACTTCAAACGATGAACGTGGGTGAGGAGTTGATGACCGTTGGACATTCAAATAAATATGCATTCATGGGTTTTTATATAGGCAACAGAGATTTTTTTTACCGTTGGAGAAGCTCAACGAAGGAATTTTTTTTACCGTTAGAGATGCTCAACAAAGGAGACAGGGGCATTCTGGGGATTAAAAGGTGTTATTTCGATTTTAATGTTTTTCCATAATAAAAACAAAAACAAAGATGGGGTTGTCCTTCCCAAAAAGAAGAAAAAGAAGAGAGGGAGAGAAAGAAACAGAGAGAATGGGCTGTGGGACGGAGGCGGTCGTTGTAGTGGCGACCGCAGAAGTCAACACTACTTTTCTCTCTTTTTCTCTCTCTTTAAATAAAATCCAAAAAAAATACATTGTTCTACGGTATGCCCATGTTGTTGGTGGCATTGACAGTAACGCAGTCTGCTAGCCCCGGGGAGTGGAAGCTTAGCAACTGGAAGGGAGATACTATTAGTGTCCATTAGCACCCTAAAAATTCTAGTGAGTATTTTGGGAGGGGAGGGTAAGAGTCCCTCTGTCCCATTCGCCTTTGATCATAGGATGTTGGAGGGGAGACCTCATTATAAGCACTTTGTGTAGGCTGCCTAGGATTTAGGTTTTGGTTTCTTATGAAAGCGGAATAGAAAGGGGTCCTAGGTTGACCTTGTCTTGAAATTATGGGGCTTTGGACTGGGGAACTTTGGATTATTGGGTTCCGTTGTGTCAGCACGGGGACGGGTACTGATCGAGTAGTAAAATTTTGGTTTGGTTGCCGAGACCCTCTCTCATTTCCTCCCTTGTTACCTATGCCTCACCTCAATCGCCTCCGCCACCCTCTACCACATCTCAACCGTCCTCTTGGCCCCCCCTGTCTTTCTCCCTTTCTCTCCTTTCTTTCTTCCTCATTTTTCTTTTTTTTAGATGCAAACCCCACCACAAAAAAGACAAAAATGAGGGGTGGGGTGGTGGGTTTGCATAGGAGGTTAATATAACCCTCCCTTATTGTTATATCAATTTCATTCTTGAAGTTGTTTAAGTATAAACTTGAATAAAGAAAGGAGGGAGAGAAGAAAAATAAACATAAAATTATCATCGATCGAGCGCCAGGAGATGACCCCAGACTTCCTAATATGAGAGATGTCTACTGGAAGGACAAGAGTCCCTTGGGCCATATGGTTAGCCAGGCTCTTTGAAAGTTCACTCTTTCTAGTGCTCATGATATTCTTTCACTAGTCCTTGTTGCAGATAAATTCAATATGTTCATTAGATAGCGGGTGGAGGAGGTGGTTGTGGTGGTGGCAGCAGGTTTGTCATAGTGGTGATGGTGGTGGTTATGGTGGTGGTGATGGTGGTATGCATCAGCGGTAGTGGTGATGGCGATGACAATGCGCGTGAAAATAGTTGGAGACGACAGGGCAGGTGGCTAGAGGGAGAGGTAAGAAATGAAAGTGGCGGGGTTAAAGGATAAATTATAAAAAGTGTGTTGGGGGGATGAATTTGATATTACAAAAATAGTATTATATAAGAAGATAAAGATATATTTTGATTGAACAAAAAAGAAAGTTATAGTTATACACATGTATTACAAGGTGCATAAAAAATAAAAAATAAAGATGTTAATTACATCCTTTTCAATTATTCAAAAAAAACAAACCACATATATCTGGCCGCTTGAGTGAGTAGGTTGGCCATTGGCTTGTGGACCTGAGTCCGCCGAAATCCGACTTAGATTTTTCGGGCCTAAACCCAACCCCTCGCTTTGTCGCCGTGGGATAAACTTGGCCCACGAGTCCGCAGCCTAAACGCCGTTAGGCTTATGTTTTTAGGAGTTGTTTAAATTTAATCTTTTTATAAATTTATAGTTATTCTATCTTTGCATGATTAAACATCACAAGACATTAATGAACTTGACAATGTACAGTCAAATTATTTTACATAATGCCTTTTATTATATATATATATATATATATATATATATATATATATATATATAGCAAGAGTAGGTGCGAGCAAAGATCTATGTCACCCTCAGCCTTACCAACAAATGGATTTTTGATCGTATGCTATGTATATATACACACAATAATTCTACCATAAATGAATATTAATAAAAACTAGAAAGATGTAATGCAAATAATACAATTAAGTCAGCCTAAAACTAGAAAGGCTTTGAACATGCTGCTTTTGTCTCGGGGCGTTCAATTCATGCCCATGTTCTACTGGTTCAGGACATTATGCATTCTATCAAGCAACAAAGAGGACGGCATGCTCTTATGGCAACTAAAGTGGACCTACAAAGTGCTATGACACTGTGGAATGGGAATGTCTACTAAATGCTCTCACTCAGTTGGGATTCCAGATGGAAATACGAATGCACCTCTAAGGCACGCATGACTGTCCTTATTAATGGTTGCCCCACTGAGTGGTTTCGAATAGGACGGGGACTTCGACAAGGAGATCCACTCTCGCCATATCTATTTCTTATTATTGTTGAGATGATCTCCAGGCTGTTGCGAAAGGAATGAGAGGCAGGACACTTAAATTGGCTTTGAACATACTCTGTTTGCAGATGATCTACTTATAATCAGCATAGCAAATCCAGAACAGGGGAGGGTAATTCGACAAGTTCTTGATCAAGTACACTTTTACCGGACTCCAGTTTTCACAGATCAACAAACCCGACTGACCGTAACGGTAAATAAACCGAACCTCCGTGTCCATTCCGGTAAGCTCACCCTCCTCGAAAACGAAAGCCCTAGCTTTCGCCGCCGTGTGCAGTGGGCCCCACGTCCGGTCCCCCGAACACCAACTGCCACGTGTGCACTCATCCGGATATGCTCTAGAGACCAAACGAAATATAAATATTGAAAAAAAACGAAAAATCGTTCTGGGAGAGTCTAGTGTCTATAAATACCCTCCGAAAACCATTTCTCCAATCCGAATCTCTTTCTGTCTCTCTCTTTCGCCCCGTCTGAGATTCGAGAGAAAAAATCGAACCAGAGCGAGCGAGAGAGGTCGGATCTCGCTCGATCTAGGGTTTCTCGAGCGTACGATTGGGAGATCGGACTGAGACTTTGGGGCGTCCGATTGTTTGTGGTGGATTGGGGGGGTTGGCGATGTCGAACAACAGTAGCAGCAACAACGGCGGGGAGGGTTTCCTGACGGAGGAGCAGAGGGAGACGCTGAGGAACGCCGGAGCGCTGCTTTCGTCGTCGCCGAAGTCGCCGACGGGGTCGCTGCTTCTCGCGGAGAATCAGATCAAGGTGTCCGTTGGTGGAGGTGGCGGAGGGGGACGGGCCGCGGGTGGGGGGGTGGGGGTGGGGGTGTCGCGGTTAGGCATGTTAGGCGGACGCACTCGGGGAAGCTCGTTCGTGTCAAGAAGGGTGAGTCGGTGATTGTGATTTACTTTCCTTTTTGTGTTTGATGTTGTTGGCGTGTTTGGTTTTGCTTCATAGAGGTATTTTTCGTTGATCTGTTGTGTTATGTGCGAGTTTTGTGTTGATGGATTTTTTCCGTTCGGTTTGGAGATTGATTGATGCTTTGATGAACCTTTTTTTAGTATTTTAGGGAATAAAGAGTTCTAAATGTCTTTTGAGTGATTTGATGTGAATGACTGGGCACTGGGCAGAGCGTTAGTAGTTTTGAGAAATGCTTGTATGTTTTTATAAGGATTTACGAAATAGGACATTTTCATCAAAATGATAAGAATTATAAAGGAATGACTGAGGCGTGACCATAATAAATAATGGCTTGTGATCTGTGTTGTGTATCTAATAGAATATTATTTTACAATATTGTCCACTGCATGAAATCTGTTTATTTGTGTAAATATGAGAACTAGAGTATCTTTTTTTCCCTTTTCCATCGTCGTTATTATAAGATTTCCTGTCTGTTTTGTCTCTAGAGTTATTCTTTGAATTCAAGGAAGGTTAATCCCATCTTGCCTTTGTTTTCAAATCGCCGTCACCATATTATAATGAAGTATTCTTCAGGGCACTACATGTTTAATCATTTTTGGTTGTTTTGTTGCCTCTCATGTAGCATTTAGTGAGAATATCTTTGTGCTATTTGGAGTAAGAGTATATAATGCTTCGTAGTAATATAAAGTTTTGAATGCTAAATATATTTCTATTTATTGTCTCTAATCAATTATTTAGATAACCTTGTCGAAAAATTTATGCTCATTCTGCTCTTTGCGCTATGCTAAGGGTGCTAACTATCAAAAGAAGACTGCAACCTGGTCATAGTCTGATTGATTAGGAGTTCCATCCCATGCATAATGCTTTTTTGTGAATTATAAATGTCTGCATATTTCGGTTAAAAATCTTACATTCTTTTTAGTAAAAAGATAGGATATTTTCCATTACTTTAATGAAAAGACATCCTTCAGAAGGGAAATGAGGGATCCACCTCTTAAAAAAAAATTGAAGGGTCAGAATAGCCCTTGATACATAGTCTGCCCATCTATAATAGGAACCACCCCTTCCCCACTTCCTATAGTGCTGCCTTTACCACCAAAATCTTACTTATTATATACAAAATAAACACATATTCTGAAAATGATTTGTTTTTTGAATGAATTTAATTGGGTACTTAATTTGTATAGTAATAGTAGTTTTGAGGAAGAGGTGAAGAGAGGAAGGATTGGAGGAAAGGTTTGTGGTTTTGGAGAAGAAGAGAAGAAATATGTTGAAAATGGAATACAAACGCTTGCATAATTTAATTTTTTGAGAGATTTAGTGGCTCAATTTTGGTTGAGTTTGAAGGTTTCAATCCCCTTCTTCAGAATTTGTTGTCAATTTGGGATCTAGGATTTTTTTTAAAGAAATGATTAAGTTCATTTGGTATCCTTGATCTTGACATGATTTACTTTATCAAATTCTCTGTAGTATTTAGGATATAGTTAGTGTTTAGAAACACATATTAAAAAGTAGATTTGAGTATAAAATTTCTTTTTAACATGTTTTTTGACCATATACTTTTATGGGCTGCTTTCTTTTTAATCCAGGAATCATGTTTGTTATTGATAAGAGAAGATGCTTTTGCACGTTAGAAATCATATGATGTTTGGTTGCAAATCAATGTGTATTAATAAAGCCCTTATGACACTTTATGAAAATATTCCCGTCCCTACCAATTTAAGAATGATCACACTCGGGATCAAAAACATGTCACCGGATGATCTAGGGTTCCCACCTCCTCAACCCCCCCCCCCCTCCGGGCAGTCTTATCTCCATTTTCTCTCTCCGATACTCTCCACAATCAAAACATTCCAAAAACATTCTACTCAGCCATTTCATCAAATAGATTCGTCACACCAACATTTTCACATCGCTCGCAATGGCATCACCTTCGACGGAGGTCCCTGCCGACAGGTTGTCAAATTTTAGGCTTGACGACGTCGCCTGGTCCTCTTCGGCACCGAACCTGCAGATCCTATCTCCCGATCAGGTGAAATATTTGGATCTATCTATCTCTCTTTGTGTTTCGATCAGATCTGATTGTACGGTGTGTGTGATGTTGGGAATTCAAGCCCTTCGAGGGTTTGATATATATATATAGGGTTGTAAAAACAGAATTGTGGTATGGGTAATATGATCTTTTGGAGATCCAGAGTTTGATTTTAAAATTCATAAATCTCGGATAGCATACCATCGATCGCTTTATTAAACACACAGATTTCAAGGCCATTTTTTGATGGATCCACAAGTGGCTTTTCAATTAAGCATACCCGTTTGGCAACCCATTTGGGGCTTTTAGATTCTTTAAAAGCTAAAAGCACCGCAAAACGGGATGCCAAACATGCCCTTAGATTTAATAGCTGCATAATGTATAAGCACCTTTTTAGACTGCTGCTTAAATACGGTTTGGACATGGGCAAGGTGAAACAACAGTGGGTGAGCATGTGTTTATTAAAGCAAAAAAGGTGAAGTGTTCTTTGAAGATGTTAAAATAAATTAATTTCTCACAGAATATGTGTGGGCAGGCAAAAATGAGAGCTCTCAAGGATTCTGTTGCTCACCATTGTCTTTAGATTTTAGGCAGTATATGCATGTAGCTTAAACTCTGGGCCTGGCAATATGGAATGGAGTCTTCGTCCTAGCTACAGACTTTCAGTTACTGAAGGATGTTATATTAATCTTAAATGATTGAAATTTTCTTGCCATGGCAAGAAACAGAGAGCTTGTATTGCATGTACCATGTGGCTAACGTTTTCCAGTTATGGGCTTGGGAAGTGATGGTTTTAACCCCTTCTTGCTTGGATGTTTGCCAATTATTGGGTATGTTTCCTCAAACTGATTTCACTTTTTGTTTTTTGAGAAGAGATATATGAGTATCTTATTAATAGAAACCCCCGGATAGAAGGAGATGAGGATCTCCTTACAATAGAAGTGAGAGGAAGGAGATGACTAGAAGAAAGAGAGATGACAGGGAAGGGGAGGACCCCAACCCCAAAACCCAAGATTCACCTCCTGAACCAAATATTTCACTTTTTCGTTATTAATGGAAAATTTTATACCTCTCATTCTTGAACATGCATGATGACTTAGCGAGTTGAGGGCATGAACACGTTCCTCTCTCTTTTTATATATCTGGTTTGTGATTGCTCTACTGTAGTACTGTCTACTACAATTTATTTATTGAGAAAACAATCCTTTTGAATATCCAGCAAGTTGAACTAGTGGAACTCCCTTTCTAGTCAACATTAGACATAACTGGATCCACAAAAAGAAGACATAACTGGAAAATATGCTTCTAGGGGGCAATTTTACGGTTAGAGTATTTTCTTATTTGACTTGACATTAGGGCCCAACAAAGAAATCATATTCAATGCTTGAAGATTTTGAAGATGTAGCTTAAAAAAATTGCCATTGACAATATCAGATGATAAATATATCCCTTCAGTCTGGTTGACCTGTTAATTGAATTGTTATAGACTTATATGCGTGACATTCATTGGGTCTTGTGAGGGGATATGGATTGGAAACATGGTAATTTGTAGTGAGAAAAAGAGATGAATTCAGTGGAACTTGATACCCAGGAATTATTGGATTTATTGTTGATGGATGTTGGTAATTTGGTCATATTACTAGAGTAGTAAATGTGATGTCCAGCACTTTATGTAGAATTGTTTTGGAAGGGGAGATAGGTATCAATCCATTTTGAAATGATTTATAGAACCTTTTAAATAAGGAGGAACAATCCATTTTGAAATGAGGGATGGAACCTTTTAAACGAGGACACCCTTCTATTATAGTCACAAATGCGTCTTGGTGAGTTATTTGGTTGATTTCTCCATAAGGGAAAAAAAATGAAGGTGGTGCATGCATGTGTATGCTACATTGGGGACTACATCACACATTATTATTTGATAAGATGATTGTATGCTATATAAGTAGCACATTTATCAGTTCATTTGTAGAAATGTTTTGATAATATGCTTCTATATTAGCCACAAAAAAAACATAAGACAAAATGCATATAAATTAGAAATCACAATAATGCCTTTATCTTCAATACATTCCTATTTGAATTCTTTTGGAGATGCTGCTTCTGACACACTTTTCATGTGTTTATTACCTTGGGAACTACATCACATTATTCTTTGATAAGATGATTTATATGTTATATAAGTAGCACATTTATCAGTTCCTTTGTAGAAGTGTTTTGATAATATGTTTCTATATTAGCCACAAAAAAACAAAAGACAAAATGCATATAAATTAGAAATCACAATAATGCCTTTATCGTCAATACATTCCTATTTGAATTCTTTTGGAGATGTTGTTTCTGACACACTTTTCATGTGTTTTTTACATGGAGAGAAAAGAAAGGAGTGGGAAGTATCCCGGTACCTCCTATTTTGGATAAAACACAGAGTACATCTGTGTAATTTTAGATGTACTCTATGGTATTTTTAACAATCATTAATAATGAGATTCATTGCACAATCAGTCATGCAACAATGATTAGTAACGAGATTCATTGCTCAATTTGTTGTGTGACATTTTTTTTTTGAGGAAGTTGTGCAACAATGATTGGTAACAAGATTCATTGCACATTTTTTTTCGATGCATGTCAATTAATAGTGTCTATTTTTTATATCATGCTCTTTTTAATTAAAGAAGCAGCTCTTATATGATTTCATCTTGAAAGTTTTGTGAGTTATCTAAAAAGACATTACCCTTTGTGGTCCCACATATAGCAGGTTCTAAGAGGGAAGCCTCTGGAATTTATTTTAACCTTTGGCATTTTTTTTACACAGTGGCTACTTTCATGCCTCAAACTTAGAACGTGTTCTATTAGCATAAACACTTTACCATTATTCCAGACAATGCTCCCTTGATTTTTTGTGTGTATGGTGTTGGCAAATGTCTCTTGTATGTCGAGTTAGAAATAATATCAAATTAGTACTAAAGATCGAATAGGACAAACTCTAGCTTGCATATGATGTGTTTTTAAATTTATTTGATTTACCAATTGATTCTTAAATTAATACATCATTTTTTTAGGAACTTCTGAGTTAAATGATGATGCAAGATTAAGAGATGCTTTTTGCATCTGCCAAAACTGATTGTGTTTTATTTCTTCAAAACTAATATTCTACTGATTGTGTTTCATTTAAAAAAAAATGCAACATCTTCTACTGGGGATGCTGTATAAAACTCATCTGCTGACCTAATCATAGACTTCCCTTGTAAAATAACCATCAATTATCTTCTTTTTTCCCCTTTTCCCTGTTTCCATCCCCATGTGTTAATCATGATGTCATGAAAAATGGAAATTGTGCATTGCTTATGACTTGTGGCATATTTTTAGACTTTAGTTTGAAATTGTTCTGTTATAGCAATTATATATTCATGCACAGATTTGTGCAATAATTTTTCTTTTTGTCAGAAGGCTTCCCATCAAATTATCATTGTACTATTCATCCATGTACTCATGTAGGACTTCTTGATGAGTTATATATTAGTTAAGAAAAAAATGTTTTGTGATGTGATACCTATCGAATATCTCTTACACCACTTTTGTATAGTTTTGGGGATAGATCTGGATGGGATAGTGTGTGTTTTTAATCCCAAAAAAGCAATCTATGCAGCATTCATTTTTGTATTTGGTTGGCTTTGTTTTTTTTATTCTGTTTGTTGTTTCGTTAGATTTGATAGATTTACTGGGCGAGATAAGGTGGCAATTCCAGTCTATTGTTGCCAACCAAACAACTTTTTGATGTCTCATTCTACCTCCTATTTATCCACCAACCAATGAGGGGGCACATATTTAGAATATCTTTTAACTATGTTGATCTATTCCATCAGTTAGACCTTACTTCCTCACACATTGATGTCTTTTCTTTTCCATGACATGTCAAAAGAAATATGTTTTGCATCTAATGTGAATCAATTTTAATTTAACTTGTAGAAAAAGTGCGGGCAGCATAGTCAGAAGGCATTGAGGATAACCGTAGGTGTAATATTTATCTGTCATGCATGGCTGTGTTTGTATGCTTGAAATTGGCAGTTTTTTGGAACTTTGGATTTTTACCATGGTTTATTGTATAATTTTGCTTGTTGAACCATTTCTTTGTTTCAAAGTTTTGAGGGGAACATGATTTTTTTGATGGTTGGAGCACCATGTTTTTAGGTGTTTAAGGTAGTGTTCCATATGGAACCAGAATATGAAATTTTCAATTGCGTATTTTTTTATGCCTGGATGATTAACTTGGTTTAAGCTCATAAATTGATTTTCCTTATCTGGCAATTGTCATGTGATATTCTTGTTCTTACTTCTATTGGTATTGGCCGATCAAAAGTGCCCTTTTAATTATCATATGCCTCTGATATGCTGTCCTATTCAACAACCTAATGTGAAACAGATGGTGCTGGTGGCAAAGGCACATGGGGCAAACTTCTCGACACTGACGGTGAATCACACCTCGACAGAAATGATCCGAACTATGATAGTGGGGAGGTACTCTGCTCCCTCCACTCATACCTTCCTATTTTCACTTTATCTCTGATATCAATTGTTGAGGAATTCTTCCCATCTTTTCAGGAACCTTACCACTTAGTTAGTGCCTCAGCTACGACCCCTGTCGACGATTACAAGAAAGCTGTGGCTGCCATCATAGAGGAGTACTTCAGCACAGGTGATGTAGAGCAGGCTGCCTCTGACCTTCGGGATCTTGGATCCAGTGAGTACCACCACTATTTTGTCAAGAGGCTTGTTTCCATGGCCATGGATCACCATGACAAAGAGAAGGAGATGGCATCAGTTCTCCTCTCTGCCATCTATGCAGATGTGATCAGTTCAGCCCAGATCAGTCAGGGTTTCTTCCTCCTCCTTGAGTCTGCCGATGACCTTGCTGTCGACATCCTTGACGCCGTTGATGTGCTCGCCTTATTCATCGCACGTGCAGTGGTTGATGACATCCTTCCCCCTGCATTCCTCACCAAGGCAAAGAAATCCCTCCCTGAGTCCTCTAAAGGACTCCAGGTAATTCAAACCGCTGAGAAGAGCTATTTATCGGCCCCTCACCATGCAGAGTTGGTGGAGCGGCGGTGGGGTGGAAGCACCCACATCACAGTTGAAGAGGTGAAGAAAAAGATAGTGGATCTACTGAGAGAGTATGTTCAGAGTGGGGACACAGCCGAGGCATGCCGATGCATTAGAGAATTAGGAGTCCCGTTCTTCCACCATGAGGTTGTCAAGAGGGCTCTGATCCTTGCAATGGAGACCTCAATATCGGAGCCTTTGATACTGAACCTGTTGAAGGAAGCAGCAGAGGAAGGGCTGATAAGTTCAAGCCAGATGGCAAAGGGATTCTGCCGGCTCTCAGAGAGCCTTGATGACCTCTCCCTCGACATCCCCTCTGCCAAGTCTTTGTATCTATCCCTCTTAGAGAACGGAATGTCTGAAGGATGGCTGGATTCCACTTCTCTTAAATCGTCTCTTAATTTGGATGGTGGAGATATTGCGAGCAATGAAGATGAGAAGGTTCGGAAGTACAAAGAGTCGGCGGTGACAATCATTCACGAGTACTTCCTTAGTGACGACATACCTGAGCTCATTCGCAGCCTAGAGGATCTCCATGCCCCTGAATTCAATCCTATATTCCTCAAGAGACTCATCACCCTTGCGATGGACCGTAAGAACCGCGAGAAAGAGATGGCCTCCGTCCTCCTCTCCTCCCTTTACACGGACCTCTTCTCCGGCGAGGACATAGTGAACGGCTTCATTCTACTTCTAGAATCTGCTGAAGACACCGCCCTTGACGTCTTAGATGCATCGAATGAGCTAGCCCTCTTCCTAGCCCGAGCCGTGATTGATGACGTTTTAGCGCCACTGAACCTGGACGAGATAGAGGCCAAACTTCCCCCGAACAGCAGTGGGGCTGAGACAGTGCACATGGCAAAGTCCCTCCTGTCAGCGAGGCACGCCGGGGAGAGAATCCTGCGTTGCTGGGGAGGGGGCAGTGGTTGGGCAGTTGAGGACGCAAAGGACAAAGTGGCTAAGCTGTTGGAGGAGTATGAGAGCGGTGGGGAGCTTGGGGAGGCTTGTCAGTGCATACGCGACCTTGGGATGCCGTTCTTCCACCACGAGGTGGTGAAGAGGGCGCTTGTGATGGCCATGGAGAAGAAGAATGACGGGATCCTCAACCTCCTCCAGGAGTGTATCGGAGAGGGGCTCATCACCACCAACCAGATGACTAAAGGATTCGCGAGGGTTCGGGATGGATTGGATGATCTGGCACTTGACATACCCAACGCGAGGGAGAAGTACAAATCGTACACGGAGAGGGCAAGGAATGATGGCTGGCTGTTGTCGTCCTTCCCGGCATGAAAAGATCGCTCTTATGGTACGCCTTTTCCCCTCTCTTTGTTCGTTGTGTCTGTTAGCGATTATGTTCGTATCGTAGAGATTTGGGGGTGGGTTATTTAAAAGCAGGTTTCCGAGTCTCTGGTAACGCGATGAATGGTAGGTAATTTGATTTGTCTGTTTGGATGGGGGGGACGTGAGGCATGAATCTGGACTGTGCACGGTTACTGCCTTTCCTTACTACATTGTACAGTGAGAGAGAGAGGGTCGCACTTTCTTTTTGTCCAAACTTTTAACAGATAAAAGATGCCGTGTTTGATTAATTAAACTGTTGTGGTTTCTGTAGCCATGGTGACTGTTAGGTGTTACCCTTTCTCCTTGGGTGGAAAATGTGGCTTTAAGAACTTTTGCAGATTTGTTTAGTTTCATCTGTTTTTGAGGTAGTGATTGAGATTCTCATATTTTGATAGGGCCTTCTAATTTTCTTCACATCAAGTAGTAGTTATTCTGAGTGGTGGTTTTCCTTCATTGCTCTTGTCTTGTCTCACCATGGGTTGCTGTGCTATGTCTTCTATAATCAATCCGAAGATGTGTCACTTTTGATTCATTTATTTATTTTTTTGTCCCATTTATCGGACTGAAGGAGAGGATGAGTTTTTAGAGGAAAGGAAGAGAAAATGTTGAGAAGATAAAATTCCTGACGAATAGGTTTGCTAAGACATACTATACAATATTACAATGCCTATGCAATGAGGGGGAAAACAGCTTTTTCGTTCAAAACAAATTTTTTAAAATAGCTTTTCAAATAGAATAATTGTTTAGATTCCTAAAAAAAACTGTTTTAGACAACTAAAAGTTTTTTTCACTTTTGATAAACTGGGACTTTCAAAAACGAGTTTCAAATAGGATGTTTCTTTAAAAAAATATTGAAAGGTGTCCAAGCTTTTTTAAACTCTCAAAAGAAACGTTGATGTTTTTTTCTCCTGGGTCCGTTTGGAAACACGTTTGAAAAATAAATTTTGAACCGACGAATTCTTCGGATGTGCATTTTCGGTGTTTTTTATTAAGTAAGTTTTTTGTACTAAAAAACTATAAGTAATTTTTTAATTAAGCATGTTTTTTAAAATGCATTTCGTAACATTTTTCAGCAATCTGTTTAATTAAAAGCAGAATCACTTTAAATAGTCCCATAAATCACCTAACACAATATATATTTCACTATTTCAATATGTATTTTATTAAAAATTTGTATAATTTATGCATTTTATTTTTTAATAAAAAAATGTATTTCATTAGTGATGTAGCGTACAAATACGCTCTTCTACTGATTTGATCTAAGGAACGAAATCGGTAGGCTTCAACGGTGCTGTTGATTTTTTTAAGAATGTCAGGGGAGTTGGACTTTAATGATATGTTGATTTATAAAATACATCTTAACTGCTTATCTAAATATGTTAAATAGATTTCAACAGATTTTTTAAATATGAAAATCACAAACAAACTCATATTTAATCCTAACTAATAAATGACAAACAAACTTCATATCTATCCTAACTAATATTCAAATTTGAATTCAAATAATTATTTAAAATTCAAATCTAAATATAGTAACTAAAACAAATAAAATAAATCCTAACAAACTCTAACCCCCCGTATGGGGTGTGACATTGAGTTATTCGCTCCTGATAGCTATACTAGGATAGATAACAATTCAGACTGAATAAGCAATTTTTTGTTTGGTTGCATTTTTTGTTATTCTCATTGGAAAACGTAAAAATGCTTTTTTTGTTGTTTGGTTAATCTTGGATAAAGTGATGATAAATTGTTGATAAGGGATGAATAAGAATTTATAACTTTTTAAATGACAACTATACCCCTGGGAATAGTGTGAGAAATATATGATTGATTTGATAGATGTGACATTTTTTGAAATCTGTGTGAGACTGTTAAGTGAGATAAATTTTTTAAAATGACAGAGAAGGGTATTTTTATCTATTTGCATAGATAAGGTCTGATAAGCAATTCCAACATTTCCTTAGAATAGTTATCAGGTCTTATCCTAACTTATCCAGACATAATTATCAGGGTTTATTTTGTCAAAACAAACAACTTTTTTTTACTATTCTCCTGTATTCTTCCTTATTCTGGCCTAATTCTTCATGCCATACGGGGGGTAAAACTGTCAAAAATAGTAAAAATAATAAAAATTGTAAATCATCCATAATCGTCCATTTGATGGTCCTCAATGCCAATCGAACGGTCCATGATCGTGTTGCATCACTCTCCCTATGTTTGAGAGAATTCGTCATCGAATTCAAATCCTCATTGGTAGAACTGTCACCATGAACTTGATATATGAATTTTTTATGAACAACGGATCTTTTAAGATGCCGCATCACATCCATCAAATTAGATCAATGCTCACGAATCCAGCTTTCAAGCAATAACCTCCTGAGAAGGGGTGGTGGATGAGGAAAAATGAAGGATGGAAAGAATGAATCAACAAAATGATGGTAGAGTGGGTTAAATGTTTCATGTGACAGCTTTTTCGATGGTGAAGAGGTATGAGTGACTTGAAAGGGGTCTAGCGGGAAAGATTTGGATGAAGCTCTAGTCACGTAAAATACGTGGGTGTCAATGATTTTAGTGGTGGAAAAGTTTTATGTCAAAAAATATTTTGAGTTATGTTGTTATAGAGGAAAAAGCGTAACTACTCTCTCTTTTGTATTATGGATACCCCAAAAGGGGGGCCTCATTGATATTCCTCAATTTGGAAGATATCCGGTCTATTTCTGATAAGCAGGAGCTAATCTATCTAATAGGATTATGATGAGAGGCAGTAGAGAAAGGATGTGATCATTGTTACCAAATATTTGAGGGGAACTCTTGGACTCAATCTCCTTCATCTCTTCATCGAAAACAGGTGGAAGGTCTGTTTCATCGATCTCTGCATAAAAGATATGTGGAAGTCTCGCATCTTCAATCTCTTCATCAAAGATAGGTGAAAAGTTTTCCTCTTCAATCTCTTCATCTTCATCGAAGATAGGTTTTTCCTCTTCAATCTCTTCATCTTCATCGAAGATAGGTTTTGCCTCTTCAATCTCTTCATCTTCATTGAAGATAGATGGACAGATCGTCTCTTCGAATAGGTTATCGAAATCACCATCAATAGAATCATCCGTCATAGATCGTATGGTTGGCGATTGTGGGGCTGGTGATCGTGGCCGTGGAGTTGTAGATCGTTCCTGACATTGTATAAATGCCATCACCACCTCCATCTGTCATGTGAGTGCTTCAAACTTCTCGTCCATGTGCCTGTTAACTGCTGCGATGGCTTATTGGTGTTCTTTACGGTCATAGGCGTCGCTAAGAGGACGTCTTCTCGGCGACATCTTTTTTTTCCTGTTTTTTTAGAATGATGCGTCGATCTTCGACGCAGGCTCTGATACCAATATATATTAATCTTCCTAGGACAACAAAATACAATAGATAAAAATAATAAACTCAAATAATCAATAATCTGGATTCATAATGTGATTTACAAGTCTATTTATAGGGCAATGAATTAGGATCTTAACTGCATATCTAAATCTGTTAAATAGATTTTAACAGATTTTCTAAATATGAAAATCGCAAACAAACTCATATCTGATCCTAACTAATGGATCCGAATGTTTGCGATGTGTTTTGGTATGGCAAAGGCTTCAGTATCTATAAATTGGAACCAGTTTGGTTTCTTCCCCCTCAACAGGGGTCTCCGTCAGGGAGACCCCCTATCGCCATTATTATTTGTCATTGTTGCTAATGTTCTTAGCAGGATGTGCACGAAGGTGGAACGAGCGGGGTGGATCGAGGGGATTCCTTGCATAGTCTCTGGGACCCCTATCTCTCATCTACAGTATGTAGATGATACTATGCTTTTTGCGATGTCGGTGGAACATGTGCCTCCTGCGCAGGGACTGGAGTCCGCTTATTGATCGATTTGAAAAGAGGCTGACAGGTTGGCAAATAGATGTCTAAGCAGTGGTGGGAAACTAACCCTGCTGCAAGCAGTGCTCACTAACCTGCCCACGTTCTTCCTCTCTATTTTTCGTATCCCGCGAACAGTGTTGAATAGGATCGACATCATCTGTAGGCGCTTTTTTTGGAACGGGTAGAACAACAGCACCAATAACCCACACCTAGTGAAATGGGAGTTCATGTGCAAAGACAAGGCAACAAGGGGCTTAGGCATTCTGGACTTGGAAGCTATGAACAAAGCTTTGCTAAACAAATGGTTATGGCATTGGATCTCTCAGCCAAATTGTTTATGGGTGAAATTATTCAAGGAAAGATATGAGGGTGGGGTCACTCAGGGGTTGTTCCCGACACCCTCCAACCGAATGTCTTTCTTGTGTCGAGGGTGGTTCGCACTTGGGGTCGAGTTCGAAAACGCACTCAGTTGGAAGGTGGGAAACGGGCAAGCAGTGTATTTTTGGGGCGACCGTTGATGCAACGAGCTACCGCTTAGAATCGCATTTCCGCGACTATATCGGCTGGCTGAAAACAAGGACCTCAAGGTGAATCAGTGCTGGGTCATAACTGTCGGTATGTAAAACTGGGGGTTTCTGCGAACTTGGTCCTGGTTCATCTCGCGACTGATCAGATCACCGCCCGGAGAGTCGTTCCTGAGCCGCCCGACTGCTTCTCAAAAAAACAGGGTTTGTTGTTGTGATCGCCACCTGCTTTCTCAAAAAGCAGGAAAAGTTGGTGTTGGTGTTGCTGTTGATCACCTCGCGGAGAAATTGGGTGGATTCTCCTCTTTGAGCTACGGATATACCGCACACAGAGGTGAAAAACTAGGAATCTTTTCTGCTAGATAAGAACTTGAAAAAGGGACTGCTGACACGTGGAAAGGAAATGTAAATGTGACCATCGTACAGAACTCAACCAGGGGGATGTTAGCCGCCTCTGGTTGAAACGTTGGGTATTGGTCAAAAAGCAGATATAAAGCAGAAGTAAATAAAAGTTGTAAAAAAGAAGAAGTGACTACCGTACAGAATTCAACCAAGGGGTGTTAGCCGCCTCTAGTTGAAACGTCGAGTATTGATCGAAAAGCAGATATAAAGCAGAAATAAATAAAAGTTGTAAAAGGAAGAAAAATGACCACCGTACAGAATTCAACCAAGGGGTATTAGCCGCCTCTAGTTGAAACATCGAGTATTGGTCGAAAAACAAATATAGAGCAGAAGTAAATAAAAGTTGTAAAAAGAAGAAAGTGACCACCGTACAGAATTCAACCAAGGGTGTTAGTCGCCTCTAGTTGAAACGTCGAGTATTGGTCGAAAAGCAGATATATAAGTAAAGCAGATAAATAGAGCAAGTAATAGAAATAACAGTAAACCGTCAGCTACATGAACCTAGCCGTCTGGGTCCGACGACTGGTTTGGACTAGCCGCCTGGTACCTGGTTCTTAGTTTTCTGGATTTGGACAGAACCTAGGTAGGGAAGTGTTTTGGCCTTGGCCAGCATGGTGGTAGTGAGGATTGAAAATGGTGTTGGGGGTTTCCTCTTCTAGATTTGGACATCACCTAGTTAGGAATTTGAATTTGTTTGGCTAGGGCTAAGAGAGGTTTAGGACAATGGTTTAGAGGGGGGTTTATGGAGAGTGGAATTTGGTGGGGAATTGCTTTCCTTCTCAACTAAAGGCTCTCTCTCTCTCTCTCTCTCTCTCTCTCTCTCTCTTTAACACACACTTTTGGGAAATGAATTTGCCACACCTTGATTCTCACCCCTACCCCTCCTTTTATAGTAGAAAGGGATGCATGGGTTTATTCATTGGACAATGGCATGGATTGGATAATAGAGTGGTTTAAGCAAACTTCACCCCTAAGGAATCCAGATATTTGTTATAAAAATTTGTCCAGACATGAAGCGGCTACTCGTAACTAGCCACCTAGTGAGGGGCGGCTACTTTTAAGATGCCACCCCCATGATGACCTGCCAGTCAGCATTAAATGCTACTTTATGTCCCATCAGGAGAAGCGGTCTGGGGTCGGTTAAGGGGCGGCTACTTTCAAGATGCCACATTTTCTCTGCGTCCGACGGCTACTTGAAAGTAGCCGCATGAGGAGGGGCGGCTAGTTTCAAGTAACCACCTTCCGACAGTTTTGTCTTTTTCCTTCTATTTTCGTATCTATTCAACTTTGGGTAGTTTTCTATACAATCCAATGTGGTTATTTAAAAATGTTACTTGGAGTAATTTTCTTCTCTTTGGACGGTCAAAATTGGGGTATCTACAACAACGAACGGGTCAGGGCACTGGTCCAACTGAGGTGCATTACATTAGAAGAGGAGGTAGAAGATATTGCACAATTGATGGCACAACTCCAAACTATGGTGATTGCCCCATTGGTGGACGATGAGATTCTATGGAACCGCCAGATGTCTAGAAATTTCACGGTGAAGGAAGGATATAAATGGTGGAGACGGGACACGCCAGAGGTGCCAGGCATGGCTAGAAGGACGGTTTGGTTATGGAAGCGGAAGATGTCATTAAAGGTAACAATCTTCCTTTGGTTAGCCTTGCAAGATTGACTACTCACAAAGTCATATCGCGCCAAATGGAGGCCGGAGTCTCTAGTAACTTGAGAGCTGTGCGACACGTACGAGGAGACAGTAGATCACCTATTTTGCGCATGTCCGGCGTTGGTTCCATTTTGGGATACGTTGCGCACAGCGTCGGGGGCGGCTTTGCGCTTCCACAACAAGGATGAATTATGGGAGCAAATGGTGAGCACCAACCGACCCGGGGACACGCGAATGCAAGCGCAGGTGAGGAAAATCTTGACCCGGCAACCTTGTGGGCCATATGGTAGTGCCGGAATAAGAAGCTATTTCAAAACCAACATTTTTACACGAAGAATGTTTGGGAGGACACGATACACTTCCTTGCCGACTGGGGTTGTGGGCTGGCCAGGCAAGGGCAGTTCAGCTGAGCGGGCAAGCCTTTCAAATTGATCCGGGCTGAGTTTAGCTTACAAGGTATGGTGGGCGAGGCTACCTTTGTTTTGGCGAGGGGACTGGGTTGAGATGCGCACACAGCTTGTGGATGCATTCAAATGGACTCTCACTGTGTATTTGGCTCCCCTCTGTTTCTTTATTTCTTTCTTTCATCACTTCTCCCCCCTTTCCTTGTTATACTTTTAAGGCAAGTATCGGACTTTGTAACATATGTCATATATTATAAAGATTACCTTTTACCTCAAAAAAATATGTTTATAAAAAAATAATTTTTTAACAATTCTGATGCCTTTATTCTTAATATTGTTTCAAGTCTTGATAAAACTTCAAGATATGATAGCGCACGGTTTTCTTATATAATGTATAATTTTTTATTAAATTTAATGTTTTAACAGTTAACTGATTATAATATCTATGAATGATTATGAATTTAATAAGATTTTATACGATATTTAAAGCATAAATTAGTAAAAGAATATAACAATATTTCATAGGACATACAATAATATAGTCACCAATTATAACTTGTAGCTGGTTCTCAAGGACCACTGAGTCAACTGGTGAATCGACTGGTTTTAACATTTGTAACTAGTTCTTACACCAAAAAAATAACACAAAAACATTTGTAACTAGTTAATTATATTACTGGGTTTTTAAGGGCTAACTAGATCAGATTTTAAACCAGTCAATGGTTTAACAGATTGAACTACCATATTCATTCCTTCCTGTTTTATCATTTTGTTTCCTTTGGTCATCTTCGGACCATTCAAAATAGTCACAATGCCATGAAAAAGACACAGGAGGGCAGAACCTATTTCAGCATGGTAGTTACAAAAATAACAATATAACACATTGTCTCACTCGCAGAACCAGTCATAAAAATAAAAATAAAGACAGAATAACTAAGAAAAAAATGGACAGACAAACTAACAGAAAGAAGAATGATTTTAACACACAGATCTCATCATGCCCAAACCTCAGAATAGTATGTTAAACACACACACTTTGAGTTCAATAACATACCAATGTTTATGTGCCTCTACCATCACCCACACATTATTCACTTGAATGCCCATCATTCAATATAAATTATGCTAGAGAAAAATATATAACTTGTCTGTATTTGATTTATCTATCTATATAGCTATTCGATGACAAAAATACAATCCTCAGAGAAATCTGGAATACTTGCAAATCAACAGTCACTGAGTGCAATCAGTTGATCAACCACCGAGGGGTCTGCGAGGGTGCTCGTGTCTCCGAGCTCGTCAAGCTGCTTTGAAGCGATCTTTCTCAATATCCTTCTCATGATCTTTCCGCTTCTCGTCTTTGGAAGGCCGGGTGCCCAGTGGATTTTGTCGGGAGCAGCGAATGCCCCGATCTGGTATCAAACGATAGACAAAAATTCAAGTATGTTTTCAATACTTTTTGAGTATGCGTCATCTCATTAAGTTGATTTATATTCGGGATGAACAGGTAAAGAACCATGCAAATATTCAATCCCAGACTAGATTGTCAGAATGAATTTCAGATTGCACGCAACCGAATCAAAGATCGGATGAGAGAATAAATAGTACAAGTTATAAGGGAGTATATTTTATTGTAGCATATTCATTCCGGTTTTCGCATTTTATTCAATTTAAATAATTTTTTTGCATCATTTGCAAACCATAGGGGTCCTAAGGATTAAACATTATCCCAAGCCGAACAGAAAGGGATACGAGAATTTAATTAAAGAATAAATCGGTCCAGCTAAATACATGGCTATTCAAACATTCATTCATTTTCCATACGTAATTGTGGCAAAAATAAGACAATTACAGTTTGTGGAAGCAGATATTACTTGAGCCCCGTTTGAAACCGATTGTTAGACTGATTCTGCTTCTGTCAAATCAGTTTTCAGATGATCGGTTTCGTTTTTTTTTTTTTTCTAATTTAGCTTTTGGTTTGGAATTCTGCTTTTTATGGGATAAGCATTAAAGAAAACAACTTTTATGAAAAAGCTGGTAGATAGCAGCTTTTTTGAAAAAACTGTTATTGAAAATTGTTTCAAAACGGGGCCTTAGATCACAGTTAAATCATTCCTGCAATTCATATGTTGTTCCACACACTCATAATCCGTCAGTACAGCCTCTTTATTTAAGACGTTCATATGGATCGACTTCTAGAACTACTAAACTGATATGTACAATGAACAATTATTAGCGAGAATAAGAAAGGATGATCAGAAGGCATGAAAAAGCTCCACGAATAAATGCATATGTTTTGAATATGGAGGCATGCAAGCATATAATAAATCCTTCAAACAAACGCAAAACCTGGTTTCGGACAGCTTGTACAAGACTCTTGCGAAGCTCCTGACTATAAGGCACGCCATCCACCAAAGTGACAAAAGCATAAATACCCTGTCCTTTGACCTGGGAGCAAAACAAGAGGTGTCGAATGAGAACAGTGAAGTTGAGCCATGGTGGTGTGCAAGTGAAATGACCAGTTGGTTTACCTCATGTTCAACCCCGACCACGGCAGCTTCTGCACATTGAGGGTGTGAGACCAGAGCTGATTCTACTTCTGCTGTACCAATTCGGTGTCCACTGCATTTGATGAAATAAACCTTTTTTTAGTAAACCTTGTTTTAGTGGGTCACTGGGTTGATAAGAAAAGCTTTGATAATTTTTTTTTATATAGAAATCAATAAAATCCATATAGTTTTAATACGGGTGTCCATCAGGTATTTAGGCCCCGTTTGGAACTAATTTTTAAAAACAATTATTTCATAAAAGCTGGCTCCCAATCAGTTTTTTTCTTTGACTTTTGCAACTGATTAAAACTGATTTTGCATAAACAGAATCAGTTTAATGATTGGTTCCAAATGGTACCTAAGCAAAGCAACGGACATCATATTGACAAATTCCTACCTGACATTGATCACGTCATCAACTCTTCCCGTGAGCCAATGATAACCATCTTTGTCCCTACAGCATCAAAATTATTATCAGGAATAAAGTTTACATGAAAAGACCCTCTACAAGAGAAACCACAATATTCTCAAAATAATATATTAAAAATGATAAAACCATTTGATTATTATTATAAAAAAAACTGTTGAAACTATATACCTGCTACAACCATCTCCACTAAAGTAGTAGCCAGCAAATGGTTTAAAATAAGTAGTCTCATATCTTTCATGATCGCCATAAAGAGTACGGAAGGCACCAGGCCATGATTTTTTGATGCACAAATAGCCACTGCATTCGCCTGCTATCTCATTTCCCTTCTCGTCAACTATTACAGGCTGCAATGTGTTACCAAAAGTATAAATAAATAAACATCAGTTAGGCTACATAAAGATTAAAAAAACATGCAAACATATTTCTTGTTAATACATACCTGGACCCCAAAGAAAGGAAATGTTGCAGAACCAGGCTTTTGAGGCCACGCACCTGGTAAAGGAGTGATCTATGAAGCAAAAAAAACTCAGAACATTATATAACAAGACATCACAATAATGCACTTTGACAGTAAAAACATATGATAATGGAGGTTACCAAGAAACCACCAGTCTCAGTTTGCCACCAGGTATCTGAAATAGGACACCGTGAATCTCCAACAACATTAAAAAACCACCTGTGCAAGAAAGAGAGACATTCATATCTTTCTAAGAGCAGGAAAAAAAAAAGTATGCATCAGTGAGGAAGAGGAGAGGATAGAAACCTCCATGCGCTTGGATTAATAGGTTCTCCCACACTTCCTAGAATTCGTAAGGATTTCCGAGAGTAACGAGTCACATTCTGCATGTGCAACATAAAAAAGTATTAATCATTTAGAATCATTTCCTTGGATGTTAAAAATTAATGGGTATTCAATAAGACTACCAAAAAAAACACTGAAGAGATCAATAAATCAAAATTTTCTCCATATACCAAAACAAGACTACCAAAAAGGCAGATTACAAAAACACTCAGACCATATTTATGACACACAATTCAGACTATAACAACCTTCTGTGATATGACTATAACACCTTTGACAATCATCCATTGAAATATGCCAGGGACCTAGCCTATATTCAGAAACAAAAAAAATTGAGAAATTTAACTCAGCCATTTTATATTACTCTTTCCTATGTATAAATAAACAAAGAGCCTCTCTGTGTTTTCAATTAGATAAAGGATTAGCATTTGAATTTGTATTCTATGACAATTTTCTACATGATATCTTGTCATGCAGAAAGCATCAAATCGAACAAGGCTTTTATGATTGAGTTGAAAATCAGTAAAGTAGACAAATCTTGTATGGACTATTTTAAAACCCCAAACAAGATTCTTGCTTGCAAATGAAATACAATCATATTACATAGAATAACTATGACTAAAAGATATAGAAGAAGTATTTTTGGTCTTGCCTCGTCACCATCACGCATGAGAGACCGCACCAGTGTCGGGGCGGTGTAGAATATTGTCACTTTGAACTTATCAACAATATCCCAGCAGCGTCCAGAATCTGGGTAGTTTGGAACCTGCACATTAATACATAATAAACAAAGGTGATTCGCCAATTTAGAAACAGAAAAGAAAAAGAAGAATGCTCTAAATCTGACATCTTCCAAGTTAAAGGCCTGAGAAAATTCATCTATGACAATTAAATTAATTTAAAAGAGAAATCAGTCCTCATTCAATTTAATATTGAAGTGATGATATGGAATGCTATAAGAAATTCCATACCAACTATAGATGAATATATATGCCCAGTAACATGGCATTTCGAATACAGAAAAGGTAGCTGACTCAGTTCCTTTTCTGATAATAATTATCTAGTTCACTATTACCCAGTATAACCATTTTATAAAAAGATTACCCCTTCAAAAACTACAACAGTAGCTCCATTCAAAAGAGGACCATATGTGACATAGCTGTGCCCGGTAATCCAGCCGCAATCAGCAGTACACCTGAAACCAAAACAAAATAAAAAATATTCTTCACAAACTGGGATGGGTGAGTTCCATAGTTCATCTTACCAATATACATCAGATGGCTTGTAGTCAAACGCATATTTAAATGTCATCGCAGTGTAAATCATATATCCCCCAGTCGTGTGTAAAACACCCTGCATATCAACTTATAATTATGCATTTGAGTCTAAAAAAAAGGTAAGATTTCCAAAAAGAAGAAAAGGTTATATATAAAAAAAAGTTACCTTAGGCTTTCCTGTACTCCCACTAGTGTACAACAGAAATAGCGGATCTTCTGCATCCACCCACTCCACCTCACATGTCGTTGAATATGTTGGGACTACATCCTGCAAATCAGTCTCTAAACATGTAAGAACTTGGCAGAAGATAATATGTCAAGTGTAAAGAAAAGTTGTGAGATGACCAAGCCAGTGAAAAAGTTTGTATCTTAAGGAAAATATACAGGAGTCAGGCCAGTTATGAGACACCAAGAAAAGGACTCCACTGATCTCAGACAGTTCACTTCTAATATACAGAACTAGTAGAAATCCATGTGTCTGCAAGGCACTTCAATGTAGTGCAAACATTTTTGAGACATAGGCCATTTTATTGCACAAAAACAGGTGAAGCAGAGGTATAACTCACATAAGTTATTACCATTTATGTCATTGAAGCAGAAAAAAATAGTAATCACAAGGAAAAGACTTCCATTTGTTTTGGAAAGAAAAGAGAGCCAGTTGTTAAATGAATAACCTTTAGTAATGACTAATAAGCCGGTATACTCTACACTGCTAGCCCACCTTCAACTATAGCATGCAATCTGTCTCTTGATGCTATCATCTAGTTTAACAATAGACAATTCCACATTAGGATATACAGGAGTACAAACCTGCCACCAAATATCTCTTCCGTCCTGCCATTTTGTCATTTCTCGCTTCATAGCCAAGGGATTCTCATATGTCAAACACACACCTGCCCAGGATTGGTAACAAACGACAAACAAGTCTTCAGAGAGGGAAAGAAACTCATACCTTCTGTGATAAAATATAAAGCTGTTAGCTTAACAGAAATTCTTAAGCTACTTCAACAACTCTACAATGGATTCAGCCATTAAGGCACTACTGAAATGATTGCCTCTGTAAATAAGTAAAAATAATTTTATCAGATATGATAAAGGGAAAAAATGAAAAATATATGATGTTACTCATTCATGATGTCAATCCATGTCCAACACTTCCATTAATTATGATATTGTGCCAATGGAAATGAAGCCACAATTTGAATGCTTGCCTACCTACAGAGAACCCATTTTTGGCAGACTCTACCAACGCATCATCCACAATATCTTTAAGATGGATGGCTTTAGTGCCTCGGAGCACAGCATTACAGGTTAAGACAGCTTTAGGCCGACAATCAATAATTCTCTGGGCAAGGGACTCTGCAGAGAACCCCGCAAACACAACCTGAAAAAAGAACAAACACCAACAGATTCTTTCATTCAAGAACCAAAAGACCACACAACTCTACCTGGAAATTCCAAAGGAGCATCTCAGTCTATAAACATACCGAGTGAACAGCACCTATGCGAGCACAAGCAAGCATAGCAATAGGCAATTCCATCAGCATAGGCAAATATATCACAACTGCATCGCCCTTTTTTATGCCGATGTCTTTCAAATAGTTGGAGAGCTGTCACAGGATGCATACATAATCAAGAACCTTAGAAACACCAAACTATGGCCGCATATGGATCAAAGATTTTGAGGCAGTACTATTAATTAATCCCACCTGGCAAACTTTCTCTAACAGTTCACTGTATGTCAGTTGCCCATCGTGACCAGGCTCATTTCCCTCCCAATAAATCGCAACTTTTCCACCATTTCCTGCTTCGATGTTCCTGTCCAACGCGTTATAGCAAATGTTGGTGGTGGCACCTTTGAACCACTGAAAAAAATTGCAAATCGGCGATGTCAAATAAAAATATAAAAAAATAATCTTAATAAGACATTTAATACTACAAAATGAAATAGTTTCACCTCAATTTTGATTGTTCCTTTCCTCACATCCAAATTCTCTGTGACAACTTCTTCACCCCATTTTGTTTTCCAGAAAAATTCCGATGCAATCTCTGACCAAAATCCGGCTGGATCCTCGATGGATCTCTTATACATCTTCAAGTACTGGTTTTTGAAAAATAAAAATGAGAAAAAACACATGCACGCATCAGCAAACAATAGAACTTCACTATGAATTAGATGTACCCAGAGGCTCAAAATTATGTATATGTATGTCATATTCACAAAATGCCTGAAAGAATCTACGCTCTATACTGAAACAAACGTGTGAAATACAAAATTAGAGAAAAATAATAATACTTAATATCCTAAAAATTTTAAAATACAAGATTTATTGAACTTCTCAAGTATCCAAAAAACTATAAAAAAAAATTATAAATTCATCAAAGAAAGCGTGTGGAATTAAAAGTATCGTAACACATTGTTAAAACTAATCCGAAGATTTATCTTTTCCATTGACATGACAAAGCCAAGTGTAAATCTATGAATTATGAGCACAGGATAAAACATGCCCCATCCCCCACTAAAAAAAAAGGAACCATCAACTCCCCAGTGAAAAAAACAGTGCCACTTTTTCCAAACAAAGACTTTGCATTTCACAAGAGAAACATAGATTTACAAAGAGAGGGAATATGAAAGTGTAATTTCTCATACAATAAATATAAAAAAATTGCCATCAATAGATAGAATTCAGAGAACAATCCAAACATTAATGACACAGTGAAAAAGTTGAAGCCTTTTGCAATGAAAATTTCATCTTTCATAGATTAATATTACAATTTCAGTGGGGGGGATTCGCCTAACATGCATTTGAGCAAGAACTCAGAAGAAAATAAGATTTCCAAGACAAAACCATCACATTATTGACAGACCAGTATAAAAGAGTAAACTTTCTGATCATAAACTCATATTTCATCCAAATACACACAGAATAAAGAACAAAAAATAATCAAAAGCATACTTTCTCGGGCCATCACTGAAAGAAAATTAAATGTGATAGGGTTTCAAGTTTGAACACAAAACATCAACAACCCAGTTAAGGATTAGCCATCTTTATCAATCAAGACACTTTTACATATCAAGCCATTCACTTCATAAATAAATAAAAAACGCCAATTAGCATTGTAACAGATCATAAGAACTTGGAAAAAAAAAAAACACAATTTTGAAACTTCTTCAAAACCAAACCATCCAATCTTCAAGAAATTGAACCACCTTTATCAATCAGACCCAGTCCCTCTCCCTCCTCAAATTCAAAAACATCTTTAAAAAAAGGAGCCACCTTTCGAATAAAAAACCCCAACTTTCACCCAAATAACAACCCAATTTTATAAACCCCTCCAAAAAAAAAACCAATGTAACCAAGTTCCTCACAAAACCATCCAAACAACAACAACCCACTTCACAAAGGAGTCACTTTTACATATCACGCCATTCTCTTCGTAAAAATAAACGCCAATTCACATCGTAAAAGATCATGAGAACTTAAAACTGCTTCAAAAACAAAACCATCCAATCTTCAATAGAAATTGAACCACCGTTATCAATCAAATCCAGTCTCTCTCCCACCTCAAATTCAAATTAAAACACATCTTTAAAAAAGGAGCCACCTTTCGCATAAAAAACGCCAACTTTCACCCAAAAAACCAACAACCCAATTTGCGAAACCCCCCCAAAAAACACAAAACCCAATTCAACCAAGCCCCTCACCTGTTCAGGAGACGACACGAGGGCCTGCTCAGAGAACCCCTCACTGGGGTACACGAGGTCGTCCTCCTCTGAAGCGAGGGAGTCGCCGAGTATGACCGCGTTGAGCCTCGGAATCCGGCCCGCCCCGGAGGGAAGCGTCGCCATGGACTCGACGTGGCGGAGATGGTCCGAAGAGGCCATCGATTTCGCCGTCGGAGACATCGTCGTCGTCTTCGTCGTCGTCGGATCGGGGAAGGGGAAAACGAACCGCAGAGGAGCAGATCGGAGGGAGAGAGAGGGTTGTTGGAGGGGTATATATAGGAAGGTGAGAGCATCACAGCGAAGATCGGAGTGTCATTGATTATTATTCGATACGGGCGGGAGGGCCATGCCAACGTGAGAGTCTCTGCCACTTTGTCAGCGAAAAGTCACAGATCTTTTGTCTCTGTTTTTTTTTCGAGTCCTTTTAGGGGGCGGATTTGATAATAAAAGATTTTCTTTTACTTTTCAGTTATTATTTATTAGAATATATATTTTATTTTTAAAAACATTTCAAATAACCCCCCAGTAAACTAATGAAAATCCATATATCCCCCGACTTTCCTTGGAAATCCATGTAGCCCTTGAAAACCCGTATAAATCCAAATAACCTCTGAATTAAACTTTTTTTTAAAATGTTGTAAATGATGATTTTATTCTTCTAAATAGATTATAAAAGGTAAAATAATCATTTCGCACGTTTGGATGCAGTGATTATTTGTACGTATTTTTATGTTTATCCACATACAAATTTTACATTGCACATGCAGAGAAACTTTGTATATTGTTTACACATGTTTGTATGTTTTCATGTTGTGCTATCATTTATACACATATTCTTGTTAGTAATTGTTTGTTTCACATATATATAAATATTTGTATATGTGTCAATTTGTTCTGTTAAAAGATAATAATATTATAAATAGATAAAATATTTTTTTTTCAAATGATTATCAAATATGTTATTTTCTTAAAACTAAAAGTATATGAATAATTTTTGTTTTGAATTTTTTTTTTTTGTGTCATACACTATATAAAACCACATACACTATAATAGTGTAGTATATTTTGCGATATCATCAATCTGTATATAAGTCAATGTGATTTTAAAAAAAATGGTTCTAATATAATAGAATATAAACAAAAATAAATTTGATTTCAACTAATAAATAATCCCACAAGGTTTTTTATATTTTATAAATAGCAATTTTGTTGGATAATATCTAGATTTCTTGGTATATTTTAATATAATAACATTTATAATTTTTTATGCAACATTAATGTTTATAATTCACATAATTATATTATTTTATATAAATTTATAAAATGCAATTATTTATTTTAATTCTTAATACAAGATTAAGAGAAGAAATATTTGTTTTAGATAATATGGACTTTAATAAATTTGTTAGAGATAAAAATATAAAATTACTTTACATATACTTGAGATGTGAGAAAATAAAAGTTGTTACAAATAACAACATGGGGTTAGTTGGGATTTTGATTGCCCAATTTGATTGGAGCAAATGAAAACACTGAGATTTTATTTGTTACACTTAATAATCATGACAAGACAAGATATTATGTTTGACCCAATACAAATGAAAATCCAGCCTCATTTGCACAGTATCCAAACAAGTCCAAATACATAAGATTTTTTCACATTGTAGAGGTTTTTGGTATACAGTATTTTCAGCCATAAATATTATTCATCTGTCAATGAAAATTTATTTGGATAGACTATTTTTATATTTATATAGATGTTTTTTAATAAACTATATAAAAATCCACTAAGTCAGAATTCATTAGCACCAATAAACATATTGTCTTCTCTTTTATATTATTGTAATGAAATTATTAAAAAATAAAGAGAAAATCTAGATATTTATTTTGTAATAATTATTTATGATCATCCATGGATATATACATCTCATTTGCAGTCTTAGTGTCCGTTTCGGAGCGCGATTGGAGCCGTCTAGTCGGGGAAAGCATGCGGCATCGGGGGAAGCGGGATTTAATTGTGTTACAAAACTCAACAAAAATACACATAAAATGCACAATTGTTTAACAAACACAAACGCAACTATTTCTATTTGTTTAGGCGTCCGCGGTGTTTGGCATCCGTCAACTGGGCAAACGCCCTGCCAAACGGACATTAGTTTATTAATTCACTTTCTAAAATTCAAATTTAGCCTTAATTTGGGGGAAGGAAGTAAGGTCTAGATTTTTTTTTCATGTGCTTATTGTTTGGATTAGTTAATCGATTCAAAATTCATGTTTGTTCATCTCATATGGTTTCATTTGAAATGTGAACTGTCTGTAATAGTCAACAAGAACAAATACAAGGAGATTTTTTATTCATCCAAGATATTTTAATAAATTTATACTTATCCATGAGATTTTAATACATTTATGTTTTTCTATTTGTTTGAAATCCTTTTCTTTTAATTTATTGCGGTTGTATTACATCTTATCAACAAAAAATTGATTGACATTGATGATGCTTGCTTATCACGAGGGATTATTTTAAGACAACTAAAAATTTTAAAAATTATTTAAGAGACAAATCTGGTGAGGAATGGATCTGTGAACTTCTATAGAAAAGAAAAAAAATTTCAAGTTGACCTTCACTTGCTAATGAAAATGAATTTAAGATGGTCAATTTTTTTAAAAAATATATACATGCATTACATGTGGAATTCCATGTGAGATGTATACATTTTAATTGCACGTATTTTTTTAAGAAAAAATAACTAAAAAAGTCTCTCAAAAGTTAAAAATACTCAAATCAATCACTTTTTAAAATTATACTTAAAAAGTCTCATTTTACAAATTTGAAAACACAAAAGACTAATCTACCCTTATGTATTTAAATCCTTGATACATTCCATATCTCTTAACTTTATTAAAATATTTCACCCTCTTAATTTTATTAATATATTTCACACATTTTCTTGTAGATCAGTTTTTTTTAATTGTAAATTCTTTGTAATTAGATGAATTTTGTAAAATATGTACCAATATAATTTGAATTTTTTTATAATAAACTCCATTAAATATGATATTTTAAAAAAAATGGATATGTACTAATGATATCATAAAATATGTAAATACTATAAAAATGTGAATAAGATTTAGAATATTAAAATATCATATGTTGCATTGGGACACAACACAGATTTAAATTACATATTATGATTATAGACAATGAAAAATAATAAACAATATCATGTAATATATATAGAAGAGACACACAGTGTGATATATAATAACAAAACTTCATGATTGATTTTCATTGTATATAGAGAGATTGTTGTTTTATAGAAAAAATATGTTTTTAGTGTGAAATAAAGAGGGATATTAAATATTTAATTATATAAGGGTATATTAGTCTTTTGAGTTTTCAAAATTGTGAAATGAGACTTTTTAGGTATAATTTTTAAAAATGTCTGATTTAGATATTTCAAACTCTTACTCTCTTAGAAGATTTTTTTTATCATTTTCCTTTTTTTAATTTAATATATATATAATGAAAATCTTTCAAATACGTATACAAATACAGATATATAGTAGATATAATTAGTACATACTGATATACATTCCCGATATGGATAGGCCTACAGATGAGGGAAATTTATTTATTGATTAACGCGGAATTTAATCCGTGTTGGGGCTAATTTCATAATGAAAAAGTCACAAAATTGCTGGATCCAAACGATTTTGTCATTTTCTTGGTACATGGCACCACTCCCCACCTCGTATGCACATAATTTTTTTTTTTTTTTGGCATTTGAGAAACTAGACAAACAAATACTATTCAACCGTGGTTTCCAAAGGGAAAATGACAAAAAATATATATATATATTCTACAAGTTAGAAATACCTAAATCAATCATTTTTAAAAATTAGAATTAAAATTTTCATTTTATAATTTTAAAAATATAAAAAACTAACTTATCGTTATGTAATTAGATCTTTAATATATTTCATATCTTTTAACTTTGTTAAAATATTTTACCTTCTTAATTTTATTAATGTATTTCACACATTCTCATGTAGAACTTTTTTTTACTCTAAATTCTTTATGATTATGTGAATTTTTTGAGATATGTGCCAATATAATTTTAGTTTTTTATGATGAACTCCATTAAATATTAATGTTTCTTTAAAAAAAATGGATATGTACTAATAGCGTCATAAAAATATGTGAATAATCAAGAAAAAATATGAATAAGAATTTAGAATACTAAAATATCATTTATTGCATTTGAGTATTTCTAAATTTTAGGAGATTTTTTAGTTATTTTCCCTTTAAAAAATTAATTTTCCTAACAATTTTAAAATATCCATTTTTGTCTTTGTTCCTTACAATTCCTCTACGTCTACTGAATCTAACTTTTACTTCTTATTTTACGTAATAGATTATAAATTGAAATATTAAAATATATAATATGTTAGACAATTTTATACATTGCTTTAATAATGCAGCGACTACTATTAAAACCATAAAATGGAACGAGTGTATCAGCATCCTATGTTATCTTATAAAATAAGAGAGAGAAAGATATTATTTTATTTTGGTTAATCCATTCTCTCATTTATTTATTTTTATTTTACATGTTAAACAAAGACAATTTGAAGATCCATTGGTAATCACGAGGGATTTGTCAATTTAGTGAAGAAGGAAAAAAAACTTTTTCTTTGTTAAAATAATATTTGTTAATTGAAAAAGCTTTCTCAATTATTTGTTTTGTTTTTTTAAATAAATTTCGTGGGACTGTCACTTTTTTGTATTAGATAGAAAAGAAGAACAAACCCAAGAACAGGACCAAATACCAATTACCACTTCTTCCTCAATTATTTGTTAATTGAGAAAGCCTAGAGATAAGAAATCTAGGCTTCTTTTTATATTTATTAAAATAATGTTTGTTGAATGTATATTTGGTTTAATGTATATTATTGGATTTAATGAGATTGCCGTCAAAACACGAAATCCTGTGCATCACATGATTCGAGTTTGACTCTTTTTTTTAATTTTTCCTTTCTTGTGGTCAAGTTCTCTGATGTTGCCATTTTTTTTTTTTTTTAAATCCAAATAACTCTATGTGAACTTTTTGAAATTCATGTAATCCTTGGATTTTTCTAAAGTTCATATAATCTCTGAAAATATTTATGTAAATTCGAATAATTTCTTGAACTAAACTTTTATTGAAAAATAAAAAATATTCGTTGAATATTCTGACGGGTTAATTATGGTTAACAATTTGTTAATAATATGAAATTTTTATATATATATATGACGATTTTACACATTCAAATAGATTATAAAACTTTATCCAAAGAGATAAAATCATCATTTACAAAAAAAAAAAAAAACACATTATAAGAGGTTATTTGTATGTTATGTTTTCAACAAGGGTTAATTAATCAGAATATTCATAGAATATCTACATCTGTCAACGAAAATTTAACTGAGGGACAATATAGATTTACATATGCGTTTTTAAATGATAATATAAATTTTAAAAAATGGTAAAATTATATGAATTTTAGACCGTTTACGTAATGTTATTTGAATTTTTTCCTTTTCTCTGTTTTGGTTTTTTTTTTTTTTTTTGGGTTGTAACATCTGATGTTGCCATGTTGACGAATGGACATGAATGGGACTTTTGATATAATTTAATTTAATTTATTTGGACGTAGTTGAGGGGCTTATTGGGGAAGCGTACGAGTGAATCAGATATTGGAATTTGGAGGGGGCATTTCAGGGAAGAAACCTATTCGAGGGGTATTCAGGGAATATCTTACATGGCACTTATAATCGAAACCTTTATATGAAACGACTTGTGCATTCAAAACTTTTTGGGTGAATTGTCCGAATACCCCTACAGTCAACCCCTAATTTTTTTTTTCCGCCTTCAGCTTTTGAAAAAAAAAAATTTACCCCTGTAACGAACACATATTTTTTTCTATCCCCATCCCTTTATTCCTTCAGTCTCACAAAATCATAGTTTCCTCCATGTAAGTGCATATATATTTTCTGTAACTTAAATAACACAAAATGTAACTTCTATAAATATTATTTGTAAATGCATATTACGTCATGCAAAAATGATAACTTGTAAAACACTAGAAAAATATACATTAATGCATAACATTAATATATATGTGATTTTTATTGTCATGTAGTACACATTTATTGATGTTTGATCTATTTGAGTGTTTGACTAATTATTGCATCTATAATATAGTTTGAACTACGTTTTCTTCTTAATGATGTACGTATGCTAACTCGAAGATGTAACAATGGATTTGATTTCAACCAAAATGACATCATGAAGATCAGACTAAATACAACATCTTAGTTCATTAGGGTAGAGAAAGAACATCGGAATACAAACATGAATTCAAGTAATTTGATGTATTTATTGTGATAAATATTTTCAGGTATTATGCATTAACGTATGTTTTTCTAGTGTTTTGCAAGTTACTATTTTTACATGATATGCATAGTAATGCACTTACAGATAATATTTACAGAAATTACATTTTGTGTTCTAAAAATTACAGAAAATATATATGCAGTTACAGGGAAAAACTGCGATTTTGGGGTGCTGGGGGAATTAGAGGGATAAGGGTAAAAAAATTAGGTGTTTGCTGCAGGGGTAAAAAAAAAATTTCAAAAGTCAGGGGTAGAAAAAAAATCAGAGGTTAGCTGCAGGGGTATTTAGGCAATTCACCCAAACTTTTTATACAAAGGGAGCTGTTACAGTCACCTTGCAAGTTTTCCTACCCACCCCCTTGTTTTTAATAAAAAAAATTATTTATTATTTTTTTTCTCACACCTAACCCATCCCGACACTTTCCACCACATTGGTACACTGAACCCATCCCGACACTTTCCACCACATTGGTACACTGAACCCACCCCGAACCATACCCACCGTATAAATCCCGCATAAATTTAGTCCTCATCCCACATTCAAAAATTAGTTTCATTCTAGTTCAATTCGACATGTCTAATGTCTTCTTGTTTGACATGGTTTGACATGGTGCATGTCTTTTTAGAACAAAAAAACTTAGTATCCCATTTTGGTTCACGTTCGACATGTCTGATGTCTTGTTTGTTTGACTTGGTTCGACATGGAATGTCTTTGTAGAACCAACAGCTTGATATCTCATTTTGGTTTTCGCTCGACATGTTCGATATTTTCCTTGTTTGACGTGGTTCAACATGGGGTATGGATATTAGTGAACTTTATGTGTGATCCAATCAGATTGTGGGTTTAATCCCATATATGTTTTGTTTAGAACAATGTGTATTTTTTTGTTACTAGAAATATGGTGAAAAGTATGTTGTAACTAAATTATGAGAATGATGTATATCACAATGATCTTTTAGTGTTTTGGAACATGTGAATGATCTACGATATATTTTTTGAGGTGTAAAATGACTTCAAGTGCGATTGAATTGTATCAATTGATTATCATGGTTGCATGGTTATAATGTGGGTGTATTAAGATTGTTATGTGTAAATAAACAAGGTAAGAAAAAGTGTTATGTTGATAAATTGAATTTCAGGAATATATCAACAATGTGTATCTCATATCAGAGGAGTAATCAACCTTCTGGACTCTGTTCAACATGATCAAAGTCGAACCACATTAAAAACAAAAGACATAAGCAAGAACCAGAATGGGATATTAGATTTATGGTTTCACAAAGATATGTTTCATGTTGAACCAAGTCAAACAAGGAAGACATCAGACATGTCGAATGTGAATCAAAATGAGATACCGGGTTTTTGGTCCCTCAAAGAAATGTGCCACGTCGAACCACGTCAAACAAGAAAGACATCGGACACGTTGAATGGGAACCAAAATGGGACTAAATTTTGAATATGGGGTGAAGACTAAATTTATGGGGTATTTGTGGGTGTACCAATGGGGTGGGAAATGTCGATGTGGGTTAGGTGTGAGAAAAAAGTAACAAATCAGTTTTTTATATTAAAAAAGGGGTGGGTAGAAAAACTTATGGGGTGACTATAATTGCTCATTTATATGAAACCACTGGTTCAGATCCCTTCAAATAGGAAATTCAGCCAATGATATGTCACCACATATGCACTCAAATGAGACACCAACAACGTCTAAAAAAAGTTATAAAAAGTGTGTTAAAATTCATGCATAATAAAGTAATCACAAATGAGACCTTCAATTGAATCAAGGGTGAATTGCTCAAATGCCCCTTGACCAACAGTCTTATTTTTTTCTACCGCTAAACTTTTTTTAATTTTTTTTTATCCCTGTAGTCTGGTCTTATTTCTTTTACCCCTGATCAGTGTCACATTATACTTTGATACATAAACTGCCCCCACCTTATTTTTTTCAATTTACAATCACATTATGTGCATACATAATATATTCTACTAGTTACATAAACTTTGTATATATTTACAAAATATCATTCTGTATGTGTGAACTTGTCTTTTTAGCTCATATCTATGTAAGTTAAGGAGGTTGAATGATTGGTTCTCATGACCCATTACATGCGTAAATACAAAGATGAAATTATTAGTGAATCATATATGTTTTTTCATGTCCTCAACAGTTATTTGCATTAACACTCAATGATTTTGGACTTTATAGAGGAGTGTTTCGTGTCGTGCAACTCGCTACCCCATGCTCGTTATAAGAAACATATGTTTGATTAGGTAACATAAATCAATAACAGTTGATGAATATATTTTAACTATTATAAATCTAAAAAAAGAATAAGATTCAATATACCAACCAGAAGAGATGATCTACCAAAAGAGAAAGAGGAGAGATAGCGAGAAGTTTTTGTATTTCTTGTATTTTTCAATATGTCTAAAATACAATGTATGCCTTTATTTATAGGCAAGAGAATATCAAAAGAGATTAAAAATGAGATTTGATTTGATTAATCCCTTAAATGAAGTATGGGAGGTTACAAAAGGATATAATGGTCATTTATATTTATAACACTCCCCCTTGGATGACCATCAACCATTATACTATGGTAATTGTCTCATTAAACCTTGCTTGGAAAAACCCATTAAAAAAATCAAAGCGAAGGAAAAAGAGTACAATTACTTGATCTTAGTAATGTTGGACACGTTTAATATTGCCTCGTTAAAACCTTGCTAGGAAAACCCAGTGGGACAAAACCTAGACGAAGGAAAAAGAGTACAGTATGTAAAAGATATCCATGATTGAATATAGTTACACTTATTAGTTACTCCCCCTGATTTAAGTAAGTATCAGACTGTCTGATGATTAAGTCAACGCATGCTCACTTCACGTACTATCTTCTGGAAGGTTGATTTTGGCAGGGCTTTAGTGAAGAGATATGCAAGATTATCACTGGTGCGGATCTGTTTGACTTCAATTTCATGATTCTTTTGAAGTTCATGGGTGTAGAAGAACTTCGGTGAAATGTATTTAGTCCAATCTCTTTTGAATAACCTCCTTGGATTTGAGCAATGCATGCACTATTGTCTTCATATATGGTTGTAAGAATATTTGTTGTAGATGACAATTCACAGGTGCTTTGAATATGTTGAATCAATGATCTCAGCCAAACACGTTCTCTACTAGCTTCATGTAACGCTAATATTTCTGCATGGTTAGATGAGGTAGCTACCAATGTTTGCTTTATAGGTCTCCATGAGATAGCAGCATTGTTACTAAGATACACATAACATGTCTGTGATCGACCTTTGTGAGGGTCAGAAAGATAACCTGCATCTGCATTGCCAACTAGATGTGAATCATTAGACTTATCATTTGAATAAAATAAATCCAAATCGGTGGTTCCACGAAGGTATCTCATAATATGCTTTATACCATTCCAATGTCTGCGAGTCGGTGCAGAACTATATCTTGCTAAGAGATTGACTAAGAAGGCTATGTCTGGTCTCGTATATTGAGCCAAGTAAAGCAATGCATCCATAGCACTCAAATATGGTACCTCTAGTCCAAGAGTTGCCTCGTCTTTATCTTTAGAATGGTATGGGTCATTCTTAACGTCCAAGGATCGAATGACTATGGGTGTATTTAGGGGATGCGCTTTATCCATGTTAAAGCATTGCAATACCTTTTCTATATATTTTGATTGGTGGATCAATATTCCACTATAATTTTGTTCGATTTGCAAGCTGAGACAATATTTAGTTTTTCCAATGTCTTTCATTTCGAATTCTTTTTTTAGACATTCTGTAATTTTGTTGAGCTCTTGAGGAGTCTCAATTAAATTTATATCATCAATATAAATTGCTAAAATAGCAAATCCCTTTTTAGATTTCTTTATAAAGATACATGGACAAATGAGATTGTTTTCCTATCCAGCTTTTATCAAATATTCACTAAGATGGTTGTACCACATACTTCCAGATTGCTTTAAACCATACAATGAACGTCTTAGTTTTATTGAATACATACTCTTTGATTTTGCTTCAGGCAATTTATATCCTTCAGGGATTTTCATATAAATATCAGCATCTAAATTCTCGTATAGATAAGCTGTTACAACGTCCATTAGTCGCATATCGAGTTTTTCAGAAACTGCGAGACTTATTAGGTAGCGGAACGTTATTGCATCCATGACTGGTGAGTAAGTTTCTTCATAGTCAACCCCAGGTTTCTGCAGGAAACCTTGTGCCACGAGACGTGCCTTATATCTAGTGATTTCATTTTTCTCATTTCTTTTTCTTACAAACACCCATTTGTAACCTACAGGGTTAACATCTTTTGGGTCTGTACTATAGGTCCGAATACACCACGAGAGAACTTAATTCTGCTTGAATAGCATCTTTCCACTTTGGCCAATCACTTCTTTGTCGACATTCATTTATGCTATGTGGTTCGTATCATCATTGCCCTTTGAAATTTCAGTAGCTACTGCGAATAAAAAAATGTCATCGATGATCATTTCTTTACAATTCCACATTTCTCTTGAATGCGCATAAAATATAGAGATCTCATTATTATTGGGTACATTTTTCTCTTCAGGAGTTTGCATAGCCACTTCAGGGACTCGTGTCTCTTCAGGGACATTATACTCTTCTGGAGTTTTAGAGAAAGTGGATTTGTTGTTCATAATCTCTTATGGAGTATTATGTATACCTTCTTCTGGAGTATTATTAGGGCATGGGTTTTCATTTGATCTCCGCTTCCGGGGAGCTGAATCTTTAAAACCTACAGGTCTTCCACGCTTCTGGCGTGCAACGGATTCATTTGCCGTAGTTTGTCTTCTTGTGACATCTATTCGAGCTGACACATTTGCAGCTGGTACATGTGATTTGATCACTTTGGCTGCATCATTGAATGCATCAGGAATTTGATTTGCAATCTCCTGAAGATGCAATATCCTTTGTACTTCATTTTCACATTGAGCGGTACGGGGGTCAAGATGAGACAAAATGGAAGTGTTCCACGATAATGCTCGTCGTTCTTCAGGAACGGAACGTACTTCAGGTACGTTCTTCCCTCCCCCTAACGGCGGGAAGAGTGTCTCATCAAAATGACAATCAACAAACCTAGTAGTAAATACATCACCTGTCAATGGTTCGATATAACGAATGATAGAAGGAGAATCATAACCAACATATATTCCCAAACGACGTTTGGGACCCATTTTTGTATGTTGTGGTGGTAGGATAGGAACTTGCACCGTGCAACCAAATTTACGCTAAGTGTGAAATGTTGGGTTGACAGCCTGACACAAGTTAAAAAGGTAAAAAATGGTGATAAGCAGTAGGCCTAAGTTTAATTAACTTAGCAGCATGGAAGATAGCATGTCCCCAAGCAGACACAGGCAATTTAGATTGCATGAGTAAATGTCTTGCTATAAGTTGCAAACGTTTGATCAAAGATTCTGCTAGACCATTTTGCGTGTGAACATGGGGGACTGGGTGTTGAATATCAATACCTTGTGATAAACAATAATCATCAAAAAATTGAGAAGTAAATTCTCCTGCATTATCTAAGCGAATGGACTTAATGTAATGATCAGGAAAATGTGCTCTAAGTCTGATAATTTGAGCAAGTAATCTAGCAAATGCTAAATTACGAGTAGAGAGTAAGCAAACATGTGATCAACGAGTAGAAGCATCAATTAAAACCATAAAATATTTGAAAGGTCCACTATGAGGATGAATTGAGCCACAAATATCACCATGGATTCTTTGTAAAAATGATGGAGACTCAGATGCAATTTTAAGAAAAGAATGTCTAGTGATAAGTTTACCTTGTCAGCAAGGGGTGCAAACGTAATTACTAGGTAGTGTAAGGTATTGGTTTGTCATAGAGTGTCCATTAGAATTATTTATAATCCTTCGTAGCATGGTGGCTCCAGGATGACCCAAACGGTCATGCCATAATATTAAGATATTTGAATCATTGAGCTATGGGCTCATGACGGAGTGTGTTTCTAATTCGAGAGCCTTGAATCCTAACTTAGTGATATTCGTCATTCTTTTGAGACTAAAAAAATAATGACTGAATAATTATTTATAAAAAAAATGAATAATAAATGACATAATATGATACATTAAAAAAAATAATAACCTGATTATTTATATGCCCATGGGTTACACAGTATTTTTGAAGAGTAATATTTATTAAAAAAACTTTTGACCCATTAGAATTAAAATACACATGCATGATTAAAATCATGAAATTACAGAATGGCATTCAAAAATAATACCATGTGTTTTCATGGTTGTCAAAATAAACATGAATACAGGTTGCATCGGAGAAATATTTCATACACTGTTCATTGCATGAGGTGTTTGGATCGTTCAGGAGTTATTATATCACAAGAATATATTTCATCAAATTAACGAATCCATCCGAAATATTTACATATCCATCCGAAATCGGTTAACCATAATTTTAGAAGAGAAAAAAATTCGATCCAAATAAATTAAATCCTAAATTAGAAAAATAAATAATTTAGGATATCATAAATGACATACATAATCAAAAACATATGTTCTATCATATATATGTGAGAACTTCTGGTTCTATTATTATTTTATAAGAACTTCTGGTTCTATTATTATTTTGTAAGAACTTCTGGTTCTTCATATAAGATTAGAACTTTTGGTTTTATCATTATGTTGTAAGAACTTCTGGTTCTTCATATAAAATTAGAACTTCTGGTTCTATCATTATTTTGTAAGAACTTCTGGTTCTTCATATAAGATTAGAACTTCTGGTTCTATCATTATTTTGTAAGAACTTCTGGTTCTTTATATAAGATTAGAATTTCTGGTTCTATCATTATTTTGTAAGAACTTCTGGTTCTACACATTAATTAAAACTATAATTTATTTGTGAGAACTTCTGGTTCTACACATAGATTTATAATAACAAAAAAAATTCAAATTTCAATAGATCATAGAGATCCAATAACAAATAAAAACCAAAACTATAGCATAAAAAATACTATCAGAAATATTGCATGGAAAAAAATATAAAAAAATTGCATACTGGTTGAATGGGTTGCATGAAAAAAAATGCATATAGCATGTTAATTACATGAATATATAATCATAACACACATATATATATCTTATTTAATTAATAATACATCATCCCACTTCATGAATCATCCGTCAGTGCACATTGAGAGAAACAAAATTAAATTCATAACATAACATGTTATGAATCTAAATCGAGGACATCGTGCTGATAACGTGTTATAAATCTAAATAAAATAATAAGATTCAATATACCAACCAGAAAAGATGATCTACCAAAAGAGAAAGAGGAGAGAGAGAGAGAGAGAGAGAAGTTTTTGTATTTCCTGTATTTTTCAATATGTCTAGAATACAATGTATGCCTTTATTTATAGGTAAGAGACACAACATCAAAAGAGATTAAAAATGGGATTTGATTTGATTAATCCCGTAAATGAAGGATGGGAGGTCACAAAAGGATATAATGGTCATTCATATTTATAACATTAACGACATTTTGAAAATGTATTTATAACCATTTTGTGTACATTGAATGCTTTTATTGATGATAATGATAGAACTTACAATTCATGAATATATTATATGTATAACCATTTTGTATTTAACAATCTTTGTGTACATTGAATGCTTGCTGTAGATAACTATTAAATATCTGTAACTATGTGTATAATTTCTGTATATGTTACGCCCCGAAGCATTACCAATCATACAATAACCAACAGGGGTCAAATAAGATAACAAGGCTACAGGAAAGTAGTAGCCAATAAAAAGAAATGATGCGGAAGTATAATATACAAATTAGTCTGTAAATCAAAAACATTATTACAAACCCGTATACACGATAACTGTCCTGTGAGAGTCCAAGTCTAGCCTAAATAAAATCATATGTGCAACACGCACGATTACCAGTATATACACAAAGAAAATGGGGTTGCTGACAGCCTCGCACTCGCTAACCGAAAGGTGGGATACTCTACGCACGAACCACGCCAGATAGATGCTCTAGCTCCACACCAACCCAGTCCCTGGTGAAAAATAACACACGAGGGGTGAGCTACAAGCTCAGTGAGTGGCAAGAATCCACGCTCTATAAATATATTATAATATTAAGCACATTGCTCTTATAAGGAAAAATATATGCGGAAGAACCCCAACCGATACATGTCACGTGGAGATGTGACCTCAGCTCACCTCACCCTTGACCCGGAGGGGAACTCCTAGGACTCTTGAAAAGCAATTAATTCATTAATAGTAATGTGTGGTATCTCAAACTAGTACAACACTTCAAAGATTATCTACATCGATGTATAATACGTTACGATGCCTTGCATCATCCAGTAGCCCTCTCCCTGGCGGCCTTCCAAGATAGGTACGAAGCCACAAGGTATTGAAATACACATTGAGCCTCCTATGATGTGGTGGCACTATCCAGGATACCTTCAACGCTCGAAATCTTCGACGCACGACGATATGGGAGAAAGCACTCTAACCCCATCCTCGCCTTCATCCCTAAGGTGACATGAGACTATTAGAAAGGAAATCAACTCGCTAACTCCCTTAACCTTCCGGTAGCCTTCTCCCGGGTAGCCCTCTTCCTGACAGCCTTCCAAGATAGGTACGAAGCCACAAGGATATTGAAATACACATTGGGCCTCCTATGATGTAGCGGCAGAATCCAGGATAGCTCCAACGCCGGGTAGCTTCAACGCGGATACGAGGTAGGGGAGAAGCATGCCACGCTCACAATACGATTATCAAGGATCAACTATAATCATCTAGAGATCAACTCGCTAACTCCCTTAACCTTCCGGTAGCCCTCTCCCGGGTAGCCCTCTTCCTGACAGCCTTCCAAGATAGGTACGAAGCCACAAGAGTATTGAAATACACATTGGGCCTCCTATGATGTAGCGGCAGAATCCAGGATAGCTCCAACGCCGGGTAGCTTCAACGCGGATACGAGGTAGGGGAGAAGCATCATCAAGGATCAACTATAATCATCTAGCAAATACAATGCTAATGAATTCTCTTGAATTTCCATACAGATGCATCACTCGGATGCAGGGAAAGGTAGTTAAGTTCTCACACTTAGCAATGGGGAGGCATGACCCTAAAGGCGGGTCATCCACATGCCTATTACAGATAGGCCAAGCATACTATCATTGCTATCGATTAACGAATACCAATACGATAAATGAATTCTTCTGAATTCTCATACGAGAGCATCGCAAGGATGCAGGGTATATAAACTGCTACATTTGCACATTAAAATAATAAAGTATGACCTAACTGAGAGTCATACATCCACCTATTTCAGATAGGCCTAATCTATTTATCATGAGTGCGATAATGATAGGAAAAATTCTAATACCTTTGAGGTGTAAGAGTCCCATTACCTTAGCCATCACTCTAAGCAATTATTGAGACACAATCAAAGTAAATGATTCTCATCCACATTCCACTATGTAATCATCTAATAAGAAGGTGACCCTACAAATGGCTACCTATGGCATGTCATGCCCACTAACAAGCTAGCATAAATGTCATACTCTATACCTCATGTTATATAAGAACCCACAATTAAAGCTAACAAGTATGAGTCTAATATATTAATGCAATTTAGCAATCATGATTGAATATAATTAGGGTGCCCCGCGGATACGCGATGCACGATTATGTGCATCGAGCGCTTTCCGAAAGGGTGAATCGAACCACTCACAGATACTTGGATCGCCGCGCGTCCGGTCTACGAAATCTGCAAGAACAACCAATGATGCTCAATTAAATATAAAATATCTTGATACATATACAAGCCTTCTTCATGAAGACATCAATTCCTTATATTGCCCACACCATGCATAATAACTCTGTCACATATTTATACAAGATTAGTCCATCTACTGCAATCAGCCCCAAACATTGGTATCCACAGCACAAAATACACATCCAAATATTCTAAAATAAATCACACACATTCTATGATGTGTTGGGATCATATTCCGTGAAGACATACTAACTTGATAAAATCTCTAAATGCCCGAAATAAATTATTTTCAGAAACCGATCAATTTCTGCGCGAATCCGGACAGACCATGAACATTAGGCTATATCTTTCAATACAGGTAACCAAATGACACCAAATTTGATATATAGCATCTAGACACATAGATGATCATATGAAATGAAGACACAAGCCTCAAAATATGCCTCCAAATACCTCAAACACAAGGATCTTAAAGAGACAGAAAATCTGCCTTACAACACAAAACCACCCCATTCATGCATTAATGCAACCATCTCATGTGCAGTAGCAATTACACATTACACTCTTCCAACAGCACCAAAATTCAATAATACACACTCATACAAGCATAAACACAAACACATACAAGGCACAAAGGGGAAGTGAATATACCTTGGGAAGAAGAGGAGATGGTGCACATAAGGAGTTCCACCACCATCACCACAAACAACCACCATCACACATGCCACATAGCACAGCCACAACCACCACCAAATCAGCCATCACATACACACATTAGCACAACACACTCACAAAGAGGGAAGGGAATACCTTGAGAGGGTGGAGAAGAGGGAAGCCAAGCTCAAACACACAAACCTTGCTTGATCTCCCTTTACATGCATGCACCCAATCCAAGCACACATTCTCTTTGGCATTTCATCAAACATGTGGGGGGCTGAACACATACAAAAGGGCTGAACCATGTGAGGGAGCTTGAGGGAGAGGAGGAGATGAGAAACAACAACATAACATACACACACAAACCTTGATTCCTTCACTTCTAACACTTCCTCTTCTTGCTCCATCTCCTTCTCCTTCCACCACCCAACACACACAACACCAAGGGCTGGACCAGATCCAAAAAGGGGGGAAAATTATGCCAAGGTCGTGCACATGGGGGTGGTTAAATAGGCAAAAGAGAAGTGAAAGACCGAGCTGTCCTCGGAGTTAAAACTCTGCACAGCCTTCACTTAAACGGCCATAACTTCCTCGATATAGCTCCAAATTGCACGATTCCAATGGCATTGGAAAGATAAGAAGATTATCTACAACTTTCATGTTTACATCCAGATCAAATAACCTCTCCAGCTATTCTAAAATCTAGGCTAAACATCATACAGGGCTGCTGCCTGGATTTCATATCCCCAGGGTATAATTGGAAAAACACCCATAACTTTTGATACATGAATCCAGTTGATCTAATTCCACTTTTGTATGAAAGCTAACTTAACACTGAACATCTCATGATAAAACTAGATTTTTACTACTTCATCTTGGTCATTAACAAAATTAAATCCAAATACCAATCGAAACTGCATAATTTCTAAAAGACCTCAAAATGCTACAAAAACTTCCATTTAAGCCCAAGTGAACACCAGAACCACAAATATGCAATTTGATTTTGAAACTGAATGCCCGAACTATTAAAATAAATAAAACGCGATATTTGACCTTTAAAAGTGACACAGTCTTAACATCATTTCCTCCTTCGAAAAAATTTCGTCCTCGAAATTTAAGAATCTTAGTGGGGAAAGATAGGGTTATGCATCACGAATGGTATCCTTTTTACTCCCAAGTGGCCTAGGCACCAGACTGGTGCCACGGACTCACTTTATCCCAAGGAACGGTCTTGGTGTGGAGTCTCTTCTCACGTTGATCCATTATCTCGATCTACTGCTCCACGAACGACAGATCCAGCTTGAGGATGAGTCGCTCAAACGAAATGACCTGAGCAGGATTGTGGACATAATGTCTCAAATATGAGACAAGGACGACGGTGTGGGCATGAGCCAGCTGTGGAGGCAAGGCTACATGACAAGCCGCCTCCAAATGGGTGATGCTTCTCCAACTGCCCCACAGTCGAACACGCAGACACTTAGCATGTCCTTCAAGGTCTAAATCGTTCTCATTGCCTGGCTGTCCGTTGGCGATGAACACTATACTTAACTGGATGCTTCTGCCAAAGCCTACTGAAGGCTACACAAACACCCCAAAGTAAACCTCGTGTCTCAGCCTGAATGATTATCGACCGGAGTGCCATAAAGACTAATAATCACGGAGGCGAATATCCGCGTCAAATCGTCCAGAGACTCAATCAGTCGGATAGGGAGGGGAGTGCAGACTTAATCAATTGATCAATGATCACCTAGTCGGCATCGCGACCCTAACACGACTTTAGCAAGCCCGCAATGAAATCCATGATAACACACTTCCACTTCCACTGAGGAATCCCGATGGACTGACGCTTCCCAATGCGATGATGATTCTCAAACTTTGCTTGAGGCATGCCACATGGAGAAACAAAATCACCCATGTCGCCTTTACATCACGCCATTAGCAACCTCGATGAAGACTACCTTAAATTAGTCCACGGAGATCCAATAAAACTTATGAGATCCCTAAAGGCATTCAACACATTCGTTAACCTTGACGACAGTACTTAAGACTCGTAATGCCCAAAACGGTCACGAAATGCCATCTATAGGACGTCCAACTCCCGGATCTCCAATTGGTGGTACCCTGCGAGGATCGATCTAAGAGAAGACACTCGCTCCCAGAGCTGGTCAAACAGATCATCAATTCGCGATAAGGGGTACTTTATCTTCAACCCCCCCCCCTCCAAGGGGAGATTAGAACAACTCTTCGAACTATTAAGTCCAATTTCTTCTCCTCGGGCATCTTGATGATCCTCAGCCTGGCGCTCATGATGACCCTGACACGCTGGGTAAGCTACACAACCGCACTTAATCCGTAAGACGCGCAATAGGAGGTCGTCGAACCCCGACAATGCCTATGCGACGTCATCTACCAGATACGGCAGTTAAGTCCCATCATGAACGCTTGCATCACGTCTGTTCATTTACGACCAATGTGGGGGTAAAATGTGACAGTATCAACAACTGTGCTCCACATGCCGTCACCGATAGATCGCCCAACTACAACAATTGGAACTCCATCATCCTGCACTCAATGGGCAGATTCATCGCGGGGAGTCTACGCTCTCGACATCATCCGGTAGCCCTCTCCCGGTGTGGCCTCTTCCTGGTAACCTCCCATATCCACTATCTCTGCCATATGGGCACACCAACAAGCGTCCTGGATAGTACCTGGGAGCACCTCACGGAGCTCTGGCCTCTACCGGGTAGCTTCAACGCACGATGATATGTCGAAGCGACCCCAGATGTGGCTATGGAACCCAGTCCATAAGAAATCGCCCACCAAACTGCTAAAGGACGCACCCAATCTCGATCATACGCATCACCACTCGCTACAGCACTTTCCAAGTGAGAGGGAAAGGCAATCATCAAACAAATGTTTTAATTATATTCCCTAACTGGGGAAAAGAACCCCTTGGGAGGGCACCATGAGGTCCCGATATAGGATATCCCGACAACCAAACAAGGAACACGGAGCACCCTAGCTCGGGTCTCAACGATGACCCCGCAAGGCCCCTTAACCCCAAGAGAGGAAAAGAATGAAAGAAGACATCACATTAAAGTGATGGCACACACCTTACACTCAAACACTAGAAGTCAGCGGCATACGCGGACTCCGTAGTTACAAGCAATACCGATGCAGGGGAATAAATTCCCTAATCGAAGCGTGATCCATACGCAAACGGTCAATATAAGTCTACCAATATGGAATGCTAAGTCTAGACTCCTATCTAGGCCTTGGTCCCACAACAGGGGACCCAACAACTGACCCTACTCCGCCGACCAAGTCGGCAATCTCACGGAGCACAAGAGCAATCACGACCACGTCAACGGAAGTGAGGAGGCATGTCAGCAACCTAAGGCGGAGAACTAAGATCAGAGTAATTGGATAGAAATCCTACGACTCATCTACACGACTAGACTTAGGCTTTGACAGGACCAGGCTCTGATACCATCTATGTTACGCCCCGAAGCATTACCAATCATACAATAACCAACAGGGGTCAAATAAGATAACAAGGCTACAGGAAAGTAGTAGCCAATAAAAAGAAATGATGCGGAAGTATAATATACAAATTAGTCTGTAAATCAAAAACATTATTACAAACCCGTATACACGATAACTGTCCTGTGAGAGTCCAAGTCTAGCCTAAATAAAATCATATGTGCAACACGCACGATTACCAGTATATACACAAAGAAAATGGGGTTGCTGACAGCCTCGCACTCGCTAACCGAAAGGTGGGATACTCTACGCACGAACCACGCCAGATAGATGCTCTAGCTCCACACCAACCCAGTCCCTGGTGAAAAATAACACACGAGGGGTGAGCTACAAGCTCAGTGAGTGGCAAGAATCCACGCTCTATAAATATATTATAATATTAAGCACATTGCTCTTATAAGGAAAAATATATGCGGAAGAACCCCAACCGATACATGTCACGTGGAGATGTGACCTCAGCTCACCTCACCCTTGACCCGGAGGGGAACTCCTAGGACTCTTGAAAAGCAATTAATTCATTAATAGTAATGTGTGGTATCTCAAACTAGTACAACACTTCAAAGATTATCTACATCGATGTATAATACGTTACGATGCCTTGCATCATCCAGTAGCCCTCTCCCTGGCGGCCTTCCAAGATAGGTACGAAGCCACAAGGTATTGAAATACACATTGAGCCTCCTATGATGTGGTGGCACTATCCAGGATACCTTCAACGCTCGAAATCTTCGACGCACGACGATATGGGAGAAAGCACTCTAACCCCATCCTCGCCTTCATCCCTAAGGTGACATGAGACTATTAGAAAGGAAATCAACTCGCTAACTCCCTTAACCTTCCGGTAGCCTTCTCCCGGGTAGCCCTCTTCCTGACAGCCTTCCAAGATAGGTACGAAGCCACAAGGATATTGAAATACACATTGGGCCTCCTATGATGTAGCGGCAGAATCCAGGATAGCTCCAACGCCGGGTAGCTTCAACGCGGATACGAGGTAGGGGAGAAGCATGCCACGCTCACAATACGATTATCAAGGATCAACTATAATCATCTAGAGATCAACTCGCTAACTCCCTTAACCTTCCGGTAGCCCTCTCCCGGGTAGCCCTCTTCCTGACAGCCTTCCAAGATAGGTACGAAGCCACAAGAGTATTGAAATACACATTGGGCCTCCTATGATGTAGCGGCAGAATCCAGGATAGCTCCAACGCCGGGTAGCTTCAACGCGGATACGAGGTAGGGGAGAAGCATCATCAAGGATCAACTATAATCATCTAGCAAATACAATGCTAATGAATTCTCTTGAATTTCCATACAGATGCATCACTCGGATGCAGGGAAAGGTAGTTAAGTTCTCACACTTAGCAATGGGGAGGCATGACCCTAAAGGCGGGTCATCCACATGCCTATTACAGATAGGCCAAGCATACTATCATTGCTATCGATTAACGAATACCAATACGATAAATGAATTCTTCTGAATTCTCATACGAGAGCATCGCAAGGATGCAGGGTATATAAACTGCTACATTTGCACATTAAAATAATAAAGTATGACCTAACTGAGAGTCATACATCCACCTATTTCAGATAGGCCTAATCTATTTATCATGAGTGCGATAATGATAGGAAAAATTCTAATACCTTTGAGGTGTAAGAGTCCCATTACCTTAGCCATCACTCTAAGCAATTATTGAGACACAATCAAAGTAAATGATTCTCATCCACATTCCACTATGTAATCATCTAATAAGAAGGTGACCCTACAAATGGCTACCTATGGCATGTCATGCCCACTAACAAGCTAGCATAAATGTCATACTCTATACCTCATGTTATATAAGAACCCACAATTAAAGCTAACAAGTATGAGTCTAATATATTAATGCAATTTAGCAATCATGATTGAATATAATTAGGGTGCCCCGCGGATACGCGATGCACGATTATGTGCATCGAGCGCTTTCCGAAAGGGTGAATCGAACCACTCACAGATACTTGGATCGCCGCGCGTCCGGTCTACGAAATCTGCAAGAACAACCAATGATGCTCAATTAAATATAAAATATCTTGATACATATACAAGCCTTCTTCATGAAGACATCAATTCCTTATATTGCCCACACCATGCATAATAACTCTGTCACATATTTATACAAGATTAGTCCATCTACTGCAATCAGCCCCAAACATTGGTATCCACAGCACAAAATACACATCCAAATATTCTAAAATAAATCACACACATTCTATGATGTGTTGGGATCATATTCCGTGAAGACATACTAACTTGATAAAATCTCTAAATGCCCGAAATAAATTATTTTCAGAAACCGATCAATTTCTGCGCGAATCCGGACAGACCATGAACATTAGGCTATATCTTTCAATACAGGTAACCAAATGACACCAAATTTGATATATAGCATCTAGACACATAGATGATCATATGAAATGAAGACACAAGCCTCAAAATATGCCTCCAAATACCTCAAACACAAGGATCTTAAAGAGACAGAAAATCTGCCTTACAACACAAAACCACCCCATTCATGCATTAATGCAACCATCTCATGTGCAGTAGCAATTACACATTACACTCTTCCAACAGCACCAAAATTCAATAATACACACTCATACAAGCATAAACACAAACACATACAAGGCACAAAGGGGAAGTGAATATACCTTGGGAAGAAGAGGAGATGGTGCACATAAGGAGTTCCACCACCATCACCACAAACAACCACCATCACACATGCCACATAGCACAGCCACAACCACCACCAAATCAGCCATCACATACACACATTAGCACAACACACTCACAAAGAGGGAAGGGAATACCTTGAGAGGGTGGAGAAGAGGGAAGCCAAGCTCAAACACACAAACCTTGCTTGATCTCCCTTTACATGCATGCACCCAATCCAAGCACACATTCTCTTTGGCATTTCATCAAACATGTGGGGGGCTGAACACATACAAAAGGGCTGAACCATGTGAGGGAGCTTGAGGGAGAGGAGGAGATGAGAAACAACAACATAACATACACACACAAACCTTGATTCCTTCACTTCTAACACTTCCTCTTCTTGCTCCATCTCCTTCTCCTTCCACCACCCAACACACACAACACCAAGGGCTGGACCAGATCCAAAAAGGGGGGAAAATTATGCCAAGGTCGTGCACATGGGGGTGGTTAAATAGGCAAAAGAGAAGTGAAAGACCGAGCTGTCCTCGGAGTTAAAACTCTGCACAGCCTTCACTTAAACGGCCATAACTTCCTCGATATAGCTCCAAATTGCACGATTCCAATGGCATTGGAAAGATAAGAAGATTATCTACAACTTTCATGTTTACATCCAGATCAAATAACCTCTCCAGCTATTCTAAAATCTAGGCTAAACATCATACAGGGCTGCTGCCTGGATTTCATATCCCCAGGGTATAATTGGAAAAACACCCATAACTTTTGATACATGAATCCAGTTGATCTAATTCCACTTTTGTATGAAAGCTAACTTAACACTGAACATCTCATGATAAAACTAGATTTTTACTACTTCATCTTGGTCATTAACAAAATTAAATCCAAATACCAATCGAAACTGCATAATTTCTAAAAGACCTCAAAATGCTACAAAAACTTCCATTTAAGCCCAAGTGAACACCAGAACTACAAATATGCAATTTGATTTTGAAACTGAATGCCCGAACTATTAAAATAAATAAAACGCGATATTTGACCTTTAAAAGTGACACAGTCTTAACATCATTTCCTCCTTCGAAAAAATTTCGTCCTCGAAATTTAAGAATCTTAGTGGGGAAAGATAGGGTTATGCATCACGAATGGTATCCTTTTTACTCCCAAGTGGCCTAGGCACCAGACTGGTGCCACGGACTCACTTTATCCCAAGGAACGGTCTTGGTGTGGAGTCTCTTCTCACGTTGATCCATTATCTCGATCTACTGCTCCACGAACGACAGATCCAGCTTGAGGATGAGTCGCTCAAACGAAATGACCTGAGCAGGATTGTGGACATAATGTCTCAAATATGAGACAAGGACGACGGTGTGGGCATGAGCCAGCTGTGGAGGCAAGGCTACATGACAAGCCGCCTCCAAATGGGTGATGCTTCTCCAACTGCCCCACAGTCGAACACGCAGACACTTAGCATGTCCTTCAAGGTCTAAATCGTTCTCATTGCCTGGCTGTCCGTTGGCGATGAACACTATACTTAACTGGATGCTTCTGCCAAAGCCTACTGAAGGCTACACAAACACCCCAAAGTAAACCTCGTGTCTCAGCCTGAATGATTATCGACCGGAGTGCCATAAAGACTAATAATCACGGAGGCGAATATCCGCGTCAAATCGTCCAGAGACTCAATCAGTCGGATAGGGAGGGGAGTGCAGACTTAATCAATTGATCAATGATCACCTAGTCGGCATCGCGACCCTAACACGACTTTAGCAAGCCCGCAATGAAATCCATGATAACACACTTCCACTTCCACTGAGGAATCCCGATGGACTGACGCTTCCCAATGCGATGATGATTCTCAAACTTTGCTTGAGGCATGCCACATGGAGAAACAAAATCACCCATGTCGCCTTTACATCACGCCATTAGCAACCTCGATGAAGACTACCTTAAATTAGTCCACGGAGATCCAATAAAACTTATGAGATCCCTAAAGGCATTCAACACATTCGTTAACCTTGACGACAGTACTTAAGACTCGTAATGCCCAAAACGGTCACGAAATGCCATCTATAGGACGTCCAACTCCCGGATCTCCAATTGGTGGTACCCTGCGAGGATCGATCTAAGAGAAGACACTCGCTCCCAGAGCTGGTCAAACAGATCATCAATTCGCGATAAGGGGTACTTTATCTTCAACCCCCCCCCCTCCAAGGGGAGATTAGAACAACTCTTCGAACTATTAAGTCCAATTTCTTCTCCTCGGGCATCTTGATGATCCTCAGCCTGGCGCTCATGATGACCCTGACACGCTGGGTAAGCTACACAACCGCACTTAATCCGTAAGACGCGCAATAGGAGGTCGTCGAACCCCGACAATGCCTATGCGACGTCATCTACCAGATACGGCAGTTAAGTCCCATCATGAACGCTTGCATCACGTCTGTTCATTTACGACCAATGTGGGGGTAAAATGTGACAGTATCAACAACTGTGCTCCACATGCCGTCACCGATAGATCGCCCAACTACAACAATTGGAACTCCATCATCCTGCACTCAATGGGCAGATTCATCGCGGGGAGTCTACGCTCTCGACATCATCCGGTAGCCCTCTCCCGGTGTGGCCTCTTCCTGGTAACCTCCCATATCCACTATCTCTGCCATATGGGCACACCAACAAGCGTCCTGGATAGTACCTGGGAGCACCTCACGGAGCTCTGGCCTCTACCGGGTAGCTTCAACGCACGATGATATGTCGAAGCGACCCCAGATGTGGCTATGGAACCCAGTCCATAAGAAATCGCCCACCAAACTGCTAAAGGACGCACCCAATCTCGATCATACGCATCACCACTCGCTACAGCACTTTCCAAGTGAGAGGGAAAGGCAATCATCAAACAAATGTTTTAATTATATTCCCTAACTGGGGAAAAGAACCCCTTGGGAGGGCACCATGAGGTCCCGATATAGGATATCCCGACAACCAAACAAGGAACACGGAGCACCCTAGCTCGGGTCTCAACGATGACCCCGCAAGGCCCCTTAACCCCAAGAGAGGAAAAGAATGAAAGAAGACATCACATTAAAGTGATGGCACACACCTTACACTCAAACACTAGAAGTCAGCGGCATACGCGGACTCCGTAGTTACAAGCAATACCGATGCAGGGGAATAAATTCCCTAATCGAAGCGTGATCCATACGCAAACGGTCAATATAAGTCTACCAATATGGAATGCTAAGTCTAGACTCCTATCTAGGCCTTGGTCCCACAACAGGGGACCCAACAACTGACCCTACTCCGCCGACCAAGTCGGCAATCTCACGGAGCACAAGAGCAATCACGACCACGTCAACGGAAGTGAGGAGGCATGTCAGCAACCTAAGGCGGAGAACTAAGATCAGAGTAATTGGATAGAAATCCTACGACTCATCTACACGACTAGACTTAGGCTTTGACAGGACCAGGCTCTGATACCATCTATGTTACGCCCCGAAGCATTACCAATCATACAATAACCAACAGGGGTCAAATAAGATAACAAGGCTACAGGAAAGTAGTAGCCAATAAAAAGAAATGATGCGGAAGTATAATATACAAATTAGTCTGTAAATCAAAAACATTATTACAAACCCGTATACACGATAACTGTCCTGTGAGAGTCCAAGTCTAGCCTAAATAAAATCATATGTGCAACACGCACGATTACCAGTATATACACAAAGAAAATGGGGTTGCTGACAGCCTCGCACTCGCTAACCGAAAGGTGGGATACTCTACGCACGAACCACGCCAGATAGATGCTCTAGCTCCACACCAACCCAGTCCCTGGTGAAAAATAACACACGAGGGGTGAGCTACAAGCTCAGTGAGTGGCAAGAATCCACGCTCTATAAATATATTATAATATTAAGCACATTGCTCTTATAAGGAAAAATATATGCGGAAGAACCCCAACCGATACATGTCACGTGGAGATGTGACCTCAGCTCACCTCACCCTTGACCCGGAGGGGAACTCCTAGGACTCTTGAAAAGCAATTAATTCATTAATAGTAATGTGTGGTATCTCAAACTAGTACAACACTTCAAAGATTATCTACATCGATGTATAATACGTTACGATGCCTTGCATCATCCAGTAGCCCTCTCCCTGGCGGCCTTCCAAGATAGGTACGAAGCCACAAGGTATTGAAATACACATTGAGCCTCCTATGATGTGGTGGCACTATCCAGGATACCTTCAACGCTCGAAATCTTCGACGCACGACGATATGGGAGAAAGCACTCTAACCCCATCCTCGCCTTCATCCCTAAGGTGACATGAGACTATTAGAAAGGAAATCAACTCGCTAACTCCCTTAACCTTCCGGTAGCCTTCTCCCGGGTAGCCCTCTTCCTGACAGCCTTCCAAGATAGGTACGAAGCCACAAGGATATTGAAATACACATTGGGCCTCCTATGATGTAGCGGCAGAATCCAGGATAGCTCCAACGCCGGGTAGCTTCAACGCGGATACGAGGTAGGGGAGAAGCATGCCACGCTCACAATACGATTATCAAGGATCAACTATAATCATCTAGAGATCAACTCGCTAACTCCCTTAACCTTCCGGTAGCCCTCTCCCGGGTAGCCCTCTTCCTGACAGCCTTCCAAGATAGGTACGAAGCCACAAGAGTATTGAAATACACATTGGGCCTCCTATGATGTAGCGGCAGAATCCAGGATAGCTCCAACGCCGGGTAGCTTCAACGCGGATACGAGGTAGGGGAGAAGCATCATCAAGGATCAACTATAATCATCTAGCAAATACAATGCTAATGAATTCTCTTGAATTTCCATACAGATGCATCACTCGGATGCAGGGAAAGGTAGTTAAGTTCTCACACTTAGCAATGGGGAGGCATGACCCTAAAGGCGGGTCATCCACATGCCTATTACAGATAGGCCAAGCATACTATCATTGCTATCGATTAACGAATACCAATACGATAAATGAATTCTTCTGAATTCTCATACGAGAGCATCGCAAGGATGCAGGGTATATAAACTGCTACATTTGCACATTAAAATAATAAAGTATGACCTAACTGAGAGTCATACATCCACCTATTTCAGATAGGCCTAATCTATTTATCATGAGTGCGATAATGATAGGAAAAATTCTAATACCTTTGAGGTGTAAGAGTCCCATTACCTTAGCCATCACTCTAAGCAATTATTGAGACACAATCAAAGTAAATGATTCTCATCCACATTCCACTATGTAATCATCTAATAAGAAGGTGACCCTACAAATGGCTACCTATGGCATGTCATGCCCACTAACAAGCTAGCATAAATGTCATACTCTATACCTCATGTTATATAAGAACCCACAATTAAAGCTAACAAGTATGAGTCTAATATATTAATGCAATTTAGCAATCATGATTGAATATAATTAGGGTGCCCCGCGGATACGCGATGCACGATTATGTGCATCGAGCGCTTTCCGAAAGGGTGAATCGAACCACTCACAGATACTTGGATCGCCGCGCGTCCGGTCTACGAAATCTGCAAGAACAACCAATGATGCTCAATTAAATATAAAATATCTTGATACATATACAAGCCTTCTTCATGAAGACATCAATTCCTTATATTGCCCACACCATGCATAATAACTCTGTCACATATTTATACAAGATTAGTCCATCTACTGCAATCAGCCCCAAACATTGGTATCCACAGCACAAAATACACATCCAAATATTCTAAAATAAATCACACACATTCTATGATGTGTTGGGATCATATTCCGTGAAGACATACTAACTTGATAAAATCTCTAAATGCCCGAAATAAATTATTTTCAGAAACCGATCAATTTCTGCGCGAATCCGGACAGACCATGAACATTAGGCTATATCTTTCAATACAGGTAACCAAATGACACCAAATTTGATATATAGCATCTAGACACATAGATGATCATATGAAATGAAGACACAAGCCTCAAAATATGCCTCCAAATACCTCAAACACAAGGATCTTAAAGAGACAGAAAATCTGCCTTACAACACAAAACCACCCCATTCATGCATTAATGCAACCATCTCATGTGCAGTAGCAATTACACATTACACTCTTCCAACAGCACCAAAATTCAATAATACACACTCATACAAGCATAAACACAAACACATACAAGGCACAAAGGGGAAGTGAATATACCTTGGGAAGAAGAGGAGATGGTGCACATAAGGAGTTCCACCACCATCACCACAAACAACCACCATCACACATGCCACATAGCACAGCCACAACCACCACCAAATCAGCCATCACATACACACATTAGCACAACACACTCACAAAGAGGGAAGGGAATACCTTGAGAGGGTGGAGAAGAGGGAAGCCAAGCTCAAACACACAAACCTTGCTTGATCTCCCTTTACATGCATGCACCCAATCCAAGCACACATTCTCTTTGGCATTTCATCAAACATGTGGGGGGCTGAACACATACAAAAGGGCTGAACCATGTGAGGGAGCTTGAGGGAGAGGAGGAGATGAGAAACAACAACATAACATACACACACAAACCTTGATTCCTTCACTTCTAACACTTCCTCTTCTTGCTCCATCTCCTTCTCCTTCCACCACCCAACACACACAACACCAAGGGCTGGACCAGATCCAAAAAGGGGGGAAAATTATGCCAAGGTCGTGCACATGGGGGTGGTTAAATAGGCAAAAGAGAAGTGAAAGACCGAGCTGTCCTCGGAGTTAAAACTCTGCACAGCCTTCACTTAAACGGCCATAACTTCCTCGATATAGCTCCAAATTGCACGATTCCAATGGCATTGGAAAGATAAGAAGATTATCTACAACTTTCATGTTTACATCCAGATCAAATAACCTCTCCAGCTATTCTAAAATCTAGGCTAAACATCATACAGGGCTGCTGCCTGGATTTCATATCCCCAGGGTATAATTGGAAAAACACCCATAACTTTTGATACATGAATCCAGTTGATCTAATTCCACTTTTGTATGAAAGCTAACTTAACACTGAACATCTCATGATAAAACTAGATTTTTACTACTTCATCTTGGTCATTAACAAAATTAAATCCAAATACCAATCGAAACTGCATAATTTCTAAAAGACCTCAAAATGCTACAAAAACTTCCATTTAAGCCCAAGTGAACACCAGAACTACAAATATGCAATTTGATTTTGAAACTGAATGCCCGAACTATTAAAATAAATAAAACGCGATATTTGACCTTTAAAAGTGACACAGTCTTAACATCATTTCCTCCTTCGAAAAAATTTCGTCCTCGAAATTTAAGAATCTTAGTGGGGAAAGATAGGGTTATGCATCACGAATGGTATCCTTTTTACTCCCAAGTGGCCTAGGCACCAGACTGGTGCCACGGACTCACTTTATCCCAAGGAACGGTCTTGGTGTGGAGTCTCTTCTCACGTTGATCCATTATCTCGATCTACTGCTCCACGAACGACAGATCCAGCTTGAGGATGAGTCGCTCAAACGAAATGACCTGAGCAGGATTGTGGACATAATGTCTCAAATATGAGACAAGGACGACGGTGTGGGCATGAGCCAGCTGTGGAGGCAAGGCTACATGACAAGCCGCCTCCAAATGGGTGATGCTTCTCCAACTGCCCCACAGTCGAACACGCAGACACTTAGCATGTCCTTCAAGGTCTAAATCGTTCTCATTGCCTGGCTGTCCGTTGGCGATGAACACTATACTTAACTGGATGCTTCTGCCAAAGCCTACTGAAGGCTACACAAACACCCCAAAGTAAACCTCGTGTCTCAGCCTGAATGATTATCGACCGGAGTGCCATAAAGACTAATAATCACGGAGGCGAATATCCGCGTCAAATCGTCCAGAGACTCAATCAGTCGGATAGGGAGGGGAGTGCAGACTTAATCAATTGATCAATGATCACCTAGTCGGCATCGCGACCCTAACACGACTTTAGCAAGCCCGCAATGAAATCCATGATAACACACTTCCACTTCCACTGAGGAATCCCGATGGACTGACGCTTCCCAATGCGATGATGATTCTCAAACTTTGCTTGAGGCATGCCACATGGAGAAACAAAATCACCCATGTCGCCTTTACATCACGCCATTAGCAACCTCGATGAAGACTACCTTAAATTAGTCCACGGAGATCCAATAAAACTTATGAGATCCCTAAAGGCATTCAACACATTCGTTAACCTTGACGACAGTACTTAAGACTCGTAATGCCCAAAACGGTCACGAAATGCCATCTATAGGACGTCCAACTCCCGGATCTCCAATTGGTGGTACCCTGCGAGGATCGATCTAAGAGAAGACACTCGCTCCCAGAGCTGGTCAAACAGATCATCAATTCGCGATAAGGGGTACTTTATCTTCAACCCCCCCCCCTCCAAGGGGAGATTAGAACAACTCTTCGAACTATTAAGTCCAATTTCTTCTCCTCGGGCATCTTGATGATCCTCAGCCTGGCGCTCATGATGACCCTGACACGCTGGGTAAGCTACACAACCGCACTTAATCCGTAAGACGCGCAATAGGAGGTCGTCGAACCCCGACAATGCCTATGCGACGTCATCTACCAGATACGGCAGTTAAGTCCCATCATGAACGCTTGCATCACGTCTGTTCATTTACGACCAATGTGGGGGTAAAATGTGACAGTATCAACAACTGTGCTCCACATGCCGTCACCGATAGATCGCCCAACTACAACAATTGGAACTCCATCATCCTGCACTCAATGGGCAGATTCATCGCGGGGAGTCTACGCTCTCGACATCATCCGGTAGCCCTCTCCCGGTGTGGCCTCTTCCTGGTAACCTCCCATATCCACTATCTCTGCCATATGGGCACACCAACAAGCGTCCTGGATAGTACCTGGGAGCACCTCACGGAGCTCTGGCCTCTACCGGGTAGCTTCAACGCACGATGATATGTCGAAGCGACCCCAGATGTGGCTATGGAACCCAGTCCATAAGAAATCGCCCACCAAACTGCTAAAGGACGCACCCAATCTCGATCGTACGCATCACCACTCGCTACAGCACTTTCCAAGTGAGAGGGAAAGGCAATCATCAAACAAATGTTTTAATATATTCCCTAACTGGGGAAAAGAACCCCTTGGGAGGGCACCATGAGGTCCCGATATAGGATATCCCGACAACCAAACAAGGAACACGGAGCACCCTAGCTCGGGTCTCAACGATGACCCCGCAAGGCCCCTTAACCCCAAGAGAGGAAAAGAATGAAAGAAGACATCACATTAAAGTGATGGCACACACCTTACACTCAAACACTAGAAGTCAGCGGCATACGCGGACTCCGTAGTTACAAGCAATACCGATGCAGGGGAATAAATTCCCTAATCGAAGCGTGATCCATACGCAAACGGTCAATATAAGTCTACCAATATGGAATGCTAAGTCTAGACTCCTATCTAGGCCTTGGTCCCACAACAGGGGACCCAACAACTGACCCTACTCCGCCGACCAAGTCGGCAATCTCACGGAGCACAAGAGCAATCACGACCACGTCAACGGAAGTGAGGAGGCATGTCAGCAACCTAAGGCGGAGAACTAAGATCAGAGTAATTGGATAGAAATCCTACGACTCATCTACACGACTAGACTTAGGCTTTGACAGGACCAGGCTCTGATACCATCTATGTTACGCCCCGAAGCATTACCAATCATACAATAACCAACAGGGGTCAAATAAGATAACAAGGCTACAGGAAAGTAGTAGCCAATAAAAAGAAATGATGCGGAAGTATAATATACAAATTAGTCTGTAAATCAAAAACATTATTACAAACCCGTATACACGATAACTGTCCTGTGAGAGTCCAAGTCTAGCCTAAATAAAATCATATGTGCAACACGCACGATTACCAGTATATACACAAAGAAAATGGGGTTGCTGACAGCCTCGCACTCGCTAACCGAAAGGTGGGATACTCTACGCACGAACCACGCCAGATAGATGCTCTAGCTCCACACCAACCCAGTCCCTGGTGAAAAATAACACACGAGGGGTGAGCTACAAGCTCAGTGAGTGGCAAGAATCCACGCTCTATAAATATATTATAATATTAAGCACATTGCTCTTATAAGGAAAAATATATGCGGAAGAACCCCAACCGATACATGTCACGTGGAGATGTGACCTCAGCTCACCTCACCCTTGACCCGGAGGGGAACTCCTAGGACTCTTGAAAAGCAATTAATTCATTAATAGTAATGTGTGGTATCTCAAACTAGTACAACACTTCAAAGATTATCTACATCGATGTATAATACGTTACGATGCCTTGCATCATCCAGTAGCCCTCTCCCTGGCGGCCTTCCAAGATAGGTACGAAGCCACAAGGTATTGAAATACACATTGAGCCTCCTATGATGTGGTGGCACTATCCAGGATACCTTCAACGCTCGAAATCTTCGACGCACGACGATATGGGAGAAAGCACTCTAACCCCATCCTCGCCTTCATCCCTAAGGTGACATGAGACTATTAGAAAGGAAATCAACTCGCTAACTCCCTTAACCTTCCGGTAGCCTTCTCCCGGGTAGCCCTCTTCCTGACAGCCTTCCAAGATAGGTACGAAGCCACAAGGATATTGAAATACACATTGGGCCTCCTATGATGTAGCGGCAGAATCCAGGATAGCTCCAACGCCGGGTAGCTTCAACGCGGATACGAGGTAGGGGAGAAGCATGCCACGCTCACAATACGATTATCAAGGATCAACTATAATCATCTAGAGATCAACTCGCTAACTCCCTTAACCTTCCGGTAGCCCTCTCCCGGGTAGCCCTCTTCCTGACAGCCTTCCAAGATAGGTACGAAGCCACAAGAGTATTGAAATACACATTGGGCCTCCTATGATGTAGCGGCAGAATCCAGGATAGCTCCAACGCCGGGTAGCTTCAACGCGGATACGAGGTAGGGGAGAAGCATCATCAAGGATCAACTATAATCATCTAGCAAATACAATGCTAATGAATTCTCTTGAATTTCCATACAGATGCATCACTCGGATGCAGGGAAAGGTAGTTAAGTTCTCACACTTAGCAATGGGGAGGCATGACCCTAAAGGCGGGTCATCCACATGCCTATTACAGATAGGCCAAGCATACTATCATTGCTATCGATTAACGAATACCAATACGATAAATGAATTCTTCTGAATTCTCATACGAGAGCATCGCAAGGATGCAGGGTATATAAACTGCTACATTTGCACATTAAAATAATAAAGTATGACCTAACTGAGAGTCATACATCCACCTATTTCAGATAGGCCTAATCTATTTATCATGAGTGCGATAATGATAGGAAAAATTCTAATACCTTTGAGGTGTAAGAGTCCCATTACCTTAGCCATCACTCTAAGCAATTATTGAGACACAATCAAAGTAAATGATTCTCATCCACATTCCACTATGTAATCATCTAATAAGAAGGTGACCCTACAAATGGCTACCTATGGCATGTCATGCCCACTAACAAGCTAGCATAAATGTCATACTCTATACCTCATGTTATATAAGAACCCACAATTAAAGCTAACAAGTATGAGTCTAATATATTAATGCAATTTAGCAATCATGATTGAATATAATTAGGGTGCCCCGCGGATACGCGATGCACGATTATGTGCATCGAGCGCTTTCCGAAAGGGTGAATCGAACCACTCACAGATACTTGGATCGCCGCGCGTCCGGTCTACGAAATCTGCAAGAACAACCAATGATGCTCAATTAAATATAAAATATCTTGATACATATACAAGCCTTCTTCATGAAGACATCAATTCCTTATATTGCCCACACCATGCATAATAACTCTGTCACATATTTATACAAGATTAGTCCATCTACTGCAATCAGCCCCAAACATTGGTATCCACAGCACAAAATACACATCCAAATATTCTAAAATAAATCACACACATTCTATGATGTGTTGGGATCATATTCCGTGAAGACATACTAACTTGATAAAATCTCTAAATGCCCGAAATAAATTATTTTCAGAAACCGATCAATTTCTGCGCGAATCCGGACAGACCATGAACATTAGGCTATATCTTTCAATACAGGTAACCAAATGACACCAAATTTGATATATAGCATCTAGACACATAGATGATCATATGAAATGAAGACACAAGCCTCAAAATATGCCTCCAAATACCTCAAACACAAGGATCTTAAAGAGACAGAAAATCTGCCTTACAACACAAAACCACCCCATTCATGCATTAATGCAACCATCTCATGTGCAGTAGCAATTACACATTACACTCTTCCAACAGCACCAAAATTCAATAATACACACTCATACAAGCATAAACACAAACACATACAAGGCACAAAGGGGAAGTGAATATACCTTGGGAAGAAGAGGAGATGGTGCACATAAGGAGTTCCACCACCATCACCACAAACAACCACCATCACACATGCCACATAGCACAGCCACAACCACCACCAAATCAGCCATCACATACACACATTAGCACAACACACTCACAAAGAGGGAAGGGAATACCTTGAGAGGGTGGAGAAGAGGGAAGCCAAGCTCAAACACACAAACCTTGCTTGATCTCCCTTTACATGCATGCACCCAATCCAAGCACACATTCTCTTTGGCATTTCATCAAACATGTGGGGGGCTGAACACATACAAAAGGGCTGAACCATGTGAGGGAGCTTGAGGGAGAGGAGGAGATGAGAAACAACAACATAACATACACACACAAACCTTGATTCCTTCACTTCTAACACTTCCTCTTCTTGCTCCATCTCCTTCTCCTTCCACCACCCAACACACACAACACCAAGGGCTGGACCAGATCCAAAAAGGGGGGAAAATTATGCCAAGGTCGTGCACATGGGGGTGGTTAAATAGGCAAAAGAGAAGTGAAAGACCGAGCTGTCCTCGGAGTTAAAACTCTGCACAGCCTTCACTTAAACGGCCATAACTTCCTCGATATAGCTCCAAATTGCACGATTCCAATGGCATTGGAAAGATAAGAAGATTATCTACAACTTTCATGTTTACATCCAGATCAAATAACCTCTCCAGCTATTCTAAAATCTAGGCTAAACATCATACAGGGCTGCTGCCTGGATTTCATATCCCCAGGGTATAATTGGAAAAACACCCATAACTTTTGATACATGAATCCAGTTGATCTAATTCCACTTTTGTATGAAAGCTAACTTAACACTGAACATCTCATGATAAAACTAGATTTTTACTACTTCATCTTGGTCATTAACAAAATTAAATCCAAATACCAATCGAAACTGCATAATTTCTAAAAGACCTCAAAATGCTACAAAAACTTCCATTTAAGCCCAAGTGAACACCAGAACTACAAATATGCAATTTGATTTTGAAACTGAATGCCCGAACTATTAAAATAAATAAAACGCGATATTTGACCTTTAAAAGTGACACAGTCTTAACATGTGTCACATTATATTTTTGTATTATGTAACTCTGCCTATAAGGACTATTTTAGATATTATGAAAAGTCACGAGTAAAAAAAAAAATTGGACAACATTGTAGGGGTATAGAAAAAATAAAAAAAAGTCTAAGGACAGAAAAAAATTGGGCTGTTGGTTAAAGGGCATTTAAACAAGTCACCCTTGAAAGAAACATAAAACCTAAATCAAATAATGACACTATATAAATCCACTAATTAGAGTACTCTATAATATATTTAACTATCACATTATCACGAATTTCTTTCAGTGGTATAAGCTAAAAAATATTGTTATTTTTTTAGAAAATTGAATCCTACTTTATATTTTTTATACAATATTTGAATGTACTTATTTTTTAAAAGTATATTTAAGATAATAATTGAATTTGAGAAATTTGAATAAGAGGGGAACATGAGAAAGATGAGATATTCTACATGGTCAGAGTGGTGAGTTAAAGGTTGTTTATGTTACAATATATTATATAATTCTTTTTTACAAAAATCATGTATCTTAGAGTATTAGACAACTCGATGCAACTTTGAAGTACATGCTATTATACTATATATTGAGATACACCAATATACTTTTTTATTTAAAAAATAAAAAATTGCAGCACTATACATTATGATAAGAGCGTAGTATATACACTGAGGCAGTGGCGAAGCCAAGAATTTTATAATGGGGGGCCAAATGTGACTTACATAAATATTTTTTAAAGTTATATCATTATATTTTTTTATTGCAATAGCGTATATTAAAAATATATATGAAATGAAATAAAAACATTAATATAAAACATATCACTGAATAATTATAAAAAAAATTATCACATTTTAAAATGATATGTCATATTTCATATTGATGATTCACAAAAAAAAAGAATTAAATTAGTAACAATGATAATAAGGTAAAAGGAAAAAAATTCTATACCTTCAAAGTGTTGATGGAGAAGAGGAGATGATTACATATCGTAGATTCTAGATTGGGACAGTTAATGGAATAAAAAGTAAAAATTATGATTTTTTTAGATATGAGGATTGATATTAGGAAAAGTTGAGATACAAAAAAAGAAAAAAAGATTCAAAAATAAATTTTTTTCAAGATGGCCGCCTAGGTGGGGACGTCAAGGAATGAGATCCGTGCCTTCATTGCTGTTTGTGGGAAATAAATAGAATGAGACTTGGGGGTAAATGAAAAAAGAGAGTAAAAAATGACTTTTATTTTATGTGGAGATGAGAAATTAATTAAAAGAAGGGGTGAGGGCACACCATACACGTGGATAGTCCAGATGGATAATGGATGATTGTTTTATTTTGGATTTTTTGCATATATACCCCTGTTAGAATCCCCGTTTATAGAAATACCCCTGTTAGAATCCTGATTGCAAAAATACCCCTCATAAACTAATAAGTAGTGTTCTCGTACCCCTCCGTTACTCACCGTTAACAAACCAGATTCAACTATGGTTAATTCTTTAACCACACATGTGGATATTACCTATCTACCCCCAACTAATACTACCCTTACCCGATGGATTCAGCCAATAAAATTTGAAATGGAGGGTATTTTAGACTTTTTCCTAAACTTAACGGAGCAAAACGGAAAATTTTTAACCAGACCTCACGGAGACAAACCACAAGGGTATTGATGCACTGATTATTAGTTTAGTAGGGGTATTTTTGCAATCGGGAATCTAAGAGGGGTATTTATGTAAACTAGGATCCTAACAGGGGTATATATGCAAAAAACCCTTTTATTTTTTATTTATTTTAGTTCTAAGCTATTACTGTTTAGGGAATTTCAGATGTAAATGAGGCTCATAATCTATATATGGGCTCTAATTAAAATCAATCTATCATAAACAATTCAAAGGACCTACAAAAAATTTAAAAGAGTCTAAAAATAAAATAAAAAAACTCCAGGGGGCCCCCTGGTCTTATGGTGGCTCCGCCACTGTTGACTGAGGTACACTTGTTATTTTTTTCTTTAAAATATTAAAATTTTACAATTCTATTCTAACAGTGTATGAAACTGCAGATAATGAGACGGGATTTAAAATTAAGTATATCAATGTGCAAAACAAAATTAAGTATATCAATACAACAGATGGTCTGACAACCGGTCCTCTCCCACAGCTGGACTCGATACAGAGTCAGATACCCAGCTACCCGAGTTTTAAAAAAAATTAAGTATATCCATCTGTTGTATACAGGAGACCAAGATGCAGTCGGTTACTCAAGCGGATATCAGGGAGATTAGCGGAGGTGTTATGGGAAGCTTAGTATTCAAACCATCGAGAGGTGCTTCAGGGGGAATTCTTATATGCTGGAATGAAGGGGCGAGGGACATGAAGGACACTCGGATAGGGGAGCATTCCCTCTCAATTTTGTTTGAAGAGAGGGCTACATCGTGGCGATGGATATATTCAGCGGTTTACGGACCCGACGAGGATGCACTCAGGGAGGGGATGTGGGAGGAGCTCAGTGTGACTAAAGAGGCCTGGAGACTGCCTTGGTGTGTACTAGGGGACTTTAATGTCACCAGATTCAGTGAGGACCGAAATAGAGAGGGGCCCATCTCCTCGGCTATGGAGGACTTCTCGAGCTGGATAGGGCAGGAGGGTCTGGTTGAGGTTCCATTGGCGAATCAACAATTCACCTGGAGTAATTTACGTGAGGAGCCTTCGTTGGCAAAATTGTCCCGGGTCCTTGTGGATCATGAGTGGGAAGATGCTTATCCTTTCTGCAAGCTGACGGGTCTTCCAAGAATCATTTCGGATCATTCTCCATTGTTACTGTCGGGAGGTGTAGGGAGAAGCGCCAGCCTCTGTTTATATTCGAGAATTGATGGCTCTTGTGCCCCGGTTTTAGGGAGATGGTGGAGAATTCATGGAGGGTATTGGCTGGGGATTTGCAAGGTGCCAGAAGAGTGGCTTTTAAATTAAAAAGACTCAAATTGCAGCTGAAGAGATGGAATAAGGAGTTAAGAAGGCGGAGGGAGCGCAAAACCAAGATCTCTTCTCAAATCCAATTGTACGAAAGGTGGGAGGAGGCGGGACTAGTTTCAGAGGATGACAGAATTGAGTGGGACAGACACAAGGAGGAATAGTCTCTCATCATCCGTATGGAGGAAGCCGCTTGGAGACAAAGGTCGAGAGAGATTTGGCTGAAAGAGGGAGATAACAATTCCAAGTTTTTCCATAAAGCAGCAAATTGTCGAAAGCGGATGAACAGAATAGATCAGATCTAGGTGGAAGGCCGTTGCTTGGAGAACAAGGAAGAGATCGAAGCTGAGTTGGTGAATCATTTCTCCAATGCTTTTAAGCGACAGCGCGGATGGTGTCCTACTTAGGTGGACGAGGAGTTGGGCATTGTACCGGATCAACTTCTCCCTTCCTTGGAGGCCGAGTTCAATGAGCAAGAGGTAAAAGCAGCTATTTTCGAGGCGGAGGCAGATAAGGCGCCAGGACCAGATGGGTTCGGGCTTCGGTTTTATCAAGAGTTTTGGGGCACAGTAAAGGAGGGCCTGATGGATATGTTCCATCAGTTTTTTCACTCCTCGAGTGGGATCGGGAGTTTAAATGCCACGTTCTTAGTGCTTATTCCAAAGCGCGAGGGGGCTGTGGAGATCGGGGATTACAGACCCATTAGCCTAGTTAATGCTTGTTACAAAATGGTGACTAAGGTCTTAGCTAATCGACTCAAGAATGTGATCAGTCACCTGGTCGATGAGAACCAATCAGCGTTCATCCCTGGTTGCCTTCTTCAAGATGGGTATATGGTTGCGCAAGAATGCATTACGGCAATTCATAAGGCTCGGAAGCAAGGGGTGGTGATCAAACTAGATTTTGCTAAGGCATATGATAATGTTAATTGAAAGTTTCTTTTCCATTTACTCGAATGCCACAGATTTGAGCCCAATTGGATTAGGATGGTGCAAGCGTGTATCTCGACGGTGAAAGCTTCGGTGTTGGTAAATGGGGCTCCTTGTGGGTTCTTCCATATAAACAAGGGGTTGAGGCAAGGAGATCCCCTATCCCCGCTGCTCTTTGTTCTAGTGGCAAACGCATTCAGCCGGATGATGAGATTGGCATCGATTGGGGGGTGGGTGAGAGGGCTCCAAAGCAGGGATGGGAGTTCGGTCATTACACACGTACAATATGCCGATGACACTCTTGTTTTGAGTGAAGCAAGCGAAGAAGTGGTGCGAGGTGTTAAGTTCGTGTGCTGTTGTTTCTCCTTGGTTTCGGGGCTGAAAGTAAACTTCAGGAAGAGTTCCATCATAGGGATCAATGTGGCGGACTCATCACTTAGACGTCTAGCACAGATTCTCTCCTGTGAGGTTAAGTCCTTTCCTTTGATGCATTTGGGGTTACCTCTTCATACTGCCCGGTTGACGAAAGCCGAATGAGCACCCTAGGTGGGACGTTTTGAGAGGAGATTGGATGGTTGGAAGAGTAAGTTTCTCAGGATGGGAGGGCGTCTAACATTGGTGCAGGCAATCTTGATGAACCTCCCCATCTACTATCTTTCTATCTTCAAAATTCTGAAAGGAATATTAAGTAAATTGGAAGGACTATGCAGGAAGTTCTTTTAGAGTGGAGCAAAGGAGGTTAAAAGACACGTTCACCTAGTGAAATGGGATATAGTGTGTGAAAGCAAGGAGAAAGGGGGAGCTGGGCTTCTTAGTCTTGAATCGATGAACAGAGCGCTCCTATTAAAGTGGCTATGGAGATGGAATGCGACCCCGGACTTGATGTGGTGCAGGGTGGTGCAGGAAAGCTATGGATGTCAGGCGCTTCTACGCAGCAGGTACCCTCGGTCCTTGAACAAAACCTCTAGTATTTGGAGAGGCATTTTGGCAGATCTGGAAAAATTTACTCTGGCAACAAGGTGGCAACTCGGGGACGGTCAGACGATCAGATTTTGGCAAGATGTCTGGGAAGGGGATCAACCACTCAAGGTTAGATTTCCTGGATTTACCAGATTTCCAAATACAAATTCGGGGCTGCTATATTGTTTTGGAGAGACACATGAGGGAATGGCTATTGGGACGTGAAGCTGAACAGAGCAGTGCGGGTGGAAGAAGTAAATGAGTATCTTGACTTACTCGAATTGGTGGGACAATTTGAGATTTGCCATCACTCGACCGATACGGTGGTGTGGAAGCCGGCACCTGCTGGTGGCTTCTCCGTAAAATCTGGGTATGCTTGGATAAGGAAAGAAAGGCTCGCATTGGAAGCCACAACGCCCAAGTGCAATGAGATTTTGGGTTGTAAAATTCATCTTAAAGTTAAGGTATTCCTATGGATTCTTTATCAAAGGAAGACCCTAACAAGGTCCAGGTTGTCACGGTGGGTTCCGGGGCTGGACGCGGTGTGTGAAATGTGCGGGGAGGAAGAAGAGTCGGCAGACCATTTATTTGTTTCTTGCATGGTGGTACTTGGGGCGTGGGATAGGCTGAGAGAGGCGACTCGTTTGGTGGTTGATTTCCATGACCTGGAAGGCATGTGGAGGGCTGGTAAGCGGTTGTGGCGCAGAGGGGACAATTCGCCTCAGGCAAAGGTGTCCCAACTCCTGGTTCCGGTGTTCGTATGGGCGACGTGGTTGTCGCGAAACCAGGTTATATTTAATGCACAAAGACCTTATGCAGAGAACATTTGGGAGTTATGTAAGTCTTGTATTCTTGATTGGGGAAGGTATTGTGTGGGAGTGAGGGAGATAGGTTTTCAAAATGGCAGACTCATAGTGTAATTGAGGTCGGGGGTTCGGGGTTGAGGACGCAAGGTAGAACTCCTACTTCGTACTCACCCGCCGTCTTATCCCTATGTTGTATTTTGTATTTTGTTTGGGCTCATGCTCTTAATATATTAAGGCGTCAGCCTATCGTTTCTTAAAAAAAAACATCATAGAATTGTTTTTCTGTTTTTTTATTCAATCGTTTTTTTCACTGAATCTATGATTGTATTTTATTGTTTGTTTGAAAATGAAATAGATTCAATGGCTTTTTTTCTCAGTTTGTGATTGTATTTTTTTGGTTGTTAGAAAATGAAATAGACTGTGGTTAATTTTAATAATTTTCAAGGACTTAACGCACTTTTGCCATTTTTTTGGGACGTCATTTGGTGTTCTGTTTAATTGCATACGAGCCTACGAGGTGATAATGACATATTATTTGTTGGATTTCATGTTTTCGGTTAAAGATATATGTATCCATCCAAACATGGGTAATCTCATTAAGTCCCTATGAAAATTGGAGCAGACACACGAGTCTATGAAAACTCACAAAAATCTAATTATCATCATCGGGTTAAATTTCATTCAAATTTAACAGAAAATTTTATTACTATGTAGAAAATTTTATTACTATGTAATTATGTAGATATTATAGTCTCCATAAATAATCATAAAAATAAATTAATCCATGCAAAAATCAAATTATCATTGTAAGACTTTTTATGTTTCTTCATTTCCATTGAGGTATTGGGGGGTGCAAAAAGGAAAGAGAGGGATGGGGTTTCTCTTGATTTTGGCATAGCAGGCCTCCCACTGCGCGGACAAATTGAAATTGTTAAAAATTCGAGGATAATTTAATCATTTCATGGTTATATGTTAAAATTAAGTAGAGTAGGTTGTGTTAGGATTGATTTTGTTAAAACCAGGGATGTATAAGAGTTTTTGTGAGTTTTCAAGAACTTTTACGTCTGCCCCAATTTTGATAATGATTTATATAAGATTACTCATGTTTGTAAGAACTTGGATGTCTTTAACCCTTCTAATTTAAGTGGAAACAGCTGATCCACTAACAGGTCAAAACTCGGCTCATTGGGTTTGTTCGGTTTGTAAACGAGCCGAACGAGCCGAGCTTTGACCTGTTCGAGCTCGACTCGGCTTGAGACCGAGCTTCATTTCGTGTTCAAGTTCGGCTCGTTGGGCTCGTGAAAAGCTCGATTGAAGCTCGACTCGACTCATTTGTTAAACAAGCCAAGCCGAAGCTCAATCAAGGCTCGCCTCAGGCTCATTTAGCTATAAAAAACCTTGTTTAGCATTTGAGAAGTCACATTTCACAAATCATAACACCTTATACATGTGAAAGTGACATAAACTCGGACTCGGACTCGGACTCGGGTCGTTCCCCTTTTTCTGTTAAGTAAATGAGCTCATCTAGGCTCGGGCTCGGCTCGAGCTTGGCTCGTTTACAAACCGAACTTTAAAAATTGTTCAAACTCAACTCATTTATCTAATCAAACGAGTCTGAACGAGTTTTAACCGGGCCGAGCGCGAGTCGAGCCCGAGCTACTCTGTTCGTTTACCAACCCTAATGATAGGGGTGCAACATAGACTTATTGAATCCAATTCAACCTGTCTAACATTTTATTCAAAAATGATAGAATGACGTGTTCTATTGTCTTTGATTTAAAATATATTTGATTAAAAAATTGATCAAATTTAGGTTCCTGAATTAAAACCCTCTTTCGACGAATCACGATTACTCCCACTCTATTAAACATTGATCCCACCCCCTTATTAAGTCCATCCCAACCAAAATTTTGAAAACTCTTAGACCACCCCCATATATACATTTATTTTTAGGAAAAAATCGAAATAACCCCAATAAATTGTCTGAAATTTATATAACCCCTTAATTTTTTCTAAAATCTATATAACCCACTGAAAATACCTATATAAATCCAAATAATCCTCTGATTTAAATCTTCATTGACAGATTTTGATTATTTTGTGAATATTCTGTCTTGTTACCCTAGCTGAAAATATAGTATATCAAAAACCCCTACTATGTGTTAAAAAATATGAAAAATTCTCTATAAATAAAGATTTTATCCCTCTGGATAGGGTTTTATAAGCTATCCGTAGGGATAAAATCGTCATTTACTGGTTTTTCGTATATTTAATGAATTACAAAGGGTTTTTAGTATGTTGTGTTTTCAGTCAACCAAATAGAATATTCGCATAATATTCTTTATATGTCAATGATAGTTAAACTTAAGGTGTTATTTAGATTTACATAAACGTTATCAAGGGTTTATATAGATTTTAAAAAAAGTTAATAAATTATATGGATTTCAAGCAATAGGTTGTTTGGATTTTTTCCAATTTTAACCTCAGGCCTATCCCATTCATTTGATATAAGCATCCCTAACACTACACCACCATAAAACACCATTGTCACCACCACCACATAGGAATAAGAGAAATGAACTGTCGAGAAGAAGATTGTTGAAGACGAGCCTAAGGATGGTGGAGGTCCGCCAAAGGAGATGAGAGGGTTAGGGGGAGATAATAATTCATTGGAATGTAAAAAAGTGTAAGATGAAGTGTTTGTTTAACATCCATTGGAACCTCATAAAATTGTATTTAGAATCATTATTCATGTGTTCATTTCAAAACATGACAAATAAAATTTTTCATTTCACGAAATTTATTAGAACTGGATTCTTGAGAATAAAGAATTATTCTTCTGGGCTAGAATTAACAAAGACTCTAATAAGGGTTGGTTTGACAATGTGTTTTTGTTTTGAAGATAAATTGTTCTAATTTTATTTTAAAGGGTAAAAAAGTCCATAAATTTTGTCCTTATTCATATTTGTCACAATTATGATAAAAAGTGAAGATAAATGTTATCACAACTTTTAGGTAGAACAAAAAAATTTCATTTTTTTTTAAATCAGGACAACCGTACGCACTTTATCCTGATTATTTTTTATATAAAATGAAATAAGTTGTTATTTTCTCATTTATTTACAAAATTATTCCTTATCCCACCATTTATAAGATATTGGGGTGGACTCATCAAAAGCAGGCCGCGATCTTCCATAGTTCATCACAGGCTCAGACCCCTCCAACAAAACCCTACTTATAATAAAGCGCCAAAAAAAAAAAGCTTCCGCGCGAGAGAGATGTCAGAATCGCAGCAAGACCACCCGACCAACAAGCGGAGGCTCGCCGTCATAGCCGACCTCAACGACGACCCTCCCGAATCCGCCGAAGAAGAACCCCCTCCCCTCCTCCCTCCTCTCCCCGTCCCTTCCAGGTCCCTCTCTCTCTTTCTCTCTCTAGATTTTCTAGGGTTTTTAAAGCAGTCGAAACCGTTGTTTCTGAAGAGGCGTGTCGTCTGTTTTGTTGTTCAGGATCAGCAAAAATGGGGGCAACACCGGAGATGATGATGCCGTGACCGCGGAAGGGGAGGGGAAGAGCGGGGCGAAGCCGGAGAGGGGGCACGGGAAGGCGATCAAGGGCGAATGTGTTCTCGAATCGGGGATGGATGCGGATGCCGAGCATCCGGGGCACGGGGCGACGAGTTCGCGGGAGGAGAAGGTCTGCAGCCTCAAAGCTGTGAGTTCGCTCTCGAGTTCTTGTGACCTTTTTTTGAATCGTTTGTTTTTCGTTTGGTGTGATTTGGTTATTGGAACCATTGATTGCTCGTTTTAAATTGCCAAATTTGCGATGGAAATGATGGATTTTAAATCTTATTATGCTTAATGGGTCCACATTTCTTGATACAGGATTCGGTTGTCCTGCACCTCATGACCATATGTTGCTACCGATTTTTATATATATTTGGAATCTACTAAGAAGTGGATATTGTATCTCAAATTTTGTAGCTGATGTTGTGCTTTTTCCTGCGTATAAGCTTGGCGGAAAATCTTTTGTGTGCTCTATTGAGTTTGGAATGCTTCTCTTTCTATTGGCCGAGATTCTAAACGATAATGTTAATTGCAGCCCTATATACAGCTCTGTGCAGTCCCCACATGCTTTGATTTTTTTTTATAAATTTTTTTGTATACTTTATGTAATACAGAATGTACCTTTATAAAAAAAAGAGTTTTATACACCCACTTACAGAAAAATAGAAATTTATATGCTTCATCTAACAAAGCATACAAAAACTTAGCAAAATTGGATTGCATGCAGGGCTACAAATATGGGTCACGTGTAACAATGCCCTTTCCTCAATCACACATATCAGAAAATTCACATTTTTTAAGGATTCCCCCCGCCCCCTTTTTTTGTAGATTTCATTTTATTGTATATCATTGGTAGTGGTTTGAATTGTGAACATATCCTATAGTGCTTTATTACTTTACAGCATTGAAATGGAATATGGTTCCTGAATCTTCATTACAGTATGCTAACCATGTGACTGCTATTTGCAGGCATTGGTTCATGTCGTGCGCAAGATGCCCAAAAATGCTCATGTCCATTTTTACCTGGGCTTAATGTACCAGAGGCTAGGTCAACCACAAAAGGTAGGTCTTTTATATTTCTAATGTAAGATGAAAACGGCATATTTTTCATCATTTTCTTTTTGGTTGATGCTCTTAGGCTGTCTTAGCGTTCGAAAAGTCAACTGAGATCTTGCAGGGGCGTGAGGAAGACGTTGGAAGACCGGATTTCCTTTCTCTAGTTCAGCTACACCATGCTCAGGTGATTATATTCATACTGATTATACTCTCATCTATCCAAGTGAAATATATTTTCATTCAGGCATGCACTAATTATTGGGTTTTTGGCCATTACCCATATAGTGCCTTTTGCTAGCGACTACTGGAAACAGTTCGGGTAAAGAACTTGAACTTGAAGAACTAGATGGCATTCATAAAAAGTTGAAGGAGTCTGTGCAAGTAGATGCTAGGAATGCAGCTGTTTGGAACACACTCGGTGCGATACTTCTTAGGACTGGCCGGCTGAAGGTGTGCAAATGTTTAATGGATTTTGGTGTTGATTGATTATTTCATGGCTTCTTCCACAGTGTTATCTCTTGTCCATTTCCTTGTTATCTTTTTATCTCATTCTTGTTTTGTTTGTTTGTTTGTTTATAGAGTGCCATATCAGTTCTGTCAGCTTTGTTGGATGTTGCTCCAGACAACCTGGATTCCCTTGCAAATCTTGGCATTGCATTCCTTCAAAGGTATGATTATGTTTTGTTATCCTTGATAACCATTGATTTTTTCAAAGCTTAATTTTTTTGAGCTTCGATTAATTGGTGTTTTTTTTTTGGTGGGTAAATTGTTTTTTTTTTTCTTGGTCAAATCTTCCCCTATCAGCAGGCGGCAAGACTCGAACCCAAGTCCCCTCACTAAAAAGGGGGTACCCCTCCCATCCTACTAAGAGGAGGTTTGGTATCAATTGGTGTTTTATACATCCTCCAAAGTGCATTTATTTTTAATAAAAAATAAACAAGGCTTTTTGCTGAAAAACTGCAGACCTTGATTTTGGGCCAACATCCTTAACCAAATATGATTCAGGTGCGAAATTAATTTTTGCATGTGTGGAAAATAAAGATATTGCAAAGATACCACTGCTCTTCAACTTGGTTGATTTCTTGTCTTCTGGTCAATCATAGTTGAGTTCACCCAATTTTATGAATAACGATAATAATTCAGGTCATGCTTTTAGATATCATATGATATTGGATAATTGATCCTATAATAGCTCAGCAATGAAGTTCCCAGCTATCACCAATAGTGCTTTACAAGTTACAAAGTTTCTTCTTCTTCTTCTTCTTCTTTACAACTCCCATCTATCCCAACCTCTTCAGCCCCTAAAATATGAGTTTCCCCAATGTATATATAATGTATGCCCTAGTGTTTTCCTAATATACTCTTCTTCTTTTAAATGTCATTTCATTGCGTGCAAGCTAAATATTCCAATACCGCATGAGGGATTACCATGTCGAATTTGGAGAGCTTGTTACGGTCTCCTTTTCTCCTTCCACAGCTAAATCACCATCACATATCCTCCACATTTTGAAGTAAGCAATGTGTCCCAAACAAATTCCTATTCCATTCCAAATCATAGTACTATAGTTACATTGGAAGAATAAGTGGTATGTAGATTCTTCGTGTGTCATACACAACTCGCACGTGATGTTGCTTGCAGTAGCCCACTTGATTCTATGTCTTTGTAAAAAGCTCAGCAAAAGCCATGAGAGAACTTGTACCTTGAGAGGTGTCTTAGTTTCTCAAAAATGTTTGTAAAAGTTAGCGGTTCCAAGCTCTCTAGACCGCTTACTCATTAACTTTCTGTAGAAGCTTCTCAGTGAAAAGCCATTTTTACTTTGTGGATCCATTCAATGATGTCTTCTTCTAGGTCGAAGGGAATGTCTTAGATAATCTTCAGTAGAGTTAACACATCAGTAATCTCTATTCCCAACCAATCTTTTCTCAATCTTGGACACCAAATAGTCTATCTATCACCACAACTGAAAGCATCACAAATGAATTCATTGTCTAAATAACTCTGAATAAAAGTGGGAACATGCTCTCTGGGGATGAGTCACTGATCCAATACCTCGTCCACGAAAATGTCGCCACACCATTTCTGGGTTTGAAACAGCTGTTAATTGTCACCCTCTTTGTAGGAAGTCTCAACCTATTTAATAAATTACAAGTTCTAAGCTTCCAGTTAGTGCTCTGACATGTTACTGACATTGTTTTTCAGTGGTAATATGGAGCTTTCTGCAAAATGTTTCCAAGATTTGGTTCTAAAAGATCAAAACCATCCCGCAGCTCTAGTCAACTATGCAACTTTTCTTTTGTGTAAATATGGATCGAATATTGCTGGTAAGATATAATCTCATTTTTCTCATACACTAGATTGTTGTTTGTTCTTTTTTTCCCCCTACATAACATATGTATAACTTTGCACGTACATATATTTATCTATATATGTAACACATACGTGCATATGTATGTTCATGCATCTCCATAGAAGTACATGTATATGTGTTCACATACATGTATAGTCGATAGACTCCACACTCTGATTAACTATTTTTCCTTGATGCACTTAGACAACCTTTAAATCTTTTCTTTTCCTCCCTGTTCATAGAAGCAACACCAATGAATTTTCATAGTTCTTTTTTTTCCAGTGAATTGCTGATTTCTATCAGCGTGCATGTTCATTGGGCATTATCCATCAATGAATTGATGAGGAACAGAGGTTTAGTTGAAATGAAGGGGCTCTCCTTGCTGAATTATCATCAATCCTGCCGTAATGGCATCAAAATATCCTAATGAACAATGCCTGATTAATACAGCCTTTATGCTTCGAAAACGAAGAGTATTAGTCTCACTGTTTTAAATCGCGAACGATATATTGATCGATATATCGTTTTCGGCGACTAAATTGCGAAATCGCGGTCATTTCGCGAGGTTTTATCGAAATCACGCTGACGTCATCGATATATCGATGATATATCGTCGATTTATCGAAATTTAACGATATATCAGCGATATATTATTTAAAATTTACAAATCACGGATGTTGATCAGATGGTAGAGCGTACGCGTGAAACCTCGAGTGGTACGGGATCGAACCCCAACGTCTCTGCTTTTTTTTAAAATTATTTATTTATTTATACTCAATCAAAGTCAGTGTCAAACCAACTTTTTTAATCCTAATGTCATGCTCTCTGCCTCTTATGCTGTGTTTGAGAGTTTCATTTCATGTCCATCACTCACACTTGATACTTTGACATCAATACAGATTTTTATTTTTCATATCAATATTAAATCAAACGAAGACCCGGAATCTTCTTGTACAACCTTGTGTGGCCATGCTTGCCCAATTAAATTTTCATAACCCAAAATATAACAAACATGCTTGCCCAATTAAATTTTCATAACCCAAAATATAACAAACATGCTTGCCCAATTAAATTTTCATAACCCAAAATATAACAAAAAAGTGTTATTGTATCCTTATAATTTTATGATCTAGTCTCATATGTTTTTATTAGTTATTATATTTTAATAAAATATATATTTTATTAAAAAAATTACACCTTTTACAAATGATTTGATTAGTTATTTAGTTTTATAGTTTTATGTTGTAGTTAATTAGTTATGTATTTTTTTTAAAATCAAAACCATTGTAAAATTATTATTATCTTCATATCAAATTATTCTTATTCATTTTCATTATTTTCACAATTTTTTATCTTTTTTTTTTGCTGTTTTTTCAAAATTTTCTCATTTTTTTTCAAAAAAAAAAACCAAAAACTGGGCCGATCGATATATCGATATATCGATTTGATCCCAAACATTGATTAGTCTAATAGAAGATCCATTTTTTTCTTCAAAAAATTAAAATAAAAATCCAGTTCAAGATAGAAATTGATGGGTTAACAAAAATTTAGGATTTTTGAAGTTCAGAGAGGCTTCTTAGGATAAGAAATGATGGGAGGGGATAATTCTTGAGTGTGAAATAAAAATCTAGAATTTTTTTAATTTTTAATTTTTGCATGACAACCACTGCATTGATAGGCCAAACACTGACAGACCCATTTTCTATGATTTAAGTTTTTTATAACAATGAATTATCATATAGAAGAAGATGAAGAAACACAAAAGTTATCTCTAAATCCAAAGGTGACAAGACTTCATTATTAGAAGACATAAAAGGGTGCTCCAGGGAAGTTAGAACGTGACCATAACTGCAAGGCACTTCTGTGAGTATAGGTTGTGTGACCGGGGTGTTCAAATCGCCATGCTTATTCATCATTTAATGAATCCGGGTATTCTGTTAATGGATTCCACCTGCCTGTTTGTGAACGAACTTTAGTTTAGTCGAAAAAGACCGAAATTGAGAGAAAAACAAGGGAATTTATTGGTGATTTACCTTCGTATCACTATTGATAGAACAAAACGTCGGTTGGAAGTCGTACTTGGACTATTTATGTTTGCAGGGTGTGGTAATTAATAATTATACATTATGTTCCTGATACATCATGATTTGGTTTCTCAATATTCAATAAATACTGCCTTTTCTCTGGACTTTAAATAATAGGATAATTGCAGTGCCATATCAATGTTCCAGTGAATCCTTACATTGCAATGATTCAGCTGATCTCTTTTCATTCAGGGTATAGGGGGAAATTATTTACTATATGTAATTCATGGTTTCTCACCGTTATACTTGCAATATGTTGCTCCCATGTGCAAGGATAGCTATAATAATAAGATTATGTTTCATCAGGTAAATGAGGATGGATGTCATACCTTTTTACTTCGTGTACTGACTCTTTCATTTGATGTACAAGCTGCTCTTGCAAAGGGCAAAATACATTTGTCTATTCCGCGATATGGTTCCATAGCTTTTCACTTTCCATGTTCCATCTATTGTTTTCATAAATCCCGCAATCCCATTTTATGTTTGTTTATGGCATGATTTATTATTCTGTCGGCATAATTTATCCCAATTTCCTATTGTTTGTAATGATGGCACAAAGAGGTTTATGAACTTTTAGGTGCTGGGGCCAACGCCGATGAAATTGCTTGTATGCCTCAAACTGAAGCGGCAAATGTTGCAAAAGAGTGTTTGATAGCAGCAGCAAGAACAGATCCTATGGCTGGGTACATATGGGTCAATCTTGCTAGTGCATATTCTGTGGTTGGCGATCATAGAAATGCCAAGAAGTGCCTGGAGAAGGTGCCAATACGTTCTTTGAATTTAAAGTTTACAGGCATAAATTCTTATATAATTTTTCTAATTTTTGTACTTTAGTTAATTGCCTTTTTGTATTTTTTTTTTGCTCAATCTTAAATACTAATTTTGGGACACTGATTTATTTATTTAACACATGCTATTTGAATGACACACATACACACAATGGATTAATAAAGTATATAATGAAGTAGCTTGAAGTGCTAATACTTTCGAGATATAACATATATTCTTATTCTAAAAAAATGTAGATTGAAGTCCCAATAGAGATAACATATATTTGTTCAATCATTGTGATTATTTATATATCGTAATTTGTATATGATGAAGTAGCATCAACATGCATGACACGAAGCTTTGGCTGTACCGGCATTTTATCAGCAGTTATATATTAGTATTTGCCACTCCTTGTTTCTCTGCCATTCATCTCTGCACTGGACATCATATATATATATATATATATATATATTTTTTTCATAACTAATTTAGTTTTGTTGTTGAACAATATTGCACCTCTAATGGTGGGAGAGGGAGAGTCTAGTTAGAGCAATTTTTCTATCCTTTCATTTTATCTTCCCTTGCTCTATAAACAGTGTTGCTGAGTCACCATGTGTGTGTACATGTATACACATTCTAGTGCTTCCATATAGTATGCTTATCGTTAATCATATTCTCTTGTCACCATTTAAAGTGTGTTTGTTCTCTTCTCTGGTCACTGTTATGAAGGCAGCAAAAGTGGAACCTAATCACATGTCTACTCGATGTGCTATCGTACTCCATCGAGTCAAAGATGCTGAAAGGTCTCAAGATCCTGCAAAACTTTCCTGGGCTGCAAATGAAATGGAATCTATTGTCAGAGAAGGAGATCCCGCTATAATTGATCTTCCATTAGCATGGGCAGGGATGGCCATGGTTCACAGGGCGCAGCATGAGATTGCAGCGTCTTTTGCAACTGGACAAAAGGATTTGATGGAGGCAGAAGAGAGGGCCATCTACACGTTGAATCAGGTGCTTGTATTGTTTTTTTTGTTATTGCATAAAGATCAACTTACTTTTCTGCAAAGTTGTACATTCTAATTTTCTAGTTTTGTTCCACATCTCGTAAGATGCACGAATTGTATTGTTCTTGACCTGATGTCATCAGTCATCACTTTCCATTATAGCTGTAGATGCTTGGTTGAATTACCAGTTTAATAGTTGATGCATATATAGCATGGAAAGACATTTGCTTTTTGAACTTTCATCATTTAAAGATGCTCATACCATAAGGTCTTCATCACATTTGTGCTAGTTACAGGTGGTCAAGCAATTAACTTATCACAATGTTGATGTGAGAACACCCAACAATTGTGACAACCTGATAATACCAGAACATTATTATGTGCCAGATTCTCGGTTATACTGTTTTATATGTTTGCATGTTAATTTCGCAAATGTCCATTGTTTATATCTCAGATTTTGGCTATGGAGCTTATGTTTCTTTTGCCGATATATATGTATATTTGAATTTTGATTCATTACTGAGAACCAATATTTATATTGCCTGTCAGTGGACCGACAAGTTGACGTGTTTTACATGCGTGATGTCATGTTTTTTTTCCCCTCAAATGTGTGCATGATCACTTTCCAAATTTGCTTTCTCGGTTCTTGTTCTCATTTGCCTTGTATGCAACGTTGCAACTTTTATATTGGTGGTGAACTTGAAAGAAATATTTTAACATGAACTCCTGTCTTCTGTGCCACCCTTATGAAACACATTGTACCAGTTAAAACCTAGTTATGAGATAGTAAATTGTAGTGTTTTAAGTGTCCCAGGATATGCGACTGCATGTACCCTTTGGAACACCCCAACCGCACTTGATCGAGCATGTATTGAGTATGTGTGATTAAAGTGTGGTGGGCACGGCCACTTAACGCTGCCTTTCTTTAGCTGTCGAGTTTCAGACTGTTCTGTCCATTTGAACGAGTCGGGATGAAATCTTTTGAAGGTCCCGTTCAAATACAAACAACGTTCGAATGTCGTTGGAACGACGTTCATTCCCAAAGAGCCCATTGAACTGCTGTTCAAATGCTGTTTGAGCATGGTTTGAATGGGAGTTCAGAAAAATTGAAAAAATGAGGACCATTTGAAGGGTCAATGTGCGACTGCATATTCTGTACATGCGGCCGCATATGCCTTTTGGATTTCGATTGCACATGTGGATCGCACATTACATTGAAACATTGTTAAATTGATTCAGCTCCAAAACATATGGCTGCTTTATGTGATTTAATTGTATTAGAAGAATTCAAACTTCCTATGATGTTTATTTTTTTTGTGGGTAGCAAGCATGTGTATCTCACTAGCTCTCTTAGCTGTTTTGAGTCTGAACTATGTGATGGTTTCAATTTTCGAATGTGGTTTTGCTTGGTATCAGGACTGATTTGAAATCATTATGACGTTATCCAATAATGTTATCCCTTTTTTTTTTTTCTGTAAAGAACAGTTTTGTTCATCCCTTTAAAGAGCAATTTTGTTCGTCCCCCTTCCGGATTTCTCGATGGCATTTGTCTAAATCTAGGAGGAATGTTCTTCTGTCATCTGGTTAGGTCTATAACAAAATAGGGTAATCTTTGAAAGAACCAGAATGTAAATGCTAAGATCTTTGTGTGTGTGTGTGTGTGGGGGGGGGGGGGGGGTTAATTTTTTGTGATTTAATTGATTTTACTCATTTTTAAATTCAGATTGCTTATATGATCTAATAAATAAAAGATCATAAAAGTGAAATATGCAGACATAGGCACTTGGGGCATTCACACACGACAAGACACAAATTTGGATTATTGCGGAAAAAACCCTAGAAGAGTAAAAAACCACAGGACCCAGTCTATAATCAATTCACTATTAAACAAAAAAAGAAATCGCAACTCTCGTTACAACTACTACTTGTTCAGTACACCTCGAGACTGTTGTATCCGCAACAATAATCTACAAATTTCATTCTCCCTGAAAGGTTTTGTCGATAGTGATGAATATGGATTGAAGGATCATATTCCTTTTGCTTAGTTCTCCTCTTCTCTTAAAATGTATTCGTCTCTGGAACTAAAGGTTTCTGCTCCCTAAATTTCATAGTGGAAATTGCCTTACCTAAGATTCAGGACTGATAAAAGCTGATACTATGCCACCAGGCAAATGGATTAAGTTGCTAGAGTTTAATATTCCTTTTTTCCTTTCTATCTATAACAGGCAACAGAGGAGGATCCAGATGATGTGGTTCCATGGAACCAACTGGGCTTATACAAGCTTTGCACTCTGCAATTCAAGGCATCTCAAACATACCTTAAGGCTGCAGTAGCACGTTGTAAAGATTGCAGCTATGCATGGTCAAATCTTGGTAATTTTTATCTCCTAGTTATTTTTTCCCAGTTACTTTTTCCATTGCCTTGGGTACACTACTCATCAAATTGGGTTTTTTTGCTGATTTAGTTTGGTGCTTCACATTTCCATTACCCCCACCTATGGGTAATCGAGGTTTATATTGTCAATTATCATGATAGAGTGGCATCATAACAGGTCACCCAGTGTATATATGTGAATTATGAACTGTAAAATTATTTTTCTTAATTCTGCCACATTTCATGACAGACTATATCAAGAAGCTGCCCTGTTTGACTTTGTGTCCTATACCCTGACTTTGCGACAATTGCATAAGCTAAACTATCTGCCGTCTTTTGTTGTTGTTGAAGAATCATCTGCCGTCTTTAACAATATTATTTGACGGATGCAGGAATTTCCTTGCAACTATCCGAGGATCCATCAAGGGCTGAAGAAGTGTACAGGCGAGCCCTATCATTAGCGGGGCCCCAGCAGGCCCATGCGATTCTGTCCAACCTCGGCAATCTCTACCGCCAGCAGAAGAGGTTCAGCGCCGCAAAAACAATGTTTGAGAAATCTTTGGAGCTCTGCCCTGGATATTCTCCGGCCCACAACAATCTGGGGCTTGTTTACGTCGCAGAGGGCCATTGGGAGGAGGCCAAAAGCTGTTTTAATAAGGCCTTACATTCAGATCCTCTATTAGATGCCGCAAAATCTAACATGATGAAGGCAGTAGCAATGTCCAGATTATGCGCAGCCATGGAGAAACCTCTGCTTGAATAGCAGCCATAGCAGAAATTTATTGAGTTCCGGCTGTGCAAATCTTGTGTAGGTATTTATTGCTCACTCAAAGCAGCTGTCTGAAGGTCTCTAGCCAAGAAGTTTCTGGCATGGCTATAAACCATCAACTTTACAGGAAAGCTAAGGCATTGTCACAGAGAGGAGGTCACATGGATGCCTTCCACCGATGCCCGAATGAGTTCTTGTCTTCTTAAAAGAGGTGCATTAAGTCGATCCTTGAACTTGGATTTAAAAATTGTTGGTTTTATATGAAGTCCATTTACCCTATTGCTTGCCCTTTCAGGGAATGTTTATTTATATGAATCAGAAAGGTGAGAGAGCCACTTTGTTTCACTGGCTACAATCCAATCAGGTTTGCCCAATCAAAGAAGACCCACATCCATTTTTCAAATGAGCAATAGTTGCCGTACCAGGTTCTTCTTCTTTCATTTTAAATATGAACTGTTCGGCAAGGTTCTTTTTATCCACATCTCAACTATTGAACCTGCATTTTCTGAAGTATTAAATACAGTATAGTCAAGGATTCAACGAAGACTAAAGTGAGTTGAATCAGAACAGGGCAATCCAGGAGATCAAAGGAAGAATGGAGGTGGTATTTAACTGTTGGCATAGACAAAAGGTGTAACAGGTTGATAAAGGGAAGGAGTTTTGAGTTCCCGAAGAGAAGTTAATATGACACATTAGATAATATTTAGATTACATGTACAGGTCTCTAGAACTGAGTAAATCTCTTGATTTCTTTATTTCCAAGAATACATGAATAAAAAAAAGATGGTGTTTTTTTTTTCTTTTCCATTTGATTCATCTCTAGTGCATTATTTAGTTTGGAGGAATATTAAAATGCGCTAGTGCTAGTGCTGAACCCGCATGTGTAGATTCCTTTTCATCCATAGCACCAAATATATGCATTTAGGATGCTGTTACAAGCTGTTCTTAATATAGTCCTGCATGCAGTCCTATTTATTTTTGTAACAAGTTATATGTTTCTTGGTTAAGCATGTCTGTTTTTTTAACACAATGAGCATATAATATCCATTGCAGTATGTGCGTCTTTTTTTTTTTTTTTTTTTGTATAAAATTACATGTTACATTGCATGAAGTATATATATGCCTTAAAAAATCAAAGCATGAAGGACCCGCATACAAGACTGTCTTTAACATTATTCATACATTTAATTTGGGTGAAGTTCTTGTCCATTAATGGATATCTTTGCTCATCTATTAGACTTTTTAGGTTACCAAGGTCTGTAAACTCCTTTGTCCTAAGTGTTAGCCCATGTACTAGTGTCCATCCTATGGGGAGAGGTTTATATGTATGTCTAAATCTAATATGGTTTAACATTTGTACTAATCCAGTGAATGCCCAGCCAAAATATGATTCATTATGTGTGTATAATCCAACTCTTAATTGCAATTTAGGTAGGATACTAAGAGACTGGTAGATGCTATAACTGATGTAGAGACATTAAAATTAAGAGTGAATGTTTTTGTTCTGATTCTACTTTTTGAAGGGAACTAGGGGTCACCTTTAATGAACTATCCGTATCTCGTAGTATTTGTGCACCCATTTAGACCCCCTCTATAATTTTAACAATATATTATGCCCATGGAACAAAATGGAAGAAAGAAATCCAGCTCTATTTTTAACCTAAGTTACCTTATACCTTTCAAATGAAGTCATATTACTTCTTAGTGTGATAATTTGGGTTAAAAATATGGCTGAGTGGAATATTGTTAGTAGATAAATAGACAGGACATGCCTAATGAATCTCTTGTCATTAACCATAGGACTCATCTAATTTTCCGGGCATCTCTATAGCGTATATAGTCTATCATGGTCTACCATAGCAATAATTGTAAGCTTTGTAATTTTACATTAGTGTGACTTGTTTTAGCCTAGGTTAGCAATAATTGATACATGCCTAGCCATTGTTATAGACTAGTTTGTACCTTGATTTTTAAATAAAGATACAGAGTTGTGTAGCACTGTAAAATGGATTAAGTATAATAATGCTCATAGTTTTTATGCAAAATATTTATATCAAAGATAAGGTGTTGACTGTAGCAGCCAACTATGATCAAGAGAGCCGATATGCACAATTTATAGTACCACTTATTCGGGTATAATGCAAATGTTTAGGGCACTTGGATGGTCGGATCTACATGGGATCTTTTTAGTGTTGGATCCTACAATTTCTAGGATCTAGGGGCGACGAACAACCATTTTGAATTTACATTTGAAAAATCAGAAAAATGATAACACCACTCATGTGATTGTCACCAAATTATTGAAAATTTTGATCACTAAATAAAAACTCTTAACTAAAATTGTGATCTTTTTCACAGAGGAGAGGAGGGATGATATGCCAAAAATTAGGGATTGGATCTCAATGATTGACACTGAAATTTGCATGGAATTTATAACTATGAGATCATGAGTTGGAGAGTTTCGCTGTTTATCTAACAATGAGATAAATGAGTCCATTGGGCGTAGAATTCCGGGGCTCATTCTCTTCTTTGTTTATTTAATTTTACTGTTTTTATTTTCTATCCCCCCCCCCCCCTCTCTTTTGTAATTTGAGGTTTAGTAATGAAATCAAGTAACAAATATTTACTTTTCTTTAAAAAAAAAAATCAAATTCAGATAAACACAATTATTTGGATGTGTGTTTGAGCTGATTTTATGTTCGGAATCCTAAAAAATCAAACACAACTCTTATTTTTTCTTTTGTACAAAACGTGTTTTCATTTTTCAAAAACTGAATTTAAACTGAAATTATTTGGATGAGAAATTTTTGGTTTGATAAAAATCTAAGCTCAATTATCTGATTTGGGCATGTTCAGGAGATAAAATGGATTTAAATTTGAATGATTAAAATAACAACGTGCTGACCACGCCGTTTGCTCCAATATGTGAGGAACATCGTATGTTCCTATAGGTCAGACGGGCGCTCATAGTATGCATAGTATTCTGTCATAGTATATGAAAATAATTTTTTTAATATTTTTAAAAGAAAAAAAATATTATTGTATCTTCGTATATATTTTATCTTATATAACACGATGTATTTCAATGAGAGAGTGAATAATTAAAAAAAAAGTGTTTGATTGTAAATGAGGATGTAATCAATGTTAAGAGAACATTTTTTTTGGTTTTTTATTTTTAAGTCCTTATAAACTATATGATATCCCTCACTTTTTCATATTTTGGTTTTATTCATTAGATTTTTGTTTTAGTCCCTAAGAGGGACTTATCTCTAAATTATTTGATTTTTTAGTCTGGGAAGGACTAAAAAGGAACATATCCTTTAAATCTGAGGACTAAAACCAAAATGTGAAGAAGTGGGGGATCGATCCCTAAATAGATATGTTTACAGGGACTTAAAACTAAAAAACTTTTTTTTTTTTTTGTGGCTGGGGTGTATATTATGATAAACTAAGCCCTATACATTTACGGAGTTCTGAAGGTCTTCCTATAAGAAAGTCTGAACAAAAATTCTTGTTAATCCACTCCCCCCTTTATTTGCATCTGTGTTAGTCACTGTTACAAGTGTATGCTTCTTTAGAAGCATATGATTCTTTTTTTTCCTGTTTGGAACATATACTTCTTACATGAAGTATAAACTTTTTTTTTTATATAAATGAAAGCACGTTAGGAAACTATCCAAATACAGGTATAAACCTTTTTTTCCCCCTTCTGTTTGGAACATATACAGGTATCATTTGTAATTCCAAAGTTCCTCTACCCAACTATCCAAATTTAGGACACCAAAGTTGCCCCCCAAACCCCAAATAGTAATTATATTTTTGGATATAATATTCAAAATGTATACGAGGATCCTTTATAATTGAACAAAAATCATTTATTCAGTTAGAGGACATAGAATCTTGGAATAGAAAAACAATATATATCTTCCTCACATTGCCAGGTTTTTTTAACATCTTCGTAATTACTCATTATGAATAGGAAAAAAAATTAAATAACAAAAAATTAACCAATTGGAGGTTGGCTGGGGGGGGGGGGGGGGGGGGGGGGGGGGAGGGTAATTAAATTGATTTCTACTAATCCCAGGGAAGGTAATTAAATTGATTTCTACCGATCCCAAATGTGATAGCACTCATGCTGAAAATGATACAAGGGAGATTTGTATATATACCCCTAGAAAGTTATAAAATTATATGTATACCCCTGTTAAAATGCTAATATTTTTTTACCCTCGAAAATCCTTTAAATTGTTCATGTTTACCCTTCCGTTTGTTTCCGTCTGTTCGGACTTAGTGACCATGGTTACTTGATTAACCACACCGGAAAAAAATTATTATTATACCTCCAATTGATCTTTCCCCCTTTCAATGAAACAATAGAAGAAAACCCTAATTTTATCAAAGCTTTCCATTTTTCATTCATTCTCCTCTTTCAACCCACCAAAAAACCCTAGATTCACCGCAACAAACCATCGAATCTTACCCTCCTTCGATCAAATCCATCGAGACTTCCCCTCTTTCGATCAAAACAATATCTACCCTAGTTTCACGATGAGGAGATACGCAATAAGAACTATGGTGAGGAGTCCTAATGGGACTTTGGTTCCTAGATCAGTCGTCAAACGATTACCAAGGAGCAACCGTGAAGATCCCAATGTTGATGTTTCCTATGTAAGGTTCTCTGTCCAGATGCATCATTATTTCATCATTTTCTTTGTATATTTTGCAATGGTGCTGAATGTTTTTGTTTTGATTTTATTTATGTTGAATTGGATATAAATGGATCTGAATGATCATGTCATGTATGCCTGATCATGTTATTGTTTATGTTGGACTGGATATTTTGCAATGGTATTGTTTTATATGTTTTGTATAGACTTTCCATTTAATTAGATTCACATATTTTGGGTTCTCTTGTATGCATTTTGCAATGTTTGTATGTAATGTATGTTGCAGTTAGAAGAGAATACCAAAGTGACCATTTTGTTTCGATATGGAGGTTTCTAGAAAATAACAAACAACACTGACATAAGGGTATACAGACTCGGTAGACAAAAAAAATCACAATGGATAAATCATATTGTACCATGGATGAGATGATGGAGGAAGTTAACCAACTTGTTGCATATGGTACTGAAGATGCAGTAAGCATGTCATATCAAAAGCCTGGACTATATGAATATTTTTCTTTGACTTCAGAATATGATATCTTGAGGATGTTTGACCTCCATAGGAAGAGTAAAGTGATTGAGGTGTTTATCACAGTAGAAAAAAATGTAGGGGGGTCTTCAAATAACTTTGATGTGTTTCCCACACCTGAGGAGAGAGAGGCTAGGCTGGGAGAGACAAATTTCTGAGGATGTAGGTGACAAAGAACTCCAACCCTCAATGTTGCCTCCTGGGATTGATTTTGATATTTCAGCCATGTTTGAAGATGTACCCCATAATATAGTGTACCAGCCCATACAGCCAATGAACCAACTTTGTGAGCAAGTGAGCCAGCCCATTGAGCCAGTGTGTCAGTCCAGTTAGCCAGTGAGTCAGCCCAATAAGCCAGTGTATTAGTCCAGTCAGGCACAGTGCCAGCCCAGTCAGCCAGTGTGCCAGCCTAGTCAGCCAATGAATCAGTCCAGTCAGCCAGTGTGCCAACCAAGTGAGACAGTAAATGACCCAGTGAGCCAACAGATCTCGAGGCCCAGAATATTTGCAGTGAGTCAATCTATCATTCAATGTAGCTCTGACTCTGCAAATTATGTTTCAAATGATAAAGGCCTATTTGAAGAGCAAGATGCAGAAGACCCAAATATCAATGTGGAAGTTCATGAACATTGAGACATTGAGAGATTCCTTGAGACAACATGCAATTAGGAAGGAATTTGCTTTAAAATTTAGTAGAAGTGAGCCAACTATATTGACTCCCAAATGTATGGATGAACAATGTCCTTGGAGAGTGCATGCTTCTGTTCTTGTTGATGGTGTGACATTTCAAATAAAGACAATGAACAACACTCATAGTTGTTCATCTATGAATAGGGCTGGATCTAGTATGGCATCATTCATGGATTGTCAATAAAATCGTTGACTGACTGAAGCATGATGGTGACATTCATACCCCACAGATTAGGAGAAAATTGCAAAGAAAATATGGCATTGACAATCTCCCTTATCATAAGATTTGGAGAGGCAAAGAGGATGAAAACCTGAAAACCTGGGGTAATTTTGAAGATATATATACATTAGTGCCTGCTATGAGGGCTGAACTGATTAAGTTGAACCCAGGTAGTCATGTGCATTATACAGTGATGAGGTAGATCATTCATTTTAGAGAATATTTATCTGTTTTAAAGCATGTAGCATGGAATTTCTGTCAGGTTGTAGACCATTTCTTGGTCTTGATGGATGTCACTTGAAAAGTAAATATCTTAGGTCTATTCTTTCAGCCACTGCCATGAATGGGAATAGTGGATTGTTCCCTGTTGCTTTTGCAATAGTAAAGGGAGAGAATGGCAGTAGTTGACAGTGGTTTTTGAAAAACTTGCATGAGGTAATTGGTGATGTAAATGGTTTGGTCTTCATGTCTGACAGAGGAAAAGGATTAGATGATGCAGTGAAGATTGTTTTCCCTTTTGCTGAACATCGAGCATGTGTAAGACATCTGTATAAAAACTTCAAGATAAAATATTTAGAGAGTTCCTAGAGAGGCTTGCGTGGTCAGCTGCCAAGGCCTTCACAATGCAGTGGTACCTAGAGTTCATAAGACAGATTGAAGAGGTCTCAAAGGAAGCATACAATTACTTGATGGGTGAAAAAGATCATTGTTGGAGCAAATCAATGTTTGGTGAATCTGCAAAGTATCATTACTTGACAAATAACATGTAAGAGTCTTTCAATGCATATATAGGTGATACAAGGGCCAAACCAATCATATACTGCATTGATGTCATCAGACAAAAGTTGATAAAGACCATGTACACTAGGAGATTGCAAGCTTCCAGATGGAAAGGTAAATCTCAGTGTTTTTTTATCCTGTCATATATGATTGATTGTGCTGTATTTAATTATAGTTTATGTTTATTTAGGTGTACTTGTTCCAGAAGTGCTGAATCATCTTAATGAATTAAGTAAAGTGAATGGTGTTTATGATGTTTTGAGATCTTCAATGTGAGGGCTGAGGCTGATGGACCAAATGGAGGATTTGATGTCATATTGGCTGAGAAGAAATGCAGTTGTAGGAGATGGCAAGTCACAGGTATACCATGCAAACATGCTGCTGCTGCAATATCATCCATCAGAGGCTCTAGATGGGAAGATTTTGTGGATCAATATTACACTGTTGAAAGGTAAATTTTGTAAAAACATCATGCAAGCATGTTATTTTGTTTTTTAATGAACTGATGTTGTTATATTTACTTATGCCCCAATGATGATAGATATAAACAAACCTATGCTATGGAGATATCGCCTTTGACAGATAAATCCATGTGAGAACCTCAGGATATCACATATGTTGTCAAACCTCCCAAGTACATCAGGCCACCTGGTAAATCTAAGAAGAATAGAGTCAAACTCCGTGATGAGGCATCAAGTGGGAGTTCATCTATCAAGATGACTCATAGATGCAAGAGGTGTGGAGACCTAGGACATCACCAAAAGATTTGTAAAAATCATATTAGAAGCATTGGGGATCAGTCTACAACAGGAGGATCAAATGATGGATCAAGGTAATAATACGTCATGTTCACTTAATAATGATATGCTTCATATTTTATTACTTCAATTTCATTTATAATTAAATTTGTTTTGGGCTTGTAGTTCCTATAAGAAGCCTTCAGGAAGACCAAAGAAAATACAGTCAAGAGGAGCATCCACAGTTGGGCTGAGTAGAGGCAGAGGAAATGGTTGACCAAGTGCAGGGGTTATTTTCAAATAAGTCCTATTTTGGTTATCAAAACAATGTATTGTGTTCTGTGGGTGTGAAAACAATGAAGTTCCATATAATGACATGTGTTTGTAGTATGTGTGCGTTTTAACCAGTGAATGACAATACATTATGTGTGTTTTAAATAGTTAATGACAATGCTTTGTGTGATTTAAAAAGTGAATGACAATGCATTTATCAATTCTGAACTTGTTTATGCAGGTGTGAATGACAATCAGTCAAACATGTGTAAACTCCATTTTGAAAGAGTGAAATAAAAATAGTCATGCATGTGTAAATACAAACATTACAAACATTATCATGAATCCACATTCACACATCTTCATCACTCTACAATCATAATTCAAACATTCTTATTACTAAAAAACAATTCCATCAATCTAAAATATTACATACTTCAAACATTTTTATTACTTACTTCATTCCATCATCTAGTACATTAGATAGTTAAAGAAACACACCAACAAGTTCAGTACATCTTTCACTTCACTTTGAACTAATTATACATAATATTGCAACCAAAAGACCAATTATAATATACATGCACATCATAATCCGACTACGCATGTCATCGACTTTCTTCTCCATCGCTTCTTGCAGCATGGTTAGTTGAAGCTTCAGATCTATGGTGTCATGGTGAAACTCATCAACCCGGTAAAAAAATTTACAGTCTTCTGGTGTCTGAGAAGAAACGCAAAAAAAAAAAAAATCACAATAGAGTCTAAAACACATTTCATCAAACATCTAACACACCTTACGAAGAAGACATGCTTCAGATCAATGGTAAACATAACAAACTACCCACCTTCCAATGTGGACATTTGTAGAACCTTCAACCTTTGCTAACTTCTTTTATACATTTTTTTTTATCTAGGGATAAATTTTTTTTTTACAAATTTACCCAAATTCAATGATTTTGACAAATCACACTTTGGATAAGTCAGTAAACCCTTCCTCATAGCTCTGTGAAAATCTTTGATACGAATATGTGAAAAGATTTGGGAGCACCATTCTTAAAAAAAAAAAAAACTCAATGATTTTTTATATCGAATATTATCAATTTTATGGTTTTTTAATTATTAAATTTTTTTTATAAAAAAATATCGCTTAAAAAAACTTGATCTGTCATCACTTATCAATTGTCATCCAAAGCCCTGCATGTGACTGTACGTGTCAGGGACTCCCTCCCCACCTAAAACACATCCTGGACTAATCTGCAATGCGGCTCCCCCCCCCCCCCCCAAAAAAATCAGTTACCACTTTCACGCTCACGAGATTCACAAACCAACAAACCCACCACCCAAAAAAACACCATATCTTATCCTCACCCGCCAGTCACTCTATCCACCCCCATATAAACCCCACCCCACGTACCCCCAAAAAACATTCCCGGAATACCCCCATGAAGAAACTTCAAATTCCCATAAAGCCCCTCCTCCTCCTCACCCTCTCCCTCTCCGCCTCCCTCTCCCTCCTCTCCCTCCTCCACCACCACCACCAAAACTCTTCCCAAAATGCCCCTCCCACCCCCACTATCCCCACCACCCCCCTCCGCATCCGCCGCAACTATTCCACCTACGACGCCTACCTCCACATCCAACTCAACAAAACCCTCAACCCCTCCCTCCGCCACCTCTGGACCACCCGCGACTGGGACCGCAAGGTCCGCGCCTTCTCCTCCTTCTTCCGTGACCTCCTCCGCCTCAACCTCCTCATCCCCTCCTCTCGCTGCCTCTGCGTTGGCGCCCGCGTCGGCCAGGAAGTGCAGGTAAGCCTGACAACAGAGCAGATACATATTAGATAGTTCCATATCCGTATTAATATTTCAGATATAGATATTTTTTAGATAATTGATACTTTTAAGCTGTTCAGGCGCTCATCTCCGTGGGCGTCCCCGACGCCATCGGCATCGACCTGGTGCCATCGCCGCCGCTGGTGGTGGAGGGGGACTTCCATCGGCAGCCGTTCGAAGACGAGCGATTCGATTTCGAATTCTCGAACGTGTTCGATCACGCGCTCTACCCGGAGAGGTTCGTGGCGGAGATGGAGCGGACTTTGAAGGTCGGGGGGATCGCGGCCGTACACGTGGCGATCGGGAGGAGGGGGGATAAGTATTCCGCGAACGACCTGTTCAGCGTGGACGGGTTGGTTGGGTTGTTCCGGGTTTCGGAGGTGGTCCGGGTCCGACGGGTCGATGGGTTCGGGCTTGATACGGAGGTCGTCATGAGGAAGGTCAGGAAGTCGGGCGGGAGCAACGCGGTTGCGGTTTAAGGGGAGGTAATTGGATTGTTGTTTGGGTTCTGATGGATGTATCTGATTCACGTATTTTTTAATTTTAAAATGAAATATTTTTGTCTCTTTTTATAGAAATGGTTTGGGCATCGATGACTTCGAGAACGTTTATGGGAGGAAAGATTTGATGGAATCCATGATAGAGGAAGGTTTTTTAATATTTTTTTTATATGGAAATATGTATTTATTTCATTAGTCAAGTAACTATTTAATATAAGTCAAAACATGTTGATATTTTAGAATAGCAGTAGAAATTTTAAATTTATTTTTGTATTTAGAATAATTCAAAATATTTACATTTTCTAAATCAGTTTTGAATTAATCTGGACCGTTCATGTTGGTTTAGTAACTTTTGTTGATGGCTAATTTATTATTATTATTATTATTATTTTAGAAATATGTGTGTGGAAGAACATGGTTTGTTTGTTTTGTTACACCTTCTTTATTTTAGGCCCACCAATATATACATTTATAGGAAATAATTCATTATTGTAAAATTTTCATTTGAAGATATATAATTTCAGAAACAAAAAACGATATTAAAAATAAGTCCAAGGGTATTTTAATTTTATTCCACAAGATAGACGCTCTATATTGGCTTTTCATATAGTAATTTATATAGTTAAAGATATTTATGGATGAGGAAAGCTGAAAGGTTAGGGGGTGAGATTAGAATTTGAATATAAATATTGGGTTGGATGAAACTGTAATTTTCAGAGGATAACACTAGTTCTTTCTTTGAAGTAAGGATGTGCATGGCAATATGGCATGAGACTATGAGAAGTGTCACCATAATAGTTTAGGAAAAATATCAATCATTTTTATTAATGAAATGAAAGAATTAATAATAGAGGGGAAGATTTTGATGCAGTACTTGGATCCCATAACAGCCAACATTTTTCATCCCCCACCCAGATGGAACCCTACAAAAATCCTGAATGGGTTGGTGGGGTTGTGTGTCACAATTTCCATTTTGGTTATTCTGTTTGCAGTCAATCAATCATCACATTACCAAACAATATGCATTTAAATTGAATGCATATGTAAATCTTTTATTTAAAATAATATACTTTATTAACTACATATATACTTGATCAAAAGAATCAAGCAAATGAAATTAAACTACAAAGGTTGAATGTGTCATTTGCCCCTCGCTCTCTTTTTGAAGACCACCTGAGCTGTATATATAAAATTTGATTGTTTGACATCCATTAAACAACAGTTTTTATGTGTTTCAATCGGATTTCATGTGGGGTGTGTGCTGTGGGGTTTGGGAAATTTCTTTTACTTTTTAACTGGGTGATCCATCCTGTAATGCTTGTTTTTCTTTTTCTTTTTGGCAAGTTTATTCTTAGCTTCTTTGGGAAGCATGGGTCAATTTCCTTGCTTTCTTTATCTTGGTAGGTTTTTTATATCAAAAGTCAGCATCTTTGGTCATCATCATTGTGCATAGCTCTCAACCTGTCAATGTATTATTGCCTATATATTTGAGTGTATAGTGCACGATGGATGTGATTATCGAACAACCTCTAGATAGATTGATAAAGATATCCACTCTTCATTGGGAGGTCTTAGATTTGAATTATGTCCATACTGATAAGAGAAGATTTGATAAATAATAATAATAATAAAATATACTATGGACGAGTAATATTTTTTAAAATGAATTTTTTCTCTTTTTTATAGAAATGATTGATAACTTCAAAATTTTATGATATAAAATTGGACAGAATCCCATTATTACATGGAAGAATATATTTATGTCCGCGTGTCATCCATTTAAACATGTGTTGATGTGATCTCATGATAATTAAATGAAAATTTTCCTTTTATTGGTCCTTGTACTATCATACATATGCAGTTCCAATGTCTCTTGCTTAATAAAGAAAACTGTATGTTTATTAAATGTATATAACTAAATTCATTCAATTACATGATTAAATTCATTCAATTATTTAAAATAAATTCATGGCTCTTCATATATAATTAAATCCATTCAATTATATATAAATAATTTTTTGTTCATAATTAACTGTATAACTATCTCTCACATTTTCTAAATTTTAATTAATCAATTTTTATGGGTCAGGGTTATGATTAATTTGGGCCATTCATATTGGTTTGGTTGATTATTTATTTGCAGTTCTTATTTTGAGAGAATTTGTATGTGAAAATTATTCAAAGCAGTTCTGAGGAGAAGTTTTTATTGGATCAATATTTGGGTTGGTTTTGTTGGTGAGTGGGGAAAGTGGTTGAGATTGGCTCACAGGAGCATGAAGTAGGCCAGCTATTTTCTGTTGGGCAACCCTAAGAAGAAGGGGCGATTGCTCCAACTCTACCTTATGTGGTCCCGACCCCTCTCCTCCACCCATTCAAGGTCGGCCCTGAGCATAGGCAACCAGGTAGTCGTCTAGAGCCCCATTTTTTGAGGGCTCCAAAATCTAAAAAATATTATTCATCTCTATTTTATTGAAATTTTATTTTATTTTTAGGGGCTCCTTCTACAAACATGTCTAGAGTTCATTTCATTTTGTGAATATATATATATATAGCTGGTATATAAGTGAACTTGTGTTATACTCGGATGAGTGATTAGGTGCGGCGTCGACCACGGGCCGTCGATCACAGGTCCATCACATCGAACGGTCGGGTGCGATTCACATCGACCGTCGGATGCGATGGACCCGCAATCAGACGACTCACGTCGAATCCGCACCCGACCGCACGCCGCACGCTATCACTCGGGGTTATACTCGGTCTATTTTGGCTCGCAGATATAGTTGTGCAATGAGAAAAATTATATAAGTGAACCTTTCATATACTTTATTATTCTATTTTTTTCATATAAAATTAGAAAAATTAAATTTTTATTCTATAAGATACAACAGGACGTTCTAAATAAATTTATCATGGATGATTTATATAATCAAAATATTGATGGATGAATAATTAAAGCTAAAGTAGAATGGATTTGGATGAAGGTTATATATTACAACTTCAATTAAAATAGGATGCAATGCAATTTTTTTTTGTCATGTAATTATACAATTTTATTATAAATAAGTAAAATTGTAAGCATTCAATTATTTGATTACTCCTTTCAATTTTTTAAAATAAAAGTATATAATTCATGTAATTTATATTCTTCCAAACAAAGAAAAATCAAACTGATCTACACATTAAATGAGTTCTGCAATAAAAATAACATTTTCATTAGAATTTGAATATAAATCTTGGATGTAACTAGAATTTACGAGTAGTTTATAATCTCAGGATCTCTTATTTTCAATTCACACAGTCACATGTATAGTTTAATGTCCACAATTCCGATGCACATCGAACACATGGATTGTGCATGGCATTAGAGGTATCACCACAACCAAAATATTGGATAAAATATATATCATATAAAATCATATATATTAATGAAATAAAAAGAATTAATAATAGCATGGAAGATTGTGATATAGTAACTCTTCTTGGATCCCATAACTGCCAACCTTTCATCCCCCATATGGAGCCCAACATGAAACCTTAAATTGATTGGTGGGGTTGTGAGTCACAATTTTTTTTCTTTCTTTTGTTTTTTTGTTGGTTTGAGGACCATCTGAGCTGTATACATAAGATTTTGATTGGTTGTCACCCATAAACAACTGTTTTTATGTGTTTCATTCGGATTTCATGTAGGGATTGAGAATATAATTTATCTGGTTATAAATTACCAATTTATGGAAAACCACGGGAAGATAGTTATGAGACTATCAAAGCAAGCCTTGTTGGAAAGATACACTAAAAGATTCCCAAATTTAAGTCAAGAATGCATTAAATTAAAGGCATATGAGCACATGTTTAAAATGTTCAGATGAGAAAAGGCGCCTCTGCCAACACCAATGGCCACCAGCTCTCATGGTCCGGGAGGGACTCAAAGGGCTCAAGGGATGGAGGATGACTCTAAAAGGCCAGAAGATGGTGATTCTCAAACGGATAATGACTCTCAAGGGCTTGAAAACATACCCTCAGATTTTTCTGAAGATGAGTTTGATCCAGCTGAAGGATCTGTTTAAAAAAAAAAAATCCTTCCAAAATTTTTGATCCTATAAGTATTTATTAGGGATTTTCTTGCGTGAACAGTGCTAAACAATACAGGCCGGTGAACAATGTTTTTTAAAACTATTTAGTCGCGTTGTCCACACTCTCATCTTAAGTACAATAGAGTTAGGGATGTAATTCGTCGTTGACTGGTTTCCTGCACTTCCTCATGGCTAATCTTTTCCGATCCCTTATGTCATGGGTACATGAAGCCTCCACTTCAACTGATGGAGCCTCCACCTCTAGAACTTCAAATCCTCCCGCCATAAAGACTTTGTCCATTAAAAACATACAAAATATAAATTATGAGAATGTAGAACAAGCTGTTGGTAATTGGAACATCCCTAAAGTCTCATTCAATGAGATTTATATTTGTAACACTTTTAGTCTTCAAACAGACTATTATATCAAGACTATTGAAAAAACTCTTCCTTAAACTAATGGGCATGAGAACTTCTACCTTATATCCCAGAAAGAGGTAGACAAAGAGATAGCAAAACTTATGGAAAAATTTACCAGGAGACATCCAAGCTCATATGGAGTAAGAAGAATTAAACCCACAAAATAGCATTGATTTATTGAAATATCACAACCAGACGGGAATACCATGGATCCTCCAATGGGATTTCCAGGTAGAAAAAAGATTTTCTCCTCACCTCAAGAGAGACATATATACCAAATGGTGGGCTAAATATGACCCACAAAAATTTTATCTGGTTATAAATTACCAATTTATGGAAAACCACGAGAAGATAGTTATGAGACTATCAAAGCAAGCCTTGTTGGAGAATTAAGTTCTGCTATCTCTTTGTCTACTTCATATTTCTCAATAGAAAATAGTGGAACGGAAGTTTTGAATTCATATTCGGTTTGTAGTTCTGAAGTTTGAGATCCTATTTCAGCAAGTATGGCAAACTGATTTTGATCTTCGAACAGATTTTCTTTCTTAACCTCTGGCTTTATGAGGTTTATAGAAGGTCTTGAGCTCTCAAATTTTAGGGTCCTTTAAGGAAGGATCTTTGCCTTCTTCTTTTGATCCATTTCCCTGCAAGAATTCACGTGAGAGATAATCAAGAAGACTATTAAAGTCTCATTTAATGTATTCTATGTCAAAATCATAAATTCCTAGTAATGCTTGCCATCTGGCAAAAATCTGTTTTGATGCAAGATTTTTAACATCTTTTTCAAGAACATATTTTGCGGAGCTGCAATCTATTCTTAAGAGGAATTTTTTGTTTTAAATGTCCCCTTGGAATTTTGTTATGCAGTTAACTATAGCTAGGATTTCCTTTTTTATAGTGGAATATTTTCTTTGAGCTTCATTCCATGTTCCTGAAGTAAACCTTACTAATTGTTCATTGTTGTCAATCCTTTGTTTTAGTATCCCTCCATATCCAATGTCAGAGGCATCAGTTTCTATGATCTTTGGTGCATTGGGGCTTGCTATATTCAAGCATGGCAACTGTTTTACTTTCTCTTTAATCCTTTGGACTGCATGAGTATGTTCTATGGTCCAAGGTGTAGGGTTTTTCTTTAGTCTGTTGGACAACAGTTTCCTGTCCAGAGCTATATTTTTATAAAAGTCTGATACGTAGTTAAGACAACCAAGAAACCTTCAAAGTTGTTTCTTATCTTTTATGCTATCTGGGAATTTATCTGCAAAATCTATTACCCTTTTTATGGGTGTAATATCATTCCAAGAGATTTTATATCCTAAAAATTGAACTGTGGTTTGGAAGAGTTTTATCTTCTTGGATGATACCACCAGACCATTTTGTTTTACAATCTTAAGGAAGATATTAAGATGCTTTCAATGCTTATCTATGTTCTCAGAAAATATCAGTACATCATCGATATAAACAATGGAAAATGATCCATAAGGATTAAATATTTCATTCATTATGTTTTGAAATTCCGATGGTGCATTCTTTAACCCAAACGGTAAAAATTCCACTCATAATACCCAAACGGTACTGTAAAGGCGGTCTTATATCTATCTTCTTCTTTTATCTGGATTTGCCAGAATCCTGATTTAAGGTCAAACTTGGAAAAAATCTTGGAATTGTAGACTCTTTTGATCAGATCTTGCTTATTGGGGATAGGATACTTGATCCACTGGAGTATCTTATTTGATGGCTTATAATTTATGACAAGCCTTGGTACTCCCCTTTCTATTTCTGCAGCTTTTTCTACATAGAAAGCCGCACAGCTCCAAGGTGAAGAGCTTTTCCTAATAAGGTTTTTGATATGTAATTGAGATATTTCCTCCTTGCAAATTTCTAGGAGTCTATTATTTATTTGGATGGGCCTGGCTTTTGTGGGGATTTTCTCTTCATTAAAGTCCTTGATGTACGGTAGGCTCACCATATGTTTTTTCCTATGCCAGAAGGCAGAGGTAGATCTGAGCAGGCCTCATTTTCAATAGTCTTTTGAAAATCAAAGACTTTCTTTTAGAAAATAGGACTACTGATTTGTTCAGATGTCTTTTGAATCCTGATCTCTTCAGAGAGTTCATTAATAAATTTTTCTTTATATTCCAGGCCTGCCTAAGCTGGTTGAGAAAAGATAGCTTTGGTGTAGATATTTTTTCCATTTTGGGTGGCATGAATACCCTCAATATCAACCGAAAATGGTTTTATCATATTTATAAAGAGGGTTCTAAGGATAACACCCTGACGAAGATTTTTTACCAAAAGGAACGATGTTTTTAAACATGATCCTTTATTACAAACATGAACTTCAGGTATTTTATAATTAATCTTAAGACTTTCCCCATTTTCAAGAATTTATTAGCTCTCTCGAAAAATATACAAAACAAAAATAGAATGTTGAAGTCCTCCTGAAAATTAAAACATTTTCTCTAAAATATAAGGTCCTTATTGACACTGGGGCTGAAATGAAATTAAGGAACATATCATGTTCGTATATGTAGGGATTGAGAACTTTCTAATCTTATTCCCTTTTATTGGGCTATCCATTTATTCTTTGTGCTTCTTTGAGAAGCATGGGTCAACTTCAATGCTTTTCTTATGTGGGGAAGTTACTTAATATCATAATCAGAGACCTGTCCAAAAATATAATAAACTCCATATTTGAGTTTATAGTACTGCAACCAGGGTCCAGGGATGTGATTTATCATTTAAAAATACAAGGTTTTGAATATGTTAATTGTAGTATAAACTTTTAATTGACAAAGTTGTGACAGATTAGTTTGCATTTTTTTTTCTAAAATACTTTGTTTTGTGGCACGGCCCCACGTTTGAGTCATTCTAATTATAGATAATCATACAAAAGATAATCTGAATATAATATAAGTATACAAGGCTAAGCATGCAAAGCAGAATATAAAGTATACTGGGGGCCCCACGTGTGAGTCATTCTAATTATAAATAAGTATACTTAGATAAGGCAAGAATATCTTCATGTATTCAGTAGGAAAATGACTCATAAACCCTCTTCATATCTTAAATACCCAATGTACATTTTTATGTACTTATAATATATATATAAGATAAGAGATGCCGTTTTGGATCTTTTCCAGTGTAAAGTTGGCCGGCTGATTATTATTATTATTATTATTGTTATTATTATTATTATTCTTTTTGGTCCTGTCATTGTTGATGACCAGATTAAAATTTAGATGTGTAGTAACACAAATACACATTGAAACATCTGCATGTAATATTTAAAAGAGCGGTGTGTCATGTCTACGTTGCACACCGTTAGATCAGTCACAAAAAGGCTTCTATGTGATATGTTGTGATATAGATTGTAATAGATTGAAGACTTTAAAAGACATAAAATACATATTGAAAGTGAAAAAATAATTTTTTTATCTTAAATATTGATCCACTATTTTAATGGTGTCTAGAAAAGACAAAAGAAAAAGTAATCCACACAGCCTCAAACTCCAATCATCTTTGGAGAAAAAAATTGGGGAAAAGAGAGAGTGACACTTCTTGTGCACCCGCAGTGCATGGAGCAAATTTTCAGGGTGCGAGCTACCCAATTTTGGGTCTTTGGCTGTGGCATGTACTCTTTTTTTAACGTCATTTTTTCGCATTCTCTAACACTCTTCTTTGTTACAAAAATGGTCTAACCTTTCTCAAATAATAAAAAAAAAACACACAACGAGTGGATTTAACATCACCAAGAAAAATAACATAATTCATCATCTAAGTGAGTTAATCAGGGTTTTGATTCTTTTCTTTTTAGCAAAGCACGCCTCAGTGCAGTGGAACAGGGGGGGCATCACCTCATAGGATCAATTCTTGTGATGAACAAGAATAAAAAAAGAGTGTTGTTACACTCAGTTTTTTTCTCACTTCAAAACATAACCCTATATACCACTTTAGAAATCCAATGAAACATATACCTAGTTAGATGTGTTGGAATTCGGGACAATGGAAGGAGACAGAACCAATACGAATGCTTCAAGGATCAACAGGTGTTGAATGCTTTTAGACAAACTTCTCCCGTTCCGGTATGAACCGCGAGTACACCTGGGATTGATGAAGTGCTGCCTTCAGGATACAATGAAGCCCTCTCTTGGTGTTGAGAACAGAGTGTGTACTCTCTGTCTCAACCTCTTAGAACTCTCTGTTTTTAGGGGCTGATGATGCTAACTTGTAATTGATACGAAGAAGATGAGTTGTTATTTGTTTTGATATAAGGTTCTCAATTTATAGGCATCAAAGTGCCTTTTGATTCAAATGAAGCACCCCTTCATGAATGGGGAGTTACAATAACCGTCCGATCGGTGGTCCACCATTTCTACGCGATCGTGCGGTCCAGATCGTCCATCACGAGATGCACCTCTTCCAATGGCACCCCTTGGTGAATATAACCACCAACTGTCAATCCAACGGTGCACATTGCATCTGAACGTTTCATCATCGGATGGTCCAGATTGCATCTGATCAAAACGATCTCCACCATCCGATTAGCCAAAAAGAAAAGGCTCCAGCTCCTAGCGACGATGCGCACGTGCGAAGTGCCAAGTGCGCCCTAAAACGCCCAATACGCACACGCGCGCGCGCGTGCGCGCGACGCGCGTGGTGGTGCTTCGCACCACCCCGCATCAAAGGTCCACCATAAGGTGTCCACCAAAAGGACTTCACTATAGTACATGGGGCTCTCCTTATAAACACTCAAAACATTTTACAAACAACCGATATGGGACTAAAGAATAGGACCACATCATCTTCTAAAGGGGGGACCACTAAAACCCAAATGTTTTAAATTACTTTTGAAAATACCCAACAATCCCCCACTATTTTCAAAATTGTTTTATATTGAAAATAAAAGTTATATTATATAATAATGGCTGCACCGCTCAGCGGTTGCCTACGTACCCGTTAATGAGGGATCAAGCCACCGTAGTTCTTTACAAGAAAGAAAATAAAAAATTACATTGTAGCATCATCGTTGAAGGTAACACATAAATGAGAAGTATCTTATGGATTTGAACTTCCATTTAGTGCAAACAATTCAAAGCGATATCAAGGTTCTAAAGTGAACGAATCTTGAACTTAGTACCCTTCGAGAAACGCCGGAATCATCGCACATGTCAACTTCGAGGGAGAGAGAGTTCCGATTACTTAGCGCGTTAATGGCCATGCGCATATATCCTTTATTCATGAGTCTCAAGAAATAGTCCTTTTTCTTTATGAAGCGGCCTGACTTCATTACTCATGTAGGTAAGTTTAATGAGTGATTCTGCGAACACTCGTTTCAACTTATTAAGGAACAATTTCCATCCTCCTTCATGCAGAATACCAACACTAGTTCTAGGAAATGGGATCATCAAAATTTACTAGTGTTTCATAATCACATGTTTAGCTTGTTAGTACCACATTGAACCTTGTCTAGTCTTTTTCAAGACAAAGGTTGGGTTCCCACTAAATGTGATCAATCTTCCTTCACAGACCTTAACCCCATTCCTTTAGATGAATTCTGAATCATCTTTATGCCAAGACCCTTGGTCAAAGGATCAGCCAAATTCTTTTTCGACTCTACATAGTCGACAGTTATTACTCCACTTTTGAGTAATTGTCGCACCAATTGATGCCTTAGACTAACATGTCTAGATTTTCCATTGTATGTTTTACATTGAACTCTCCAAATAGTTGCTTGGCTATCACAATGGATCATAACAGCTGGGGATGGCTTCTTCCAAATCGGTATATCAAATAACAGATTTTTAAGCCATTCTGCTTCTTTACATGCATCTGCCAAGGCAATCAATTCTGATAACATAGTTGAATCAGAAATACAGGTCTGCTTTTTGGAACCCCAAGATACAGCAGCACCTCCTAATGTAAAGATCCATCCAGTTGTTGATTTGGACTTTATTGTTACATTGTTCCAACTTGCATCACTATACCCTTCTAGCACAGCAGGGTATTCCTCATAATGCAACCCATAATGTAAAGTCCCCTTCAGGTATCTTAGAACTCTGGAAATTGCTTTCCAATGCTCTGAACCTGGATTGCTTGAAAAGCGACACAGCATACCAACCGAGTATGCTATATCGGGTCTTGTGCAATTCATTGCATACATAAGACTCCCAATAACACTGGCATATTTTAACTGCTCAACAGCACGACCAGAGTTCTTCTCTAACTTCATATTCGAGTCTAGAGGATTAGAGGCTGGAATACAATCAAAGTGATCATATCTCTGTAGTACTTTCTCAATGTAATGAGATTGAGACAATACTAGCCCCTTCTCTTTTCTTAGGATTTTAATTCCTAGAATCACATCAGCCTCTCCCAAATCTTTCATATCAAAGTTGGAAGAGAGGAAGTCTTTGGTTTCTTCAACACATGTAATATTTGATCCAAATATAAGCATGTCATCAACATATAAACAGATAATTACACATCCATTTTCAGCATGCTTACAATACATACATTTATCAGCATCATTCACAACGAAACCAAAGGACAATATAATTTTATCAAATTTATCATGCCATTGAATAGGTGCTTGTTTCAGGCCATAAAGAGACTTAACTAATTTGCAAACTTTCTTCTCTTGGCCTGGAACAACAAACCCTTCAGGTTGATCCATATAAATTTCTTCTTCTAAATCACCATTTAAAAATGCCGTTTTAACATCCATTTGATGAACAATTAAATGATGAATGGATGCAAGAGATATTAGAACTCTAATAGAAGAAATTCGAGCCACAGGTGCATATGTGTCAAAATAATCAATACCACCTCTTTGTTTAAAACCTTTAGCAACCAATCTGGCCTTAAACTTATTTATGGAACCATCAGCATTAAGTTTCCTTTTAAAAATCCATTTGCAACCTATGGTTTTGGCACCGGTAGGCAAATCAGTCAAGAACCATGTTTTATTCATCATAATAGAGTTCATTTCATCATTAATTGCTTCTTTCCAGAAAGAAGCATCTCGAGAGCTCATAGCATCCACAAATGATGAAGGATCATCTTCTATATGCAAAGCATACATGGACATGTTAGAAATAGCCTTTTGATCTCCTTCTACAAGATAGATGAGAAAATCAGAACCAAAATTCTTTTCTGTTCTAACTCTTTTACTCCTTCTTGGTTCTATGTCCATAGAAGGTATAGAATCATCTATTGATTTATCCTCAATCAAAGTAGGATTATGATGTGGTAAAGAATTAGATTCTTTCTCAGAACAGGATCTAGTCATGTTCTCAAAAAATTCCACATCAACAGATTCTATAATCTCAAAAGAGTCTAGATCCAGAAACCTATAAGTTATGCTATTCAAAGAATAGCCAATAAACGCACATTTATAGGTTTTAACTCCCAATTTTGGTCTTTTAAGATCAGGCTTTCTAACATAAGCAAGACACCCCCACACTTTGAGACGATTAAAATTAGGCTTTCTTTTAAACCATAATTCATAAGGGGTAGAGGATGTATGTTTGAAAGGAACTCTATTCAGAATAAAACATGCAGAAAGAATGGCTTCACCCCATAAAGAATATGGCAAATCAGAACCAATTAACATTGCATTAACCATTTCAACCAAGGTTCTATTCTTTCTTTCTGCCAATCCATTTTGTTGAGGCGTATAAGGCGCCGAAAATTGATGGATTATGCCATGAGTTTCACAAAATTTTGCAAACTCGCTTGGGTAGTATTCACCACCCCTATCAGAACGAAGAGCCTTGATTTTGTGTTTAAGTTGATTTTCAACTTCCCTTTTGAAAGTAACAAATTTTTCAAAAACTTCATCTTTACTTTTTAATAAGTAAACATAACAATATCTTGAATAATCATCAATGAAAGTTAGAAAATATTTGTTTCCTCCTCGTGTAACATGGTTCTTAAGATCACATACATCGCTATGAATTAAATCAAGTAAACCAGAAGATCTAGATACAGATTTATGTGATTTCCTAGTGATCTTAGATTGCACACAAACATGGCATTTATTAGCATCAAGCAAGTCACATTTAGATATCATACCCAGATTATGCATGTTTTTAATAGATCCATAATTCACATGTCCTAATCTACCATGCCATAAAGATAAAGACTCAACCATATAAGCAGAAGAGGATCCATTTATTAGATTCAACTTAATCATCCCGTTACAAGAATACCCTTGTCCAATGAATACACCATTCCTGGACAGTACAAATTTATCAGATTCATACACAAGTTTGAAACCCTTCTTGTTGAGACGGTCTCCAGAAACCAGATTCTTTGACATGGTGGGTACATGAAAAACATTCACCAAAGTGAGTGTTTTGCCAGAAGAGAATGGAATTCCAACGGTGCCTTTGCCTTCAACTTTGGTGCGGTGGTCATTTGCCATCTTCACTTCATCTCCGTCACCAGATTTTTCATAAGTCTTGAAAAGACTTCTGTCTCTGCAAATATGAATGGTTGCTCCAGTATCAAGCCACCATCCATCATCATTTGCCACAGCATTAGCCTCGCACACCGTAGCCACCAAATTGTCATCATCAGTCACGCTCTCCTTCTTCTGATTTTTCTTGCGCAGTCGGCAATCTCGAGCAATGTGACCGGGTTTGTTACAGAAGTAACATGGTCCTTTCTTGGACCCCTTGTTCTGGTTCTTGTTCTTGTTGGGATGTTTCTTCTTGAACTGATTATCATTCCTCGGCTTGAAGGCATTATTCTTGTTCTTGGATTTTTCATCCTCAACAAGATTAGCCTTCGAATGACTATCATCCTTCGCGTCATTCTTTGCAAGAATGCGCGAATCCTCTTCGATGCGGATATGACGTTCAAGGGACTCCAAAGTGTGAGTCTTCTCATCCTGCTTCATCTTCTTCTTGTAACCATTCCAAGTGGGAGGAAGTTTGGATATGATAACTCCCACAATGAATGATTCAAGAAGGTCAACACCGGCAGTCTTAAGATTACTGACGATTAGTAAGAAATCATTGACTTGTGAAATGATAGATTTATCGTCAGTCATCTTAAAATCCATGAAATTACCGATAAGAAATTTCTGGTTACTTGCCTCCACGATGCGATATTTGTTGTCCAGCGCCTTCCAGATTTCTTTCGCCGTGGTATAGGTACGGTAGACGCTGTAGATTGATGGTCCGAGCGCATTCAGAATATGGCCCCGACATAGGAAGTCGGCCTCCTTGCGCTTCTTCCTCCTGTCCTTCAGTTCCGGAGTGTCTTGAGCAGTTTCATCTGGAATGACTTCCAGATTCTCTTCTAGGATGTAGAAGAGGTTGAAGGCGGTGAGGACGAACTTCATCTTTTCTTGCCAGCGGGTGAAGTTGTCTCCATCGAAGCGTTCAAGGCGCACAAGGTCCTGGTTCATCACTTGAATAGAGTGGGCAGCAGTGGGTCCTTCCATTGATAGAAATTTGTCTAAAATTGTTGGAATTCGGGACAATGGAAGGAGACAGAACCGGTGCGAGTGCTTCAAGGATCAACTGGTGTTGAATGCTTTTAGACAAACTTCTCCCGTTCCGGTATGAACCGCGAGTACACCTGGGATTGATGAAGTGCTGCCTTCAGGATACAATGAAGCCCTCTCTTGGTGTTGAGAACAGAGTGTGTACTCTCTGTCTCAACCTCTTAGAACTCTCTGTTTTTAGGGGCTGATGATGCTAACTTGTAATTGATACGAAGAAGATGAGTTGTTATTTGTTTTGATATAAGGTTCTCAATTTATAGGCATCAAAGTGCCTTTTGATTCAAATGAAGCACCCCTTCATGAATGGGGAGTTACAATAACCGTCCGATCGGTGGTCCACCATTTCCACGCGATCGTGCGGTCCAGATCGTCCATCACGAGATGCACCTCTTCCAATGGCACCCCTTGGTGAATATAACCACCAACTGTCAATCCAACGGTGCACATTGCATCTGAACGTTTCATCATCGGACGGTCCAGATTGCATCTGATCAAAACGATCTCCACCATCCGATTAGCCAAAAAGAAAAGGCTCCAGCTCCTAGCGACGATGCGCACGTGCGAAGTGCCAAGTGCGCCCTAAAACGCCCAATACGCACACGCGCGCGCGCGTGCGCGCGACGCGCGTGGTGGTGCTTCGCACCACCCCGCATCAAAGGTCCACCATAAGGTGTCCACCAAAAAGACTTCACTATAGTACATGGGGCTCTCCTTATAAACACTCAAAACATTTTACAAACAACCGATATGGGACTAAAGAATAGAACCACATCATCTTCTAAAGGGGGGGACCACTAAAACCCAAATGTTTTAAATTACTTTTGAAAATACCCAACAAGATGTTGTATATACCACATTAAATATTTTCTTGCACTTACTAAAAATGAGTTCATTCAATTCGAAATGAAGTGATATACATTTTTTATCAAAACATATACCTCATTAGATGATGCTTATTATTTAAAAAAAATGAAAACATATGAGGTCTGAATTTTAGTTAGTGAATGTTATTGAGTCAAATATTTTTCTAAAAAAAAGTGTGTGCTTTGATCCACTATTTATTCTAGGCTCTTGTTAGCCCATGCCTGCGTAGTACGAATAATAGTTCGGACTGTTTCACATTCTCGACATTTGTAATAATAAAAATGTTTTGATTTTAAAAAAATTAGAAATAATTTCTAAAGATATTTCAATCATTTCAGAATGCCTAGGCAAAATGAGATTTTTTTATATGATTTTCATAAAAAAGGGGAAAAAAGAGGAAAATAAAGAAAAAGATAGTAAGCATATTTTGGATACTTAAAAGCTTTTTTTTTAGTTTTTTTCATATGTACCCATGTTAGGATCCTCGTTTGCAGAAATACTCATGTTAGGATCTTGATAGCAAAAATGCCCCTTCTAAACTAATAAGCAGTGTTCCGATACCCCTATGGTTAGGATCCGTAAGTTCTAGTTCAAAGAAATCATTGTTACCCTCCGTTAAGTGCATGGAAAAGTCGAATATACCCTCCTTTAACTTGTTTTTTTTTTTTTTGCTGAACTCATCTCCTTCTTCCTTCTTTTTCTCCCTATTTTTTCAATTTTTTTGGCCAAAACTCCTGTGTTTCCTTTTCATAGCAGAGGAATAAGTCCCCTCCTTGTTCGGCCCAAGCCTCTCCTCTCCTCATCCTCGAATCAAAATCCCAATGAGTGGTTCCATGAGCAATCTGAACCTAAACCCTAATTATTATTGTTGTTTTCCATGTAGAATATGAACATCAAGCAAAGATAGAAGCAAGGGAAAACAATTTTTAAAAATTGGGGTTAAATTATTCTTCATGTTCCTAAAAAAAATTGATATTTGAAAATGGTGGATGTTTTAATAGTATTAGTTGTGTTTGAAATTGATTTGGATTCGATTTAGAGTCGATTTGGTTGGCGTCTAAGGTCTGGTTGAGAGGGGGGGGGGGTAGGGTTAGGGTTTGGTGGAGAAGAAATGAGAGGGTTTTTAAGAGAGGGTGAGAGGGTATTTGGGTCGGGTAAGGGTGATATTACTTGGGGGTAGATACGTAATCTCTACGTGTGGTTAACAAATTAATCATGGTCAATTTTCTTTTACTAATGGTGAGTAACGGAGGGGTACACAAACACTGCTTATTAGTTTATAAGGGGTATTTTTGCAATCATTATCCTAACATGGGTATTTCTGCAAATAAAGATCCTAAAAGCCCCTTTTGGCGGACGGCATTTGAGCCTCCAAATACGGAGGCTCACTTTATTTTTTCTTTAATTTTTAAAAAAAGTGTGTAAATTTTTCTAGACAATTTTAATTTTTATAAAATTAGTATCATTGGATAAATATATTTGATACGATTCAAATGAGTCTAATATTGAATATGTTTATCATATGTTTAAAAAAAGAAAAAAAATTAAATAACCCCCTGTAAATTATCTAAAATCCATCTAAACCCCTGGCTTTTCCTAAAATTAATATTTGTCAATGAAAATTTAACTCAGTGGATTATTTGGATTTGTATAGGTGTTTTCATGGGGTTATATGGCATTTTGGAAAAGTTAGGAGGTTATATGGATTTTTAATTTCTTAATATTTCTCAATTATGTATACTATATAAAAATATAATAGGATATTACAAATTGAATTTTTATAAAAAATAATATATAAAATAGAATAGAGATGAAAATAAAGACCGTGGTGGAGTTGATAAACAGGGGCGGCACGAGGTTGTGAGTGGTGGGGTCAGTTGACCCCACCAAATTTTTTTGAAAAAAAAAACAAACAAGCCTCTTGGTTGACATTGACCCATTATATTTTTTTTAAAACAAATCAACAGCTCATCAAATTTTCTTTAAAACAAACCGGCTCAGAGACCCATTACAAATCCTACACCCATTTCCAATGAAAAAATAGAATCCTACACCCACTTCCAATGAAAAAATAGTGGGATCGCTGCTCCGTTTAAAAAAAAATTTCCTTTATTGGCAAACTAGCCGAGCACATAATAGAATAGGAGATCAATGGATGAATAATTGTTTAATCATATACATTGAAAAAGATATATTCAATAGCATTGTCAATTAAATGATTATGCAATGAATTCAAAATATAAAATTTCATCGAAGACAATTATAAAAGTTTATATATTGAAAATCATTGATCTTATTTCTTTGATGATTTAATTTTTTTATTAATGTAAGTTATATTTTCAAAATAAAATTTTATGTGTTTTTATAAATATATGATGAGAGTAGATTTAAATTTTTTTTAATGAAATTTATTTTATTTTAATGACCCCATCTATGAAAATTTCTGGAGCCGCCACTGTTGATAAATGAATAGTGAGACTCTAAACTCACTTTTTGGTTTTTTTAAATATTTTTTGGGCCTCTATTTTAGAGATCTTCATTAGAGATGCTCTAATAGAGATATATATGCAAAAAAATCCTTTTTTTTAATCTTTTTTCCGAATTAGTACAAAAAAAATTATTGTATTACGAGACTTTAAACTATCAATAGTTGCTTGTTTTAAAGAAAAAAATGTTAGGGTGATTGTTTAATGTTTCAATACGTAATTTTGAGATGTAACAGAAATACATTCATTAATTAGTGCCCCTTTTTATCATAAATGTCAAAGAAAACATGGATAATTTTATATAATTTTACTTTTCACCACTAAAAGCACTATAAACCAAGTGCATGCTTTCTTTCTACCTTTCTACCTGCTCCTCTTCTTCCTCTCTACAGGGCATTTTTTAGATTTTTGAGATGTAACAGGTCTCTAGTTCCACGTAATTCTCTCCCTCCTTCCAGTTTAGGTTGTTTGGCAGCGGCAGAAAGCGGATTTTAAGTGCTGATTGTTAAGTGCAGAAAGAGGAAGGATGATAATCTTTAAGAGTTTTTGAAAAAAAAGCGTTTGGTTCAATGAAAAATATTAAGCAGTATTTTAAATAAGTGTGTTTGGTTAACCAGTTGACTTATGTTATTATTGAAATGGTATTTTGGTCCATTTAATAAGTGCTGAATGTAATTTGATGTTTGGTTGAAAATTTAATTATTTGCTTATTTTTTCTATTTATTAAAAATAGATACTTTGATATATGTCTATTTAATAAATGATGAGATACTGCACTTTGATGACTTGTTAGAACCTAATACAAGCCTATACAGATTTTAAAAAAATATCATGCCTCTTATGTGATTTAAAAAAAGTTTCACCTAATAGTGGCAAAACTGTATATTTGAAAATACATATCAACTGTTACAGAGTTCACACTCTCAATCTCAAGGAATGTCCCCATGGAATTCTAGTCATGTGTGTCATATAATATACTCATTTACCACATGACAAAACCTTGAATAGATGATTTATTAAATACAAAACCCTCATCATCATAACCTGTTGTTTGGTTACAGTTACAAACAATTTTTGTAATACACACACTATAGTGATGCTTAGTGCTAGACATTCATAGGACATGATATGACACCAAAAATGAAAAAGAAGAGAAATGTATTGTATATAACCAATAGATTACAATGTGATCAATATAATTATAATCCACAAGCTATGGTAGCTGATCATGAATCTTCAATTTGTTCTTGAACATTGTGAAACAGGAGGAAAAGTCACTTGGTGGACATATCTGCCATCTGATCATGGGTGTCGATGCAATGCACTTTCCAAACTACTTTCACTCCAATAAACAATATAGATCTGCATATGACCAAAAGAACACAATATATTGATTATTCAAGTAACCATAGCTAGGGATTTCAACTGATTTTCATATCAGAGTGATATTGCAGAAATTTGTAAAAAAAATTCAGAACTATATACATACAGCATTGCCACTTTGAGGACTATGATAATCAAACTAATTTAGGAGAAATTTCACACCACTGCTTTTAATTAACACATTACAATCCAGACAAAACTATAGATACTAGGTGGATATCGATTGGAAGCTATTTTTAACAATGTTGACCTCACTTTTACATTTTTGAGGTGTGTACTATGCCTCAACATTCATTCTAAGGGACCACCAGAGGTTCTTTTGGCATTAACCTATACATCAAACTTATTCCGAGGACAACATAAGTATAACAATTGTAAAATCAAACTTATTCATAAGCTCATACCTTACCCAAAAACGAGGGTGACCTCTGTCATTCATGACATATAAGTATGAAGAATGTTGAAGTTTTTACACTGGTCTTTCATAGATGCAGAATCAAATAAAGAGAACATGAGCTGCAGATGGTGCAAGACATGTTATCTGCACAATGCCTCTCCCAAACTACACAGCATTAGCAACATGAACTCTACTCCCATATTTAATAGTATCTATCCAACACTTGTTTCATATATTAAAACACATGGAAGCAAAATGAATCAATACAAAACATAAATTTGACAAGCACCATCTTAAACTTACAATGCACATGAAACTCCTAATCAAATGTAAACACAAAGCTCCAATTAAGGTATTTGAAGAATTCATAGAGGAAGCTCAATAATTGGCTACAATCCCTCATTACAGCACCAAATGTCCAATCAATTCACAGTTTCTAACATTAGTCATTGCCACATAAAAAGCACAGACCACATATTCATAATGACAAAAGCACTTTCTTTAGATGCCATAGGAATCTCCATTTTTAGATTAAAAAAAATATGGACTTGTAATGTATTTCTGAATACAATTGCACTTATTAAAACACGTTCGTCTTCCTCCCCATCAACCCATTACATACAGTAAAACCAAAAGTCCTTGTGATGGTACTAACAAAATAATAAACCACCACCACCTTACAAGATCAACTGTGCACCAATTTTTTTTTAACTTGTACTACACAAAAATAATATTCTACAATTTCAATTTACCACACCTAAAAACAAACAGTTAAGTCTTTGAAACCTCGGTTGAACATAACCTACAAAAGTTGCTACCCTACTCCAAACATAACTTCTAATCATCATAAAAAAAAAGAACTACACTCACAGACTCCTGAATTTTTATATGAAACTAACAGGTATCATCAATAAATATAGAGTTTAAAAATGAACAAACAAACAATGAATGTGTATCTGGTAACTTAAATAGATGGAAAATGGAAAAAGAAGAAACAATAGAGAGAGCAAAAAAAGGGAAATCAAATGGAAAATCAAGCAAGCTACAATAATCCCATGACATGCAACCCTAGCACGCCCCATCTGCCAAAGCATCACCACCACTACCACAACCCATTTTTGCAAAAATTAAAACCATGAATACAAACCATGTTTTTTATTAAAAAAAAAACTTTGTCACATTTGCAGCCACCAACAACTAATAATCACATGCTTGTAATGTAAAAATATAACATACGACACAATATGACCAAATTCCATTATCCAGACACCTTCACCATTGATAACTCGGGTTTTAAATTACTAACCCCATCTCACTGCTTTACAAATCAACAATCAAAGATACCATACACGAAAAATCATATATTATCAACTATCATACACATTAGATCAACAGATCTGAAGAACATAGGCATGAGTGGAGGGAAAGTTCAGGTTTTACCTAGATCGTTGGTTGTGGAGGAGATCAAAGGAGGTTATGAAGTAGATCGGATTGTCGGAGGGCTCGATTTGGAGACAATGTGAGGGAGATCGGCCGGCCCCTGTGAAAAAACATGTCGGGTTTCAGTGGTAGCAGATCGGGAATGAAGGGTTCAATCGACGATTTTGAAAAAAACATAAAAGAGATCTGTACATAGAGGTTTATCGGAAAGATTTTGAAGGTAATCGCCGAAGAACAACCGCCCGCCGATTTGGAGCTTTTGCAGTTTTTAGGGTTTTCGCAGAGCTCTCGTTGTGTTTTGGGCGAATGAAAAGGGAGGAGAGAGAGGGAGGTTTCACTGGGCGTGGGTTTATATACCCGACGTAAATAAAAGAAGTTTGAAGGGTACTGTCATCTTTTCACAGGAACACCGAATCACATAACGCGTTTTACTCTTTTTTAAGTGAGGTCGATCAAGATGAAAAAAAGGGGCCCAATTTCACTAAATGAGGATATTAATCAGTACTTCCTTATCACCAAACCAAACACAATTAATTCTTAAAATCAGTTTTAATCAAAATAAGCTCTTAAATTCAGAGCAACCAAACACCACCTTAGTTAAATGAAATTATGCTCAAACCCTCTATGTATATTTTAGATTTTTAGATATTTTTCATTCCATTAAATTTTTTTTTATTGCTTTTAGGCTTTTAAATTATTATAAAATATTATGTATCTAATTTGTAATATTTGTAGTTTTTAATAAAATGATATATAAGATTTAAATAAGTGAGATTTTTTGTGATTATACGTAGATCCACACTTTAAAAATTCACCTAGAGCTTAGTAAAAAAATCAATTATCAGGGCCGGCCTTGAATAAGCCATGCTTTAACTTCAATTCTAGTCTTTCCATTTTTTTTATGAAAAAAGAGACATGGTCATGTACATTAGAATACTAAAGACCCACATGTGAAAAACAATAGTGCTGATACACTCAGTCCATTTTGTAATCTCATACACTATAATAACGTAGTATACACTGTGTTATCATAATGCGTGGAGTTCTATCATAGTGTATATATGACGCAAATTTTTTATCATTTTTTTAACTTGAAAAAAAATACTAATATATTTCAATATATTCTTCATTTCATGTATAATAATATCTACTCCAATGAGAGAGTATAATTTTAGAAGGAAAAAAGGTGTAAACTGCAATTTGAGCCGCACAATGGGTTGCACATATCATTTTCCAAAAAATTAAATAATATAAACAAGTTTGAGAGGCTACTCGGCCCACTCCACATGAAGTGGGTTTACAAAAACAATCACCTTCAAGGCTTCAACACTTTATTTCACTTCACTCCCCACCCCACCCCACCAAAAAAAAAAAAAAAAAAACAAACAACAAGCCTTGAAATACTTTCCACATTTGTGTGGGGGCCTATGGGCTATATAATAAATGTTTCAATAAAAACTAAGCTCGCCCCAACGTAGCTCCGCCCCCTGCTCACACCATCCTATTTTATAAATCCATTTTGAATTTTCTTGATATTTTATAACCCTATACTCTCGTACATCTTGTTCATTATTGAAAAGAATACAATTTTGACTTTATTTGATACAAAAAAAAGAAAAAGACAGATGATCTCATCTCCACACACAAAACCATCAAATTATATTTTTTTAAAAAAACCCAATGATTTTTCATCACACATACACAAACCACACAACAACATTATTCATTATAACATAAAACTTCGTATATACGTCTCCCTCTCATTTGATTCACTCCAAGTACTCATAAAACATCTTCTCAAACCGCTCCACCTCATCCCGGGACAACGCGATGAGGATGTTCACGCCGCCTCCACCGCCGCCGCCATCGGAACCTCTAACATCCGGAACCAACACAGCCACCCCCCTCCTCCGATCAACAATGGGACAACAACAAACAGGCGACCCCCACGGGTACTCCACCATCTCAAGCCCAAGCCTCCACCACGACGTCACCAACAAATCCCAGCTCATCGACGCCTCTCCCTTCCCAATCTCCAAAGCGTCCACCACCGACCTCACGTATTCCTCCGTCACCCTCTCCTTCCCCTCCCGGACGCTCTCCACCACTCTATCAAATTCGCCTTCCAAAAGCTCGTCTCGCGTGGCGGCGGCGTAGGCCCCCCACACGCCGCACCCCGCGTAGGACTTCGGCAGAGGAAGCCTCTGTCGGAGATCGACCATGTAGAGGAGAGTTGATGTTTTGGTGGCGGCGGTGACGGCGGCGGCGTGGCAACGCCAGACGTGGGCGGTGATGTTGGATGGGGTTAGGTGGAAGAGCTTGGTTTCGATGGGGGTGTCGATCGAGGCGTCGAAGATGCTGTCGATGTTGTTGTTGGTGAGCTCTGGGTGGGGGGATGTGACTTGTGGGGGGGATCGGGCGGAGAGGAGGCGGCGGCGGTCGTTGCATGGATGGGTGGAGAGGGTGCCTCCGGTGGTGGAGAGGGAGGCGAGGTTGTCGAGGAAGGTTTTGAAGGTGGCGCCGTCGAAGGTGGCGTGGTTGTTTGATATGCCCATGGCAAAGCCTCCGCATTTGAAGGAAGTCACCTGTTTTGGAATGTAATAAAACTTTTTATACATGAGGAATATCTTAAAATGGTAAGATCGAACAGTCAAGAATGCATTGGACAATCAATTTGTCCGATGAGCATTGAACCTAACCCGCACCCTAAAAATTTCATTAGACTAAATATGTTAGGTTACCCTCATTAGATATGGATGAGTACACTCATAGTTTTGTGTACAACAAGCGTATATATGGGGGGATTTCATTAAGAGCAGTTTTAGATATATGGTCTCAATTCTAATCTCATGTATCATAACTCACATTAACGAGATATATATATACACCTCTTTATTTTTCATAATTTTTTTATAAATGAATCTATATAATTCATTGAAATATATATTTTTAATTTTTTGATAATAATAAATATATTTTATTAGATGATGTATACTATTTAAAAATAAATTAAAACACGTGACTGAAATTATGGCTAGAAAATGAACTGCATGTGCTTGTATATGTTATGTGTTTGTAAATTATACATGATAAGTATATGATAAAGTACATGTTAGATGTATTCTGAACATTATAGTACAAAAATTTCACATAAAACCCTATTAGGTGTAAAGACAATAAGACAATTAAAAGTAAAATTTTTAATTATGAAAAATGTGATAAATCACTTAAATTAAATTTGTACTAAACTCAAATAATTGGATTTAATCAGTGATCTCATAAGTTTGTATCAGTCCTCAATTAAATGTTGACACGTGTCCTCTCACATGCATAACAAGTGAGGCTTTATGTATTTTTTAAACTCTTGTCAGCACCCAATTGAGAACTAATTAACAAAACTAATAGAGTCCAGCACTAACTAGATCCAATCAGTTTTGAGAGAGATCGAGTTGGTCGGTGGACCTGAATAGCCATGAGAGGCCAATCTTCTAGGCCTGTAGAAGATCTTGTGGGGACAAGATACTTGAAAGCCGGGTTAGGATAAGTGAGGTCTCCGACCTCTTCAAGAGTCCTCTCACTTGAGGCCACAACAAACCCGGCTCCGGCGCCGTTACAGTCGACCTCAAGCCGACCATTTATAGGGTCTAGTCTGAGCCGGCCGGCGAGAAAGTTATAGGGGATGAGGAGCTGTTGTAAGGCTCTCTCAACCACGTCGCAGACGGCGAAGAGCGGGAAGGAATCGACGGCGGAGAAGAAGTGGACGATCTCGATGTCGAAGTTGAAGAGTTGGTCTATGTTGGAGAGGAACATGGACCTCCTCTCTAGCATTGGTGGTGGGTGCACTAATGAAGTGCTTTTGATGGTGATTTTTGGGACATTTTGGGAGAGGCTTCCCATGGGGGGAGAGAGAGAGAGAATTAAGAGGGGAGAGAGAATAAGCTAGTGAGTGAATTAGGTTTTGGGGTGTTTGCAATACAATGCGATGCAATACAATGCGAGACTTCGAATTTATGATAGAATTCTGATCTAGCTAGTGACAATGATTGACTGGTATAAATGTCATTTATCACTTTTTGATACATGTGCAATTATTGTTTTGATTGATCCGCGCGATCAAATTGGTTGCAGTTTTGGTGCTTATATAATTTTTTTTCTTTATGATATCTGTTGAGCCAAATTTGAGTTAAGTTTCCATATCTAATTTGTGTGCTTATCAACCAATATAAGTTATCAACTAAGTTTTATTTGTCCAAATTTGAGTTAAGTTTCCATATCCAAGTTTTGGTGGTCCAAATTGGAGTACACAGGACACGATAAAGACAAGGCAATGAATAAATAATTAAATAATTTATTTGTTATATATTATAATTATTTAGAAAAATGGAGTAAACCTCAGTGGATCAAAAAAAAAATTAATTCTAACAGTGTGTCAAATAACAACCGCATGCAAAAGATTTATACTATCATTTAGGGTGTGTTGGTGTACAAATTTGAAAGAAAAAAGAAAGAAAGTGAGGGAATTTGAGTCAAAGGTAAAGTGGTGAAAGATGTTCATTTTAATCAACTTTTATGGTATTTGTGCATATGGTAGAAAAAATTTTTATCACTCTCTCAAATTCTCACCTACAGAGAGATTCAAAAGTTTTTCTTATTTTTTCTAATAAAACAAAATAAGAGAGTGAAAGTGATGAAATTTTTTTTTCTTGTTTGACACAAATACTAGCTTTTTGAATTATCAAAGGAATTTTTTACTTTCCATCATGGATAAACACCCTTAGTTTTGTGTGAGCATAAATCTTATATAAAGTTAGTATGAAAAAAATTAGAATTCATGTATTGCATAAGTTGTGTTCATGTCGTGTTATATTGTGTATTCAATGCCTGTCTGAAATGTAGAATTTAATTTTTTTTAAATTTTGGACATGTATGGTATACACGTTTGATGATGTGTTCAATGGGTGTCGTGTTCAGACTTTGTGCTGTGAAAAATTAATAGTGCCTTCTCTTTTACTTGGAACTATTGATCCCAAAAAAAAGAGAAATACATCATCCACGCAATAATGCTGATGAACATCCACAGCTTTCAATTTTTGCAACTTGGAAAGGAAATAGCACTTCAGTTGGAATTCTAGAATCAGAATCTGAATCAGTTAGTATAAAGAGCCTTATTTTAATTGGTTAAAAAAAAAAATTTTATATGCTAAAATTCTCTTTGATTCAGATTTTAAGATAAATAGTAATTTTTTATATACAAAAAGTGTCATGTATCCATAAAGGAATGCATTGGCTTGATTTGTTAGGCCTTAATATTCTATTAGCTATTAATTTGCTCAATTTATTAGTAACTCAAAATTAGGGCTTTGTTTGGGGGATATGATTCATTCAATATTGTGTCTTGTCAATTTTGACATGTTTGCACATATGATTTTTTTTTTTTTTGCTTGATAAATCACATATGATTTTTAAGATATTTCAACAATATATTCGTCTTTTATTGGGGGTGTTTGTCCTTTATTTCTGTTTGACAAGAACTAATATAATAGATCTAATATTAACCCGATCCCATCCACTTTATTTATTGGTTTCAGTTTATATATCTTCGGTTTGCTCCAAATAAAATAGGAAAATATAATTGATGCAATCACGCAGTCCTAATGTGTTTTGAATTTTTTTGAAGGGTATATATTTATCTCACGAATTACGTATATACCTTTATCAAAGTTTGAAGTATAAATGCATATCTTCTTGCGAGTTTCATAATACACATTGTTTAAATGAATATGTACTCAATCATATACTTTCTTAGGACTACATAAAGATTGAGTGTATCAGCGCAATATAAATTATAAATAATTTCTAATTGTAAATTACTATGCCTCGGAATATGAAAAACAGTAGGATAGAATAACAGTTTGACGCTTTTATATAGAATCACCTAACTACCATAGAATTGCTACAATTCAACAGGTCAATTATCCAGAAAAAAATCCAAATCCAAAAAATAAGAATATTCGATATTCAAATATCCGAAGTACAGATATGGATATCAGTGTATTCGATTCGAAAAATATTTGTATCTAACATATGTTATAAATATATATATTTGTATTATATATTGCTCGTATTTGTTATTTTGTATGATTAATCATAATCAAAATATATCATATTACTATTAAATTTTTATCTGTAAGAGAGATTAGCGCCTTAAAATCTCAATTTTACTTTTTATATTTCTCTAATATATTACTTGATTATCCAAGTTAATGTTAATATTTAAACATGTTAATTATCTAAAAAATATTAATATCCGAAGAGATCTGAATCTAAAAATTAATATCCGCATCCGAATTATTAGGATATAATATAGATATTACAATATCCAATCCATTGACAAGGTTTAACTACACTACAAAAAATGTTTCTTTTGCGGCCGGTTGTAAATATTTATTAACATTTGCACCCCTGCTTGCTTGCGTAGTACTCAATCATATATTTTGAATTTTTTAAAGTGTATATTCATTTAACGAAATACATACTATTATGAAAAGTGAAGTGTATATATATATCTAGATAATCCATTACATATTTTATTTCTATGAAACAAATAAATTTTTTAATTAATATAAACATTGCATTAATGAAGTATAATACACTAAGAATATGTACTCTAGTAATAGAGATAGAATCGATGAGGGACCACTTCCAAACTTCCAACTGTGGATAGAACTGCAAACGATACCGAATGTATAGGGGCCATATTGCAAACGAAACTGAAACAGTATCAAAAGTCTATTCATATACTTCATTTGAAAGGAAGTGGCTTCATGCCCGATTTTTTTTGGGGGGGGGGGGGGGGAAAGAGAGATCATTGCTATCCATATTTCATTAATAGAATTCGAACAACATCTAAAGCGAAGAAGAGAAGATAGAAAAAGATGAAAAAGATCGAGAAAAGGACATGACAACATATCAAAGGGGATGACGAATTGAAGAGAATTCTATTCCACCACCGCAAAACAAGGAAGTTGTTCCATGGTTGTTGGGGTGATACATATGTGATATTTGACAATTGATTTAATCATAATAGAGAGTGATGCTTCACTCATATGAAGTGATGTCGAACCAATGGAACCTTCCTTTAGAAGAGTGAAATACATTACTTTTCACACACACAATGTTATATATAAGGACTAAAATTATGTGAAGGGTAATCCCTTATATAATTTACACGTGTTTTGACTTTTTTTTAAAAGTACGTATTTTTGTAACATATGTATATTTATATAAAAAAATATATAACACATATTCTAATAAATTGCACATATACTATATGTTTCATCTAACCGGACATATACCTTGTTGGCAAAATGAGAATAAATAATAATAAAGTGTCCAAGAAAAAGACGGTGACTTACTTACTCAAATCATTCATATTGTAATTCTTGCAAATTAATTTCAATAAATGTTTTTTAACTGTACTTCTTTTTTTTAATGTATTTACTTAATCAGACAATTATATATATATGTTAAAAATTTCAAAAAATGTTGATATTTTTTTTTATCGTTTTATACAAATTGCATGTAACCATTCTGGGTGGGGGGGGGGGGGCATTAAAAGAGAAAAGTGGGAGATAACAAATTATCATGTTTGGTATAAAAATAATTTTATTGTATCTCAATATATATTTTATTTTATACAATAGCGTGTATTTCAATGGGAGGATGTACAACTTATTTATAAAAAAAAAAACTGATGTGAACTACAAATAGGACTCCACAGGGGCTAAATATATAATTTTCCATTTTTTTCACAGGTCCACATTCGTAAGCAAAAATGCCAAAAACAGGCCCAGGTGCGGTTATTCCCACCACCCTGAATATTATTCTCACCATGTAATATTACAAAAATACCTGATTTTTTATTTACATAAAATAGCATTAATCCCACCACCTATATAAATCCCACCACCCCAAATAAATGAAAAACTCAATCCCACCACCTAAATCAAAATAAAAAGAAAACCCACAACACCTGCCATTTCTCTCACCATTTCTTCGCCGTCGACAGCAACCGACCACCTCAATGGACCGACCAGTGATGACGGATCCCCCTCCTCCCGGTGACTCTCCGGTTGGTCCGATGTTAACCTGTTTTCTCTCTTGGTGTTTCCTCCCTTTCATTTGTATGCCCAGTTCGACATAGGTAGAGTCGCGTCAGACATCCCAGTTCGACATCAATATTGTCGACTTGATGTACTAGGGACCGACCACGCCACCGTCGAATAGTAATTGACGTGCCCACTTCAATTTGTAGCCCAGTTCGATGGTCATTTAGTCGACTTGTTACAGTATGGTCGACGGAGTCCCTGTCAAACTTCATATAATAAACCTAAACAATTTGTTTCCCAGTTCGACGTGGAAGGTGTCGAGCTCGTCATCCCAGTTCGACATGCAGAGTGTCGCATTGATGTAATAGAGATCGACACTGCCACTGTCGAACTATAATTGATTATGGGTTCATTTTTGGCCCAGTTCGACGGCCATTTTATCGAGGTTAAATACATTCCCTCGACACCGTCCCTGTCGAACTGCATTTGAAATCCAAAACATTGGCCAGTTCAATGGCCATCTTGTCGACGTTAAATACATTCCCTCGACACCGTCCCTGTCGAACTGTTATGAAAACCCTATATTTCTATCAAAAACACCAATACACACCAATACTTGTACAATATGAAGAAATCAACGATTAAAATTCATAAATCACCAATACCAGTTGATGTTAAGAATCCAAACCATACATTTCTAAAAAAATACCCTACAATGCTATGAAAACCTTATCTTTCTATGAAAAACACAAATACAGACCAATACTTGTACAATAGGAAGAGATCAATGGATAAATTCCATGAATCACCAATACCGACTACACGGCGAGGTCTCGTCGGCGTCCTCACGGCGACGTAGAGTGGACCGAATGTATAGTGAGGACGTCACGAGGGAGGATGTTTTAAATCGGTGAGATGTGTAGAGTAAACTGAATGCACGGGGAGGACATCATGGGGGGACCGACTTCACGGCGAGGTCTCGACGGCATCCTCACAACGACAGTGAACAAACGGAGTGAATGAGAGGAGAGAAATAAAAGAAAAAAGAGAGAAGAGAGAGAGGAGAGAAATAAAAGAGAGAAGAGAGAGGGTGGTGGGGCAGGTGTTTATGGCAAGGAGTTTTTATAAGGAGGTGGGCTTGATAATAATTAAAATGGCAGGTGGTGGGATTGAGAGGGTGGTGGCACCCAAAATCTAGGTGGTGGGAGCATCAACACCCAACAGGCCCACATACATACACAAGTATTCTTCATAGCTTTTAGTCCCCGTTTATATTATGGAATAAGAGTGGTTTAAGGGTGGAATAAGGTGGGATAAGAATAGATAGGAGAAATTAGGTGTTTGTTTAAAGAGTATAGGTTAGAATCACTATACCAGTATAAATGAGTATAAGAGAGTATAACAATTCTAAGTAACCCTTAGGATAAGCTATACTCACTTTATCTATTCCCATGGGCCCACATGTCAAATCAATTTTCATGCAAAGTGCTGTTTTAACAAGATTCATAGCTGAAAATGCACGTTACGTAGTTGCCATAGAAACATGAAGAGTTAATACAAGACGAATCAATTTTTCAATCAAAGTATAAGCATTTGACTTTCTCGTTTCAACTAATCTTCTATATAATTCAAAAACAATAGACATGTTCTTAAAATCTTAATGATGAGATACATCAAACTTTTAATGTTGTAGTTGAAATTCTCAAAATGTACATCTCTTAAGGGTGCGTTTGGTTGCGCGATTGCGCTGCGATTGCGATTACAGGAAGCTGCGTTTGCAATCGCGCAACCAAACAGTTTTGTAATCGCAGTTTTAAATCCAGCGATTGCAGGCAAATAGTGCCCAAAAGCTGCGATTTCAAAAAGCTGAGAAAGTGAGCTTCCTGCAGAATCAGGTTTGCAATCGCAGATTCCTGCAGAATCAGGTTTGCAATCGCACAACCAAACGCACCCAGTAAAATCTTGAAGATAAAATTTTTCATATACCGAAAACTATGTTGATCGCCACCCGCGTAACCGAAATTGTTGAAGGAATGAGAAGAGGTTTTTATGTTTTAATCACAATTTTTTTTTATTTGATATGATTAATTGATTCTTTGGGCTGATTAATGGTTGGGTCATTGGGCATGGGTTATACAAGATGGGCTGGGTTGGGCTTTTAGTTGGGGGCTGAAAGTAAGGGCCTATTTATTTTTATTTTTTTCAAAATTTTTAGGGGTATTCCTGGTTTTAAGCATATTTTTTACTAATAAAATATATTATTTATAATAAATGAAGTAAATCCTCACAGAATTTTGAATGCATGTATTTTTTTATATTTTTCGTAATAGAGTATATACTGTTATAATATAATATATATTTTGTTAAACTACATGTACTATGTTATTGATGTTACATGTACTATGTTATTGATGTGATAACTGCGAGCAAGACTACAAAACGAATTGTTGTGTATCAGAATTATTCATAATAATTATAGGGCGTTGTTACACTTATTTGTTTTACAGTACAAAATACAGTTCTATATAAATTATTAAAAATCTAGTGAGATATCGTTAAATTTTTTCTTAAACTTACTGAAAATGAGTTCATTTAATTCAAAATGGCGCGATATATATTTTTTATCAAATCATATACATCATTAGAGATGTTTATTATTTAAAAAAAATATTATTTTTATTTATATTTGTTAAAATCAAAACAAAAAACAAAGATAAATGTTAATCCAGTTTTAGGTATAACAATTTTTTTAATTTTAATTCAAAATTAAAACAACTAATCCATATTTTATCCCAGATATTTTTATATCAAACATGATCATTTGTCATCTTTTCCCTTCCGCACCAACCCTAAATATCCAATCATGGAACGAATGTGTAACAATATTTTTCTTTTAATAATCAATCAACAATCCTTCACCCGGGAACACCTTAACTTATCTCCATTAACTTCATTTTTGAGTGGCTGACAAAGCTCAGAGACACCAAAAATCTTCCCACTTGAGAATCTCACAAGGTATGAATCTTTACCCCTCTTCAGTGATTTTTCTCTCCGCAAAGTCCATCTTTTTCTATTCTCTCTTTCTACAAAAGCACATCAGAACCCAATAAATTGATGTTTCAGTGTGGCCTTATCAAATTCTTACACTCAACTTTGTTTTGAGCGGTAGTGTCCTAATCTTGAACGAAATCCTGCTTTGTGGGTTTCTAACCTGGCACATCAATCGCCTCTCAAAATGCAATCTTTGAGTGTCTTCTCCCCAAAATCGACTGTTTTGGGTTTAACCCATTTTGATTCCCATGTGGGTTCCTCTTGTATCATGTCAAAAAGGAGGAGGTGGAAGAAAAGATGGAGTCTTGGTGGTGACAGATTCGTTTCTGGTTGTCTCAGCGATTTCGAAAGCTGTTGTTGCTGTTTGGGCGGTTGGAATTCCGATTTGAGAGGTGGGTTTGTATTGGAATGTTCAAAGAATGGCTTTCTCTTTTATTCAAAAAAAAAGAATGGCTTTCTCTTTTATTCAAAAAAAAAGAATGGCTTTCTTAAGAGGGACTCTTTCATGGCTTCTTTTGCTTTGGTTCTGGCATTAGAACAAGAAGTGGGTGGGAGTGAATTTGATGAAGTTGTTGATAGTGTTAGTAGTGAAGAAGAATTAGAGCAAGAAACAAAAGGCGAGGAGGCAATCATCGCCAATATTAAGAGTGAATCAGTTGATAAATGTAATGCTAAGATTGATGTTCGTGTGTTGGCTTTGAGCTTACAGTCTGCTAAAACCGCCGATGATGTGGAGGCGGTTTTGAAGGATTTGGGAGAATTACCTCTTCCAGTCTTTTCTTCTATGATTAGGGGCTTTGGCATTGACAAGAGACTTGATCCAGCATTTGCTCTTCTTGAATGGCTTAAGATGAAGAAGGAGAACAATGAGTCTGTTGGTCCGAATCTTTACATATACAATAGCCTTTTGGGTGCATTGAAGCAATCCGCTAAGTTCGAAGAAGTCGATAATGTCATGAGAGATATGGAAGAGCATGGCGTTGTTCCTAATATTGTCACTTATAATGCCTTGATGTCGATTTATCTCGAACAAGGGCGGTCCGATGAGGCTCTCAGTGTCCTTGATGAGATAGAAAAGAAGGTTTATCACCATCGCCGGTAACCTATTCAACAACCTTATTGGTTTATCGAAAAATGGAAGATGCAAATGGTGCACTAAAGTTTTATATAAAAGCGAGGGAGAAATATCGGACGGGGGAGGTAGTGAAGGATTTATATGAAGATTGGGAGAAAGAGTTTGTCAAGCTTGAAAATTTCACTATTCGCGTTTGCTATCAAGTGATGCGCAACTGGCTTGTGAAGGGAGAAAATATGGCCAAGAATGTCTTGAATCTGCTTGGTGACATGGACCGGGCGGAGCTTAGCCTGGTCGAGCTGTGTATGAGCGGCTTGTTTGGGCGTGTACGGAGGAAAATCATTATACGGTGGCTAAAGATCTGTATAGGAGAATAAGAGAAACAGAGAAGGAGATTAGCTTGTCGGTATGTAACCATGTGATATGGCTTATGGGAAAGGCTAAGAAGTGGTGGGCGGCACTGGAAATATATGAAGAGTTGCTTGATAAGGGGCCTAAACCAAACAATCTTTCATACGAACTGATTGTCTCCCACTTCAATGTTCTGCTCACTGCGGCTAGGAGGAGGGGGATTTGGAGATGGGGTGTCAGATTGCTGAACAAGATGGAGGATAAAGGCCTAAAGCCGGGCACTAGGGAATGGAATGCAGTTCTCGTCGCATGTTCTAAGGCATCGGAGACCTCGGCAGCCGTGGAAATATTTCGGAGAATGGTGGAGCAGGGGGAGAAGCCTACAATACTCTCATATGGAGCGTTGCTCAGCGCGCTCGAGAAAGGGAAGATGTATGACGAGGCTCATCGAGTATGGGAACATATGTTGAAAGTGGGTGTCAAGCCCAATGCATATGCATACACGATAATGGCTTCCATATACATTGGACAAGGGCAGCTTGACAAGGTAGATTCAGTTATTGATGAGATGATTTTGTCTGATATAAAACCGAGTGTGATTACTTACAATGCAATCATTAGTGGGTGTGCACGGAAGGGTATGGGAAGTGCTGCTCTTGAATGGTTTCACCGGATGAAGGTCAGGAATGTCAAGCCAAATGAGATTACTTATGAAATGCTGATTGAAGGCCTCATTTTAGGCTCTAAAGTGAGACTTGCTTATGATATGTATGTAAGAGCATGCAATGAGGGGATGCAACTTTCTTCAAGAGCGTATGACGCTGTTGTCCAGTCCTCAAAGGATTCTGGCACGAACATAGTTTTGAGTGCTTTGGGTCCTAGGCCTCCCGAGAAGAGGAAAATTATTCAGACAAGAAAGATACACTCAGAGTTCTGTGACATAGCTGATCTTCCAAGAAGAAGCAAACCATTTTCTGATGAAGAACTACACTCAACACAAAATCATGGGAAACAATAATAGATTAACTCCATTGTACTTTTTTTTTAAATTGAACTCTGTATGATTTCTGTTTCATTGTTTCCATAATAATGTGGATTCACTTGGGATTCTTTATGTGAGATTTTCTACTTAATGAAACATATCTTCTTCTGAAAGAATTCTACCAGCTTTCCAATTCTGTGATTTCTATATGAAACTTGCAATATTCTTTTCTTCCTGTCACTTTTCTGCATTTTTATTTAAGTAGTTTATGTTGATAGCCTCTCATGACCAAAAGTATTTGGGTAGGCTTTTCTCTGATCCTCCATTGCTTTTGCTTTCCATGGTATTTCACAGATTATGCTTCAGATTTTTCCATGACCGTCTAGAAAAATTTTGTATAGTGGGAGGTAGTGGAGCTGCGATCTATACTTGCTGCATAAGCATGTGTTGTTGATTCTTCACTGGTGAAGTTCAGGCATTTATTTTGGTCTTTAATTGTTTCCAATGCCTTCAATTTCAATTGGTCTTATAACCGTGCTATTCAATAATCATATTGTGACTCGTGACAATTGAGGAACTTGTTCTTATGAAGGAACTTGTTTTCATGGTAACCAGTGGTTTATATACTCAGTTCAAGCATCTTTTTATGTGACTGCTTCTTCCATGTGTCGGGGATTTTATGGCTTGTTTCCTTATTGTCTTAGTGGTTCTAATGCTTTTTTGTTCAGTGCCCCCACCTAGAATGAAGTTTGATATATCTTTGTATGGTGTCTTCTAATTTGGATATCATCATTACGCTCTTTGTAAAAATCAGATGTGTCATAAACATTGTAACATTCGGAATATTCCCTTGATCAAACAGAAAATAATGATTAGTCTAATGGATCAAATCATGAGTTTGAAATTCCCTGGACCACAATGTTATGAAAACAAAAATGGTCATGGTTGGTGTTTATAATCAACTCTAATGAAATTGGATCAACAATGGAGAAAGATGAGCAAGTGGTCATGCATGTATTGTTATCATCATTGTATTGTTTGGATTATTGAATGTTATTCATGAAAAGTAAGTTGCACCGCATTACATGAAGTTCTGATTGTCCCTCCATTTATTTAATTTTAGGTTTTCATGTATGGATATTACCAAATAGTTTTCTTTTTCCAACCAGGACCAACTGAACTCTGTCCTCTGCAGTTTGCACGTGGAGTTTTCACTCGTAATGTTCTACAAGTGTACGCTGTTTCTTCTGAATTGTGCTAGTGATGTAAATTTCAGAAGTTTAAAAAAAGCCAGGTTGCATAGTTACTGAAACTTAAAGCTGCTTTTCCGAGAATAATGTATCTAATGCATGATTATATTGGTTGCAGGGACAATTCTTTGGGAGTTTGATGATAGCCTATAAATTAGGCATTATTGAAGTGCTCTATGGTAATATACAAATAACCAACATTTAGAGTCGAATCGAAGGTCAAACTTATGGAAGTTTTATATGGTATTCACCAATTCATGATTTTTTGAATTTCCAGTACATATAGACCCTATAATCCATTGTTTGCTTCATTTCCCGATTGCTATAATTCAGGACAGACATTATAATTCATTTGATTCTTTCTCTATTTCTCTGTTGGCTATTCATTGCTCATCTGTCGTAAATTATGTTTATCGTATTATTTCGCTTCTTGAGTATGTAACATTTTCTGACTTTACGTCAGGTATTTACACTTACATGCGAACGAATCTTCATCATGAATACAACTATAAAGGAAACAGAAGCTGGTTTCTTCCCAGGCTACAACTGGCTTGAATGGTGAGTTCCTTTCAAGTACCTGTTAGTTTCTCATTGCAGTGGCATACATTAGACTTCCAGTAACATTTAGACAATCTGTCCCTCCGATGACAATTTTATTTCATGGATGTTCTGATTGATACAGATTGTCATGTGATCTAAACAACACAACATGATATGTACACAAAAGAGAGCATCATCACTGATTTGTCACCACAGGTGCATTATATTCCTGCATTTGCACATATACAGATTAAAGATTTCGGGTAACTCAAATCCGAGTTAGTGTCAAATTTAAATATTCATGTCAAAATTGAATTGTTTAAATTTTGAGATGAAGTTTGACTTGTTGAATTTATTTTATAATTTCATTCCATTATTTTCACTCTACTGTTGTCTTTCATTCTCATATTTATTCTCTTTTTTCGTTCAGGACTGATTGTGAAGAAGTTCAAATTGCCCAAAATTAAATGACATTGTTTTGAAGTTAACCCAACGTGTTGGGTTTAGGTTGACCTCCTCGTGTTTGATAATCAGGTTGATTTTAGCTTGAGTTAGCTTTGTTTGTGTTTGGGTAACTCCAACCCAACGCGGCCTGCCCAAGTAGCTGTTCCATAAAATACTAAGGTGTTTAGATAATATAAAAGAAGGAATCTAACAAGTCAGTTTTCAATCCAAGTTTTTGCTAGTGAATCTGCATACTCAGAAGAAGAAATTATCATCTCTCAAGTGTTTTTAAGCATACAACTTTCCCTCCCAGCACTCACACGATGAATCTCCGCATACAAGAAATAAACAAACAATTGCACAGCCGCACTGAAAAATATGATCAGATATTTCACACCACTGAATGTAGAAATCGGTGCATAAGTCGCCTGTTCGACAAACATCAGAACCCAGGTGAGAACAACTCCCCTCATCTCCATATCCTTCACAAGTCTGCCTCCTCTCTTGATCGCTTCGGCCCCAGAAACACCCTCTTTCGACTGCTGAAACTATCAATCCAAGCTTGCAAGCCG